>NC_069438.1:20677097-20694597 GCF_026875155.1 Cherax quadricarinatus
ATGGACTTGGATCCTATATGATCTCTGGATCCTATATGATCTTGGATCCTATATGGTCTCGGGATCTTTATGGTTTGGGATCCTTTATGGATCCTGGACCCTTTGATGGACTCTGGTTTTTTTTGTAGATCTCGGGACCCCTATATGGATCTTTGGACCCTTAAAGGGATTCTGGACCTATATGACTTTTTTTTGGGAAACCCTATGATGGATCTCTGGACCCTTAAAATTTTGGTTTTAAAACCCCTGGATCCTTAGGGATTTTGGGACCTTTTTATGGATCTCTGGCTATATGGATTTTTGGTCCTAATGGATCTCGGACCCTATAATGGATCTCTGGACCCTTAGGGAAAGGGATCTCGACCCCAGTGGATCTCGGGATCCTATGATGATCTCGGGTCTTTAGGGATCCTGGATCTATAAGGATCTTTTGGTTCCTATATGGTCTAGGACCTAAAGGATCTTGGTCTATAGGGATTTTTGGGTTTCCCCATTGGATCTGGGGATCCTATATGGATCTCGGGACCCTATGGGACTCTGGACCCTTTGATGGATCTCGGACCTATGAGGGAAATTTTTGGTCCTATGATGGATCTCTGGATCCTATGGATCCTTCGTATGATGGATCTTAGGTTCCTATGATGGATCTCTGGATCCTATAATGGATCTCCGGAACCTATTGTGGATCTTTGGTTCCTATGATGGATCTCTGGATCCCATGATGGATCTCTGGATCCTATGATGGATCTCTGGATCCTTTGATGGATCTCTGGATCCTATGATGGATCTTTGGTTCCTATGATGGATCTCTGGATCCTATGATGGATCTCTGGATCCTATGATGGATCTCTGGATCCTATGATGGATCTGTGGATCCTATGGTGGACCTCTGGATCCTATGATGGATCTCTGGATCCTTTGATGGATCTCTGGATCCTATGATGGATCTTTGGTTCCTATGATGGATCTCTGGATCCTATAATGGATCTCTGGATCCTATGATGGATCTTTGGTTCCTATGATGATCCTGATCCCTGATGGATCCTGGATCTTATGAGACTCGGATCCCTTTGATGGATTCTGATCCTATGATGGATTTTGGTTCCTATGATGGATCTCTGAACCCTATAATGGTCTCTAGATCATATGAATGGATCTTGGGGGGCAAGTGTATGTTCTCTGGATCCTATGATGGATCCTCTGGATCCCTATGATAGATTCTCTGGATCCTATGATGAACCTCTGGATCCTATGATTGGATCTCTGGATCCTTTGATGGATCTCTGGATCCTATGATGGACTTTGGTTACTATGATGGATCTCTGGATCCTATAATGATCTCTGGATCCCTATGATGGTCTTTGGTCTCTATGATGATCTCTCTCTGGATCCCATGATGGATCTCTGATCCTAATGATGATCTCTGGGATCCCCTTTGATGGATCTCTGGAGTCCTATGATGGATCTTTGGTTTCCTATGATGGACCTCTGGAGCCTATTGATGACTCTGGGATCCTAGATCTCTTGAATCCTTATGGCTCTCTGGCTCCTTTGATGATCTCCTGGAATCCTTTGATGATCGCTGGATTCTATGATAGATCTCTGATCCTATTAGATCTCTTGGATCCTATAATGATCTCCTGGATCCTATGAAGGACCTCTGTTCCTAGAGATGGGATCTTTCCCCCCTTGAAATCCTATGGATGGACCTCTGGATCCTATGATGGATCTCTGGATCCTATGATGGACCTCTGGATCCTATGATGGATCTCTGGATCCTATGATGGATCTCTGGATCCTATGATGGACCTCTGGATCCTATGATGGTTCTCTGGATCCTTTGATGGCTCTCTGGATCCTTTGATGGATCTCTGGATCCTTTGATGGATCTCTGAATTCTATGATAGATCTCTGGACCGCTATGATGGATCTCTGGAAATCCTAGAGGGATCTCTGGATCCCCTAAGATGGATCTTTGGTTATTATGATGGATCTCTGGATCCTATGATGGATCTCTGGATCCTATGATAGATCTCTGGATGCTATGATGGACCTCTGGATCCTATGATGGATCTCTGGATCCTTTGATGGATCTCTGGATCCTATGATGGATCTTTGGTTCCTATGATGGATCTCTGGATCCTATAATGGATCTCTGGATCCTATGATGGATCTTTGGTTCCTATGATGATCACTTGATCCCATGATGATCTCTGGATTTCCTATGATTGATCTCTGGATCCTTTGATGATCTCTGACCTATGATGGATCTTTGGTTCCTATGATGGATCTCTGGAACCTATAATGGATCTCTGGATCATATGATGGATCTTTGGTTCCTATGATGGATCTCTGGATCCTATGATGGATCTCTGGATCCTATGATGGATCTCTGGATCCTTTGATGGATCTCTGGATCCTATGATGGATCTTTGGTTCCTATGATGGATCTCTGGATCCTATAATGGATCTCTGGATCGTATGATGGATCTTAGGTTCCTATGATGGATCTCTGGATCCTATAATGGATCTCCGGAACCTATTGTGAATCTTTGGTTCCAATATGGATCTCTGGATTCCTATAAATGGGATCTCTTGGAACCTATGATGGATATCTGGATCCTATGATGGATCTTTGGTTCCTATGATGGATCTCTGGATCCTATAATGGATCTCTGGATCCTATGATGGATCTCTGGATCCTATAATGGATCTCTGGATCCTATAATGGATCTCTGGATCCTATAATGGATCTCTGGATCCTATGATGGAACTCTGGATCCTATGATAGATCTCTGAATCCTATAATGGATCTTTGGATCCTACAATGGATCTCTGGAACCTATGATGGAACTGTGGATCCTATGATGGATCTCTGGATCCTATAATGGATCTCTGGATCCTATAATGGATCTCTGGACCTAAATGATCTCTGGAACCTATAAAGATCTCAGGATCCTAATAATGGATCTCTGGATCCCTAAAATGGATCTCTGGAGTCCTATGATGCATCTCTGGATCCTGTAATGGATCTCTGGATCCTATGATGGATCTCTGGATCCTATAATGGATCTCTGGATCCTATAATGGATCTCTGGATCCTATAATGGATCTCTAGATCCTACAATGGATATCCTGGATCCTAATGATGGACATCTTTTGATTCCTATAATGAATCCCTGGATCCTATAATGATGCCTCTGATTCCACTATGAAGGATCTAGAGAGCCGGACAGTATGTGACCTGCACCGTCTGAACAATGTCAAAATATACCTGCGCAACCAGAGAGTACTCAGTGTGGACCTGCACCACCTGACAGTATCTACAGTGTGACCCTGCACCACCAACAGTATCTCAGTACGAACCTGCACCACATGGCAGTATCAGTGTGACCTCACCGCCTGAATTGGACCTGCACCACACAGACAGTATCTCAGTGTTACCTGCACCACCTGAGAGTATCTCAGTGTGACCTACAACCACCAGAACAGTATCTCAGTTCGACTGCACCACATGGCAGTATCTTCAGTGTGACCCTTGGCCCACCTGACAGTCCTCAGTGTGACCGCACCACCAGAACTATCTCAGTGTGACCTGCACCACCTGAAGGATCTCAGTGTGACCTGCACCACCTGGAGTATCTCAGTGTGACCTGCAACCACCTGAGAGTATCTAGTGGGCCTGCACCACCTGAGAGTATCTCAGTGTGACCTGCACCACCTGAGAGTATCTCAGTGTGACCTGCACCACCTGACAGTATCTCAGTGTGACCTGCACCACCTGACAGTATCTCAGTGTGGACCGCACCACCTGACATATTCCCTGAGTGTGACCTCACCACCTGAACAGTATCTCAGTGAGACCTGCACCACCTGACAGTATCTCAGTGTGACCTGCACCTGACAATATCACAATGTGACCTGCACCACCTGACAGTATCTCAGTATGTCCTGCACCACCTGACAGTATCTCAGTATGACCTGCACCACCTGACAGTATCTCAGTGAGACCTGCACCACCTGACAGTATCTCAGTGAGACCTGCACCACCTGACAGTATCTTAGCGTGACCTGCATCACCTGACAGTATTCTAGTGTGACCTGCACCACAAGACAGTATCATAGTGTGACCTGCACCACCTGACAGTATCCTAGTGAGACCTGCACCACCTGGCAATATCATAGTGTGACCTTCACCACGTGACATTATCATAGTGTAACCTGCACCACGTGACAGTATCATAGTGTGGCCGGCACCACGTGACAGTATCATAATGTGACCTGCACCACGTGACAGTATCATAGTGTGACCTGCACCATATGACAGTATCATAGAGTGACCTGCACCACGTGACAGTATCATAGTGTGACATACACCACGTGACAGTATCATAGTGTGACCTGCATCACGTGACAGTATAATAGTGTGACCTGCAACACGTGACAGTATCATAGTGTGACCTGCACCACAAAGACTATCTATAGAGGTGGACCTTGCACACGTGACAGTATCATATGCGACTGCACCACGTGACCAGCAGTGTGACCTGCACCACATGACATATCATAGTGTGACCTCACAGGTGACAGTACAAGGTGTGAGCCTGCAAAACAAGACTGCTCATATGTACCTGCACCACGTGACAGTATCATAGCGTGACGTGCAGCAACGTGACAGTATCATAGTGTGACCTGCAGCACGTGAGAGTATCAGTGTGACCTGCACCACGTGACAGCATCAGTGTGAAGACCTGCACCACGTGACAGTATCATAGTGTACCTGCCAAGCACCGTAGTATGCTTATGGTGAACCTGTAACCAACCACGTGACAGAATCATAGTGGTGACTTGTCACCACAAACAGTATCATAGTGTACTGCACCACGTGACAGCATCAAAGTGTGACCCTGCACCGCGTGGACAGTACATAGTTGACCTGCACCCATATGACAGTACAGATGTGACCTGCAACCACGTGACAGTATCATAGTGTGACCTGCACCACGTGACAGTATCATAGTGTGACCTGCAATACGTGACAGTATCATAGTGTGATCGGCAACAAGTGACAGTATCATAGTGTGACCTGCACAACAAGACTTTCATAATGTGACCTGCACCACGTGACAGTATCACAGTGCGACCTGCATCACGTGACAGTATCATAGTGTGACCTGCACCACGTGACAGTATCAGTGTGACCTGCACCATATGACAGTATCATAGTGTGACCTGTACCACGTGACAGTATCATAGTATGACCTGCACCACGTGACAGTATCAAGTGTGACCTGCACCATATGACAGCATCCTAGTGAGATCTGCACCACCTGGCAGTATCATAGTGTGACCTTCACCACCTGACAGTATCATAGTGTAACCTGCACCACGTGACAGTATCATAGTGTGACCTGCACCACGTGACAGTATCGTAGTGTGACCTGCACCACGTGACAGTATGATAGTGTGACCTTCACCACGTGGCAGTATCATAGTGTGACCTGCACCACGTGACAGTATCATAGTGTGGCCTGCACCACTTGACAGTATCATAGTGTGACCTGCATCCCTTGACAGTATCATAGTTTGACCTGCACCACGTGACAGTATCATTGTGTGACCTGCACAACGTGACAGTATCATAGCGTGTCCTGCACCACGTGACAGTATCATAGTGTGACCTGCACCACGTGACAGTATCATAGTATTACCTGCTCATGTGACGGTATCATAGTGTGACCTGCACCACGTGACAGTATCATAGTATGACCTGCACTCATACGTGACAGTATCAATAGTAGACCGTGCACGCACGTGACAGTATCATAAGTGGGTGACCTGCCCACGTGACAGCATCAATATATGACCTGCACCCACGGGGGAACAGTAATGATAGGTGTGACCTTGCACCACGTGATATATCAAAGTATGACCTGCACCACGTGACAGATCATAGTAAGGACCTGCACCACGTGACAGTATCATAGAATGACCCCACCACGTGAACAGTATCATAGTGTGACGTGCACCAGTGACATATCATAGTATGACCTCCCACATACGAGTATGATAGTGTGACCTGCACCACCGTGGACAGTATCAAGTAAACACAGCACCACATGACAGTATCATAGTGTGACCTGCACCACATGACAGTATCATAGTGTGACCTGCACCACGTGACAGTATCATAGTATGACCTGCACCACATGACAGTATCATAGTGTGACCTGCACCACGTGACAGTATCATAGTATGACCTGCACCACGTGACAGTATCATAGTAAGACCTCCACCACGTGACAGTATCATAGTAAGACCTCCACCACGTGACAGTATCATAGTGTGACGTGCACCACGTGACAGTATCATAGTATGACCTGCACCACGTGACAGTATCATAGTAAGACCTCCACCACGTGACAGTATCATAGTAAGACCTCCACCACGTGACAGTATCATAGTATGACCTGCACCACGTGACAGTATCATAGTGTGACGTGCACCACGTGACAGTATCATAGTATGACCTGCACCACGTGACAGTATCATAGTATGACCTGCACCACGTGGACAGAATCATAGTGTTGACGTGCACCACGGTGGACAGTACATATATGACCTGCACCACGTGCAGATCCATAGTGAGAACTGCACCACGTGACAGTACATGTATGACCTGCATCCAAGTGACAAAATCATATGTTGACCTGGCTGGGTGTTGGGTGTGTAACGAGAAGAGAATTCGGGGGGGTTGGGGTTGGTGTGCCGGGGGTTTGAGGGGTGGTGGATAGGGTGGAGGGGGTATGAAGGGGGTGGTGATGAGGGGAGCATTGTGTAGGAAGTGGTATGGGGTGGCGGGGGAGGGAGAGGGGCGGAGGGGTAGGAGAGGAGGGAAAATATGATGTGAGGATAAGAAGCTTTCTGGTGTATACCTGCTTCTCTCACTCTCCCCCTCCCTCTCTCTCTCTCTCCGTCCTCTTCTCTCTCTTCTCTCCCTCCCTCTCTCTCTCTCCTCTCTCGTCTCTCTCTTCTCTCTCTCTCGTCTCCTCACTCCTCTCCTCTCCTCTCCGTCGTCACTAATCGCTTCTCTCTCTCTCTCTCTCTCTCATCTCTCTCTCGCTCTCTCTCTCTCTCTCTTCTCTCTCTCAGTGTTTTACAAGGTTAGGTTAATGCTTCCTAACTTTATTTACAAGCTAAAGTTTGTTACCACATCATCTTCATTTAAGTCTTGTTATTGTTATGAAACATACAAGTATGGAACAGATGAAGTTGAGCCTCTGTGGGCCAACATTTTCATTTAATTAACTCTTTATCTCGTTTGATAACATATGTTGTACGAACATGTTTCCAATACTCGAGACATCCTGGAATAAAATGATCTCTGATGAAGTGATTTCTTGGAGAAAGTTACAGTAAGAATGAAGTTGCTGCTGGCTGCCCGTCTTGTGGTTAGAAGCTCACTTCTCGCTGTCCTCGGAGTGGAGACAAGTGTGGTACTATGACAATACTGGTCCTTGTACATAACAGTAAGGTCACACACATCCCTACGGGTATTGAATACAGATCTATCCAGGATGGGTCCAGGCGATCATGAGTCTCTTGGCTCTGTTCTCTACTCTGTCAAGCAGTCGCAGGTGAGGGGAAAGCGGCTCCAAGAAAGGGGGAGCTACTAAAGGTGTGGTGTACTTGTACTCGTACAGAATCTTGCAGCCTTACTGCGGGCAGATGCGAGATCGTCAAAGTGCTGTAAACTTCCTGGTGCCTTGTTTGCAAAATTTTCACGGTTCTTCATGGTCAGTTTTGGGGTCAAATTTCAACCCAAAGATCACTTTCCCCAGGTACCTACACCCCCATTTATTTTACCACAGCACCATTTACCCTCATGGTGCCCAAACCATATTTTTACCACTGCACCAGCAAAACCATCATGGTGCCTAGAACCCTCTCTGGTCTCTTTCTCTTTCCCCACTTCTCTTCTCGCTCCCCTCCCTCCTTCCCTTTGCATTTCTTCAATTGAACTACAGAAAAAAATCCAGCGTGTAGGGGTGGTGGTAGTGGCAATGGTGGTGGTAGTGGTGGTGGTGGTGGTTGTGGTGGTGTTGGGGGTGGTAATGGTGATGGTAGTGTGGTGGTGGGGTGGAATGGTGATGGTATTGGGGTGGTGAGGTGATGGGAGTGGGAGGGGGTGGTGGTGGTTTTGGTGGTAGGGTGGGAGGGGTGGTGGTGGGGATGGTGGTGGTGGTAAAATGGGGGTAGTGGTGGTCGTGGTAGTGGGGTTTGGGGGTAGTAGTGATGGGATAGTGGGGTATGGGGTGGTAGTGTGTTGGTAGTGTTTGGGAGTGGGGTTGGGGTGGTGGTATGGTGGTAGTGGTGGTAGGGTGGGAGTAGTGGAGCAGTGTGGTGTGGGTGGGAGTGGTGTTGGGAGTAGTGAGGTAGGGGTAGTGGTGGTGGTAGTGGTTTGGGGGTAGTGGGGGTAAGGGGGGTGTGGGGAGTATGATGGTGCAGTGGTGGTAGTGGTGGGGTAATATGTGGGGTGTTTTGGGAGTGGGGTAGTGGTGGTGGGGTGGTGGTGGTGGGGGTTGGTGGTGGTGGTGGGGGTGGTGGTGGGGTGGTATGGTGGTGGTGGTAGGGGGGTAGTGGTGGTGGTGGTAGGGTGTATGGGGGTGTGGTTGGGGGGTAGTGTGGTATTTTTATATGGTGGTGGGGGAAAGGGGGTGGGGGGTTGGTGGGGGTGGTAGGGGTGTGGTGGTGGGGGGGGAGTGGTGGAGGGGTTGTGGTGGTAGTGGGTTTTTTTTTTTTTTTGTGGTGTGGGGGTGGGGTGGGGTGGTGGGGTGGAGTGGTGGTGGTGGTAGGGGGTTGGTGGGGGTGGTAGGGTTATTGGGTGGTGGGGGGGAGTGGGGTGGGTTTTTGGTGTGGTGGATTTTTTGGTGGTGGGGTGGGGGGGGTGGTGGTGGGTGGTGGGGAGGGGTTGGTAAGGTGGTAGGGTGGGGTGTGTGGGTGGTGGTGGTAGGGGGGTTGGAGTGGTGGGGGGTTATTTGGGTTTAGGGGTGGGGTGTATTATGGTGGTTTTGGTAGGGGGTGGGTTTGGGGGAGGTGGTGGGGGGGGGTTAGGGGGGGGTTTTTGGGGGTTTTTTTTTTTTTTTTTTTTTTTGGGGGGGGGTTTTTTTTTTTTATTTTTTTTTTTTATTTTTTTTTAGGGGGTTTTTTTTTTTTTTTGGGGTATTTTTTTTTTTTTTTTTTTTAGGGGGGTTTTTTTTAGGGGGGTTTTTTTTTTTTTTTATTTTTTTATTTTTTTTTTGGGGGGTATTTATTTTTTATTTTATTTAAAATTTTTTATTTAGGGGGGGTATTTTTACATAATTAATACAACAATTCACTTAACATTAACAACAAACAATTCTCTTCTTTTAACAAAATAAAAATTATATTAATTTTCCAACTTGACACAGTAATTAAAAGAGAAGAGAAGAAAAGGAGAAGAAGAGGGGGGGAGAAGAGGAGAGGGGAGGAGGGGAGAGGAGAGAAGAGAGAGAGAGAGAGGGCTGCTGGGCCCCATTTTTAGAATGTCTATTTCAACGACCTTTTTCATCTCACCCCCGAACACATGCAATGAAAACGACTGTAACTAAATTTCACTTACCCAAGAGAAAAAATGCCGTTCTAAGCTACATCAATCACCATGGAGCTTATCAGCTTGGGGAAAAGATGGCAAGTAATTTTTGCCCTGAAAAAACGCAAATGAGATCGTCTCTGGCACCATGATGGAATGTGGTGCAGTATAAGGATGAATGGGGGTGTTGGCACCTGGAAAGAAGTTAACCCTTTGGGGGTGAAATTTGAACTCCAAACAAACCCTGAAGAACCATGTTGAAAAACTTGCAAACAAGGCAGCCAGGAAGCTTACAGCATTTCGCTGACTCGCACCTTTTTGACAGGGGGGGTTTCAAGATCCGTACGAGGCACAAGTACGCTCACACCTTGAGTTTTCCCACTTTCTTGGGTTTGCCCCGCCCCCCCCCCATCTGCGACGCTTGAAAAGTAGGAACAGGCAAGCGTCTCATCCCGCCTGGGCCCATCCTGGGTAATCTTCATTTTTCAAGCCTTCAACATAGGGGGGATGTGGGTGGTCCCCTTTCTGTTAAAAAAGGCCCAAAATTTGTTTAAAATACCACCCCTTTGGTCCACTTCGGGCAGCGTGAACAAGCTTTTTTTCCACAAGACGGGCGAAAACACAAAATTCACTCTGGCGTACCCTTCCCGAACTCCCCATCTGAGATCAAACTACCCAGGGTACTCGAGTATGGAACACATTCGTACAGCAAAAGATGTCAACGAGATGAAGTCAGTTTATCAAAAGAAAATGGCCCCACAGAGGCTCCAACTTCATCCGTTCCCACTTGATTTCATAACAATAAAAAAAGCTTTTAAATGAGTGTGTAGGTAACAGCTCTTCTTTTCAAAAAGTTTTGAATCCTTAACCTGTAAATAGCTTGTCAATAAAGCTAGGGATCCTTAACCTGTCAAACCCTGTGTAAAAAAAAAAAAAAAAAAAAAAAGAGAGAGTACATCTTGGATTGCCTGTTATCTGCATCTCTCTCGTTCTCTTTCTGTCTTCAAGAACTAAAAGAAAATTTCTAGAGGGTGATCAGTTCCCCAGGTCAGTTCCTGGTCAGCCAGCACCAACAGCCTGGTTGGTCAAGCCATCCACAGGAAGGCCTGATCTGAATCCGGACCACAGGGGGCTGTGACCCCTGAAACTATCTCAAGATGATGATGATACTACTACAACTAATTATAATAATAATAATAATAATAATAATAATAATACTTATTATAATACTACTACTACTACTACTAATAATTATTATTTTAAGAGTAATAATAATAATAATAATCCTACCCACTCTCTTCTTTACACCCTCGTCATCTTGGAATTATTAGGAGGAAGGAAGGAGAAAGAAAAAGAGAGAAGTGAAGTAAAGATAGGGTAGAAAGGAGACCATGAAAGAAGGATATGAAGAAGGGGGTGAATGAATGATGGGAAACAGCGACAAAAAGAAGTGAAGTAAAGGTAGTAGAGGAAGGAATGAAGAAAAGAAGGAAGTGAAGGAAGGCACAGAGGGTCGAAAACATATAAAAAAACACATAAAAAAGGGTCAAAACTGAAAGTAAGTCAGCCTTGAGAAGCAAAGTGCTATAAAAGAAATGAAAATACTCCACTGAACGAGGTGATCTTGTCTCTCTGTATTATACTCTTCCTGCAGCACCACTACTTTTATCCACTTAACTTTACCCATTCCATTTTTTTTATATTTGCTTCCAGGAATGTTGGGATCCCGGCAGCGATATACCTGTTGCATTATGCTAATATCTTAAGTACCCTCGTATGCACGCTAGTTCTGAGCGCAAAGCCATGTGGAGAATTTTTACTGGAACGCATTTGCCAGATGGATATTTTGGGATTACTTTTTTTAATATACATTTTTCGGATTAAGTGATTTTTTTCATTTTGAGGACAAGAAAGAACCATCAGATAATCGTAAACATAGGAAACGGCACTGCAGCCCAGCCGGTAACTGACTTTATTTTGGCGGCTCAATATTTTTTGAGGTGCTTTGATGCTGGTGAATGGCTTTTTGAGTCAAGGAATTGGTGCTGCTTCTTTCTCATTTTCTTGGATCAAATGTGATTACCTTCCAATTCCACCAGATTTACCGCTTTCTCTTAAATACAATAATTTATGGCAGGACCTGTCACAGCCTTTGGAGTCAACAACAAACGACTTTTGGGGTAACTTAAAAAATATAACTACGAATTGGTAATTATACAAACCTTGAAGAAATATGCGGTCTAAGTAAAAGAAAATACGGGGTATGCTACAAAAATGGATCAAGAGCCCCCAGGGGTATCAAGGCATCGTTCCCTTGAAATGCTGAGCCTCGAAGAGATAGGGTGTGCCCTGTCTGGGTTAACTTCAGGGGTATGTTTGGGCTTTCTGGCGAAATACACGTTATATCACATAAAATCTCCCCAGATTAAAAAAAAAGGTCATCCAGCAACCGTCTACTGAGGTACTACCTTCTGTGGGAGGAAACCTGTCTTGTACACGAGGGTCATTAATGGTGATTTTAACCTGTACATTACCAGCCAAGAATACACTCATGCCTAAAATAAATATTAAAATTCCCTCTCAGCATATACACAATCTGAGAGACATACGCATCTGAATATACACTGAGACATACACCTCTGAATATACACACAGAGACATACACCTCTACATATACACACAGAGACATACACCTCTACATATACACACAGAGACATACACATCTACATATATACACAGAGACATACACCTCTACATATACACACAGAGACATACACCTCTACATATACACAGAGACATACACCTCTACATATATATACACAGAGACATACACCTCTACATATATACACAGAGACATACACCTCTACATATACACACAGAGACATACACCTCTACATATACACACAGAGACATACACCTCTACATATATATACACAGAGACATACACCTCTGCATATATACACAGAGACATACACCTCTACATATACACACAGAGACATACACCTCTATATATATACACAGAGACATACACCTCTACATATACACACAGAGACATACACATCTACATATATACACAGAGACATACACATCTACATATACACACTGAGAGACATACACCTCTACATATACACACAGAGACATATACCTCTACATATACACACAGAGACATACACCTCTACATATACACACTGAGAGACATACACCTCTACATATACACACTGAGAGACATATACACACAGAGACATACACCTCTACATATACACACAGAGACATACACCTCTACATATACACACAGAGACATACACCTCTACATATACACACAGAGACATATACCTCTACATATACACACAGAGACATACACCTCTACATATACACACTGAGAGACATACACCTCTACATATACACACTGAGAGACATATACACACAGAGACATACACCTCTACATATACACACAGAGACATACACCTCTACATATACACACAGAGACATACACCTCTACATATACACACAGAGACATACACCTCTACATATACACACTGAGAGACATACACCTCTACATATACACACTGAGAGACATACACCTCTACATATACACACTGAGAGACATACACCTCTACATATACACACTGAGAGACATACACCTCTACATATACACACTGAGAGACATACACCTCTACATATACACACTGAGAGACATACACCTCTCACTCAGAGTTCACTCTAATTCAGTTATTTAAGGTATTAAAGTCTCATTGACTGGTGATGCGCAGGTGACATGCAACCTTAATGACCCTGGTGTCGTAGACAGTCATTGAATCCAATAACCCAGCCAGCCAAGCCATCCTTGTCACAGGAGAGTGAAACAGAGGCATGATAAGCAGTCTGCACTCATGTATCATACCTGGTCTTGTCTCTCTCTCGCATGAACACGTAAGATGACGACACATAAATTATACAAACTTCTTTGCTTCTTTGTGTTTCTCAATAGTTCATATGTCTGTAATATTCCCTTCCCAGTATAGGAGGTCTGATGTAATAATAATAATGATAATAATAATAATAATAATAATAATAATAATAATAATAATAATTTTTTTTTATTCGTCGTGTGTACCACAGAAGTCCCCCCCCCCCTCTCTCTCCTATGGAGACATGGCCAAAACATATAAAATATTCAACAGAATAAACAGGGAGGGCACAGGTGGAAACTGAAAGCCCACAAGAGTCACCTGAGATGTCTGAAACACTTTGATAAAGTTAGTAACGCAGTGAAACTGGCATGGGAACGACGTAAGGGAGCTAAGGCAGTATATAGCTTTATAGACAGGTACGACAGCGGCAGAAGGGCTCAGTGGTGAGATCAAAGAGCCCATCCCGTGGAGCATACTCGTTAAGTGAAGTGATCACACACACACACACACACACACACACACACACACACACACATACACACACACACACACACACACACACACACACACACACACACACACACACACACACACACATACTTATTAAGAAAAGAGATAGAGACGTAGCATTAAACTACTGACCAGTGTCACTGACATGTATAGTATGCAAAGTCATGGAGAAGATTATCAAAAGAGTGGTGGAACACCTAGAAAGGAATGCGCTTATACACTATAATCAGAACGATTTCAGGGAAGGGAAATCCAGTGTCACAAACCTACTGGAGTTTTACGACAAGGTGACGGAAGTAAGAGGGGTGGGGTAGATTGTATTTTCTTGGACTGCAAGAAGGCTTTCAACACAGTTGCACACAAGAGATTAGTGCAGAAGCTGGAGGATCAGGCAGGTATAACAGGAAAGGCGCTGCAATGGATCAGAGAATACCTGACAGGAAGGCAACAACGAGTCATGGTACGTGGCGAGGTGTCAGTGACGAGCGGGGTTTCCTTAGGGGTCAGTCCTGGGACCAGTGCTATTTCTGGTATAGGTGAATGACATAACGGAAGAGACAGATTTAGAAGTGTCCCTGTCTGCAGACGATGTGAAGCTGATGATGATCAGGCAGGGCTACAAAGGGATCTGGACAGTTTGCAAGCCTGGTTCAGGAACTGGCTCCTGGAGTTTAACCCCATCAAGTGTAAAATCATGAAGATTGGGGAAGGCCAAAGAAGACCGTAGAGTACAGTCTAGGGGGCCAATGACTTCAAAACTCACTCAAGGAAAAGGATCTTGGGGTGAGTATAATACCGAGCATATCTCCCGAGGCGCACATCAACCAAATAACTACTGCAGCATACGGGCGCCAAGCAAACCTAAAAATAGAGTTCCGACACCTGAGTAAGGAATCGTTCAAGGCTCTGTACACCGTGTACGTCAGGCCCATACTGGAGTATGCAGCAGCAGTATGGAACCCACACCTGGTCAAGCACGTCAAGAAATTAGAGAAAGTGGAAAGGTTTGCAACAAGACTAGTCCCGGAGCTAAGGGGAATGTCCAACGAGGGGAGGTTAAGGGAAATCGACCTGACAACACGACCACAGGAGGGATAGGGATGGTCATGATAGCGTACAAAATACTGAGAGGAATTAACAAAGTGGATAGGGACAGAGAGTTTCAAAGATGTGACACAGAAACAAGGGGTCACAATCGGAAGTTGAAGCCTCAGATGAGTTGTCAGGAAGTGTAGAAGTCTGGAGAGTGATGTAGTGGAGGAAGTATCCATACATAGCTTTAAGAAGAGGTACGATATAGCTTTTGAAGCAGGGAGAGAGTGGACCTAGTAGCGACGAGTGAAAAGGCGGGGCCAGGAGCTGTGAATCGACCCCTACAACCACAAATAGGTGAGTACACACACACACACACACACACACACACACACACACACACACACCTTAAACACTTGCAACACTTTTGTCACTCAAAACGTGCTTAAGTGCACACACTTAAGCACGTACACGTCTGTACACACACACACACACACAAAACACACACACACACACCAACACACACACACACACACACACACACACACACACACACACACACACACACACACACATTACGGCTATCATGGAGTCTGCAGCACCAGCTTGGAGCCCACACGTGATCATAGACAAAAACTAGAAAAGGTCCAAAGCTCTGCAACAAGATTAGTCTCTGACCTGACAGGACTGATTTATGAAGAGAGACTACAGAGGTAAACCTGGCGACTCCACAAGAGAGGAGAACAAGGGGAGACATAATTACGACATAGAAGATACCTAGATACAGGAGCTAGACACACAGATGAGTCACAAGGATGCTTGGAACTATTTCTTCAGCCGAAGGGTGGTAAACAAGTGGTATGACCTGGGTGAGGAAGTGGTGGAGGCAGCCTTAATACACAGCTTCAGGTGTACACACACAGTACGCAGACACTCAGATATGACACAGACAGGACACAGACAGGCAGAACACAGGCAGGCAGGTCACAGACAGGCAGGACACAGGTCACAGGCAGGCAGGTCACAGGCAGGCAGGTCACAGGCAGGCAGGTCACAGGCAGGCAGGTCACAGACAGGCAGGACACAGACAGGTCACAGGCAGGCAGGTCACAGACAGGCAGGACACAGACAGGTCACAGGCAGGCAGGTCACAGACAGGCAGGACACAGATAGGTTACAAGCAGGCAGGTCACAGACAGGCAGGACACAGACAGGTCACAAGCAGGCAGGTCACAGACAGGCAGGACACAGACAGGTCACAGGCAGGCAGGTCACAGACAGGCGGGGCACAGACAGGTCACACCACACAAACATAACACCTCTCTCCACCTGGTCTGTCCTGGGAATAAAATCAGTCAGCAGACAACGTCAAGGGTAAAGGCAGGAGGGCAGTATTTTTTCCCCCAGGGTTAACAACCACAAGGTCGAGAATTCCCCCGTGAAAGTGTACATTTTCGACCCTATGAATAGAGGGCGTTGTTGGTGAGTGTGTGATAACATGGGAGGGAGGGAAGAAGAGAGAGTGAGAGAGAGAGAGACAGAAGGAGAGAGAGAGAGGAGAGAGAGAGAGAGAGGGGAGAGAGAGAGAGAGAGAGAGAGAGAGAGAGAGAGAGAGAGAGAGAGAGAGAGAGAGGAGAGAAGGAGAAGAGAGAGAGAGAGATGAGAGAGAGAGAGAGAGAGAGAGAGAGGAGAGAGAGAGAGAAGAGAGAGAGAGAGAGAGAGAAGAGAGAGAGAGAGAGAGAAAGAGAGTTGATGCTTTTCTTTGAGTGAAAAATAACTCTTTACTCTCTTAAAAGATAACTCTAGAGAGTTTTGTATGTTAAAGAGAGAATTATATGCATTCTCCAAGCTAGAATGTTATCTCATATAAGAACTGTTATCTAACAGTAGTTATCTTAGTTAAGAACTGTTATCAAAGAGCTGTTATCGTAGCTAAGAGCAGTTATCTTACCTAAGAGCTGTTATCATATATAAGAGTTATCTTATCTAAGAGCAATTATCCTAAGAGTTATCTAAGAGGAGTTATCTTACCTAAGAGTTATCTAAGAGCGTTATTTTACTCAAGAGCTGTTATCTAAGAGCTGTTATTATATCTAAGAACAGTTATCTAAGAGCAGTTATCTTATCTAAGAGCAGTTATCTATAAGCAGTTATCTAAGAACAGTTATCTTATCTAAGAACAGTTATCTTATCTAAGAACAGTTATCTTATCTAAGATCAGTTATCTTATCTAAGAACAGTTATCTTATCTAAGATCAGTTATCTTATCTAAGAACAGTTATCTTATCTAAGCTCAGTTATCTTATTTAAGAACAGTTATCTTATCTAAGATCAGTTATCTTATCTAAGAACAGTTATCTTATCTAATAACAGTTATCTTATCTAAGAACAGTTATCTTATCTAAGAAGTTATCTTATTTAAGAACAGTTATCT
>NC_069438.1:20699597-20724597 GCF_026875155.1 Cherax quadricarinatus
TACCATGATACCCTCTCATACAACCCGGGTACTGAACACGTTTCCATGATACCCTCTCATACAACCCGGGTACTGAACACGTTACCATGATACCCTCTCATACAACCCGGGTACTGAACACGTTACCATGTTACCCTCTCATACAACCGGGTACTGAAAAACGTTGCCATGATACCCTCTCATACAACCCGGGTACTGAACACGTTACCATGATACCCTCTCATACAACCCGGGTACTGAACACGTTACCATGATACCCTCTCATACAACCCGGGTACTGAACACGTTACCATGATACCCTCTCATACAACCCGGGTACTGAACACGTTACCATGATACCCTCTCATACAACCCGGGTACTGAACACGTTACCATGATACCCTCTCATACAACCCGGGTACTGAACACGTTACCATGATACCCTCTCATACAACCCGGGTACTGAACACGTTACCATGATACCCTCTCATACAACCCGGGTATTGCACACGTTACCATGATACCCTCTCATACAACCCGGGTACTGAACACGTTACCATGATACCCTCTCATACAACCCGGGTACTGAACACGTTACCATGATAAACCCCCTCATACAACCCGGGTACTGAACACGTTACCATGATACCCTCTCATACAACCCGGGTACTGAACACGTTACCATGATACCCTCTCATACAACCCGGGTACTGAACACGTTACCATGATACCCTCTCATACAACCCCGGGTATTGCACACGTTACCATGATACCATCTCATACAACCCGGGTACTGAACACGTTTACCATGATACCCTCTCATACAACCCGGGTATTGCACACGTTACCATGATACCCTCTCATACAACCCGGGTACTGAACACGTTACCATGATACCCTCTCATACAACCCGGGAACTGAACACGTTAAACCCTGATACCCTCTCATACAACCCGGGTACTGAACACGTTACCATGATACCCTCTCATGCAACCCGGGTACTGAACACTTTTACCATGATACCCTCTCATACAACCCGGGTATTGCACACTTTTACCATGATACCCTCTCATGCAAACCGGGTACTGAACACGTTACCATGATACCCTCTCATACAACCCGGGTACTGAACACGTTACCATGATACCCTCATACAACCCGGTTACTAAACCCACGTTCCCATGATACCCTCTCATACAACCCGGGTACTGAACACTTTACCATGATACCCTCTCATACAACCCGGGTACTGAACACGTTACCATGATACCCTCTCTTACAACCGGGAAACTGAACACGTTACCATGATACCCTCTCATACAACCCGGGTACTGAACACGTTGCCATGATACCCTCTCATAAAACCCGGGAAACTGAACACTTTTCCATGATACCTCTCATACAACCCGGGTACTGAACACGTTACCATGATACCCTCTCATACAACCCGGGTACTGAACCACGTTACCATGATACCCTCTCATAAAAACCCGGGTACTGAACACGTTACCATGATACCCTTCATACAACCCGGGTACTGAACACGTTACCATGATACCCTGTCATACAACCCGGGTACTGAACACGTTACCATGATACCCTCTCATAAAACCCCGGGTACTGAACACGTTACCATGATACCCTCTCATAAAACCCCGGGGTTTACTGAACACGTTCCCAAAGATACCCTCTCATTACAACCCGGGTATTGCACACGTTACCATGATACCCTCTCATACAACCCGGGTACTGAACACGTTACCATGATACCCTCTCATACAACCCGGGTACTGAACACGTTACCACGATACCCTCTCATACAACCCGGGTACTGAACACGTTACCATGATACCCTCTCATACAACCCGGGTACTGAACACGTTACCATGATCCCCTTTCTAAATACAACCCGGGACTGAACACGTTACCATGATACCCTCTCATACAACCCGGGTACTGAACACGTTACCATGATACCAGTGACGGACCCGTGGAGGGTGCCACGAGTGCCTACACCGCTCGTTTCGACGCTGGTTTGATGGGCGAAAAGTAGACAGTTTTCCGTTCTCCGATTATGATTATTATTATTATTATTATTATTATTATTATTATTATTATTATTATTATTATTATTATTATTATTAACAATAGTAATATAATAATAATAATAATAATAATATAATAATAATAAAAAATTTAATAATATAATAATAATAATGATAATAATAATAATATAATAATAATAATAATAATAATAATTATTTATTATTATTATTATTATTATTATTATTATTTTATTTTATTTTTATTTTATTATTTGGTAGAAACGTGCATTAAAAGGTGCGTTTTGGTGTGTATGTTTCATACACAATCATACACAGAACAATCATACACAGAACAATCATACACAGAACAATCATACACAGAACAATCATAACAGAACAATTTCATACACAGAACAATCATACACATAATAATCATACACATAACAATCATACACAGAACAATCATACACAGAACAATCTTTCACAGAACAATCATACACAGAACAATCATACACAGAACAATCATACACAAAATAATCATACACATAACAATCAAACACAGAACAATCATACACAAACAATCTACACAGAACAATCATACACAGAACAATCATACACAGAACAAATATACACAGAACAATCATACACAGAACAATCATACACAGAACAATCATACACAGAACAATCATACACAGAACAATCATACACATAATAATCATACACATAACAATCATACACAGAACAATCATACACAGAACAATCATACAAAATAATAATCATACACAGAGCAATCATACACATAAAAATCATAAACAGAACAATCATAACGAACAATCATACACAGAACAATCATACACATAATAACATACACATAACAATCATACACAGAAACAATCATACATAAAAATTCATACACAGAACAATCATACACAAAACAATTATACACAACAATCATACACAGAATAATCATACACAGAGCAATCATACACAAACCAATCATACACAGAATGGTAATACAGTGAACAATCATACACAATCATGCACTGAACAATCATACACAGAAGGCAATTATACACTGAACAATCATACACAGAAGAGTAATACAGTGAACAATCATGCAGGATCATAAACTGAACAATCATTAACTGAACAATTATACACTGAACAATCATAAATAGAAGACAATCATACACAGAACAATCATACACAAAACAATCCTTCACACAAGACAATCATACACTCTACATATACCTGAGTCTGCTTCAATAATCCCTCTAATCCACAGGCGTCTAAGACGAGTAATCCAAAATAGTTTTTAATCCCAGGTAAATCCTTCTGAATACTGTAAATCCAGGTAAATCCTTCTGAATACTGTAATCCTGACTTCTGGATTACTGCCAGACTGAATCCGTATGAGGACTGAAATCCCACACGAACTGTAAATCCCACATCGACTGTAAATCCTACATATGATATACAGGATGACCCTCCAGTATGATTCACCACACCTGTCTATCACCCTCCTTCCTTCCTTCCCTACTTCCTTCCTTCCTTCCCTCCTTCCTTCCTTCCTTCCCTTCTCTCCCTCATTCTCTTGTCATCTTGAGCCTCAGCATCACCCACCTCACCTGTTATATAGTCTTCCTCTTTTTCTGAGTCTCCTTTATCTCCTCCTCCTTATCCTTATCTTCTCCTTCTCTTCCTCTACCAGCAGACGGCAGTGGCCGCATGCGGGAGGCCATTAGCACCCCATTGCGACCCTTCCACCAAGGTCGATGTGAGAGAGAGAGAGAGAGAGAGAGAGAGAGAGAGAGAGAGAGAGAGAGAGAGAGAGAGAGAGAGAGAGAGAGAGAGAGAGAGAGAGAGAGAGAGAGAGACAGACAGACAGACAGACAGACAGACAGACAAACAGAAGAATTGCAGGCTCCACACTATGTCTCCCCAGTGATTACCTTCAAGGTAGATCTCTAAGGGTAGTTCTCAATGGGACAGAGTCAGCAAGTGTTCCACAGGGAAGTATACTTGGACCATTGTTATGGACTGTTTACTTCAGTGACCTTCTTCATCTCATCCCAGAATCCCATACATAGCATTATTATTATTATTATTATTATAATCAAGGGGGAAGCGCTAAACCCGTAGGATTATACAGCGCCCAGGGGAGGGGGGGATGTGGAAGGCATTCAGGCTTAATTCGGGGAACTGGAGCACAGATCCAATTCCCTAAATCAAGAGCCCCTCACCAACATCAAGGAACCTTCCATGAGGGGCCCATACATAGCAGACGACTGCACTCTGACATTTATTTATCCAAGAGAGGAACTGCCAGCTGCTCCAAGTTACATCAGTCAGTAACTTAAGGCTATATCAACCTAGTTTACCTGGAGAGGGTTTCGGGAGTCAACGCCCCCGCGACTCGGTCTGAGACCAGGCTTCATGGTGGATCAGGGTCTGATTAACCAGGCTGTTAGTGCTGGCCGCACGCAAGCTGACGTACGAACCATAGCCCGGTTGGTCAGGTACTGACTTTAGGTGCCTGTCCAGTGCCTTCTTGAAGACAGCCAGGGGTCTATTGGTAATCCCCCTTATGTATGCTGGGAGGCAATTGAACAGTCTTGGGCCCCGGACCTTATTAGCCCGGGGTAAACGATGGCAAGTAACAATTGCTCCTCAGACAACACAAATGATGATGGTCTCTAGGCATCATCATGGTAATACTGAAACAGAGGTAAGAATAATCGTCTAGGCACCACCATGGTAATGCTGGAGCAGTGGTAAGTTTGAATGGAAGAGTGTAGGTACCTGGGGACGAAGTTGTCCTTGGGGTGAAATTTGATTCCAAACTGTCCATGAAGAACCACGTTGTAAATCTTGCAAACAAGGCAGCCAGGAAGCTTACAGCACTTCGACGTATCTCACATCTGCCCGACAGTACAGGCTGCAAGATTCTGTACGAGTCACAAGTACACTCACACCTTGAGTATGCTCCACTTTCTTGGACTGCCTGCTTTCCATCTCACCTGCGACTGCTTGACAGAGTAGAGAACAGAGCAAGACGACTCATCTCTCGCCTGGACCCATCCTGGATAGATCTGTCTTCAATACCCGAGGGATGTGAGTGACCTTACTGTTATGTACAAGACCAGTATTGTCATAGTACCACACTTGTCTCCACTCCGAGGACAGCGAGAAGTGAGCTTCTACACCACAAGACGGGCAGCCAGCAACAACTTCACTCTGACTGAGAGAGAGAGAGAGAGAGAGAGAGAGAGAGAGAGAGAGAGAGAGAGAGAGAGAGAGAGAGAGAGAGAGAGAGAGAGAGAGAGAGAGAGAGAGAGAGAGAGAGAGAGCAAGAGGGAGTTAAATAACGATGCTTACCACAGTCATAACAATATCTTCCACAAGTACTGAATATGAGTCAGTTTTCAAGAGTCCAGGGACTCTCTGAGAGTACCAGAGACTCTCTGAGAGTACCAGAGACTCTCTGAGAGTACCAGAGACTCTCTGAGAGTACCAGAAACTCTCTGAGAGTACCAGAGACTCTCTGAGAGTACCAGAAACTCTCAGAGAGTACCAGAGACTCTCAGAAGAGCTGTTGGCCTTAAGACCCACAGCCAGGTCTTGAAAGTCTTCTTGAAGACTCTCAGCTCGTCTAAAAAGACCTGAGGGTCTTAGAGGAGTGTCTTAGGAAGAGGAAGACTAAAAGTCTTCTACTGTAACGAATAAGAGAGAGAGAGAGAGAGAGAGAGAGAGAGAGAGTTAACAGACTTTCTTAAAGACAGTTCACACCACAACACAAGATATTCTTAAAGATCTAACACGTGACTATCAACACTTAAGACTTTCTTAACGACCAGCACTCAAACATTCTGCTCCGTCCCTCACTGAGGCTCCAGCAAGCTGCTCCGTCCCTCACTGAGGCTCCAGCAAGCTGCTCCAGCACTCAGGCTCCAGCACTCAGGCTCCAGCACTTGAAAGAATATTTTTAAAACACTCACAACTTCTTTCAAAATGAAAGATAGAAAACAAGGCCGAGCGAGTAGCTCCTACCATGACTCACTTTCTTTTCCCCTTCTCTACCTACTTGCTTTGTTTACTGGCTTGCTTACTTACCTACTTGCTTGCCTGTTTACTCACTTGCTTATATGCTTACTTGCTTGCTTACTTATCTATTTGTTTACTTACATACCTACTTGCTTGCCACGCCGGAGATGTCACCAGCAAGATAACATCAGTGTTCTTGTAATACCCTGAACGCTGACGGCTGTTATCCAGTCGTTTCTTGTCGAGGATGCTGTCGATGTTCCCGTTATTTAGCGCTAATTAGAAGCATTACGGTGAGGCCGGCGGCATAGGTTCTTAGAGGACTGTTAATGGTATATTCACGGGGGGAGCTGGGAGGGTTAAAACCGTAAGGATCGTAGAGAGATGTGTTTTGGAGGAGAGAAATTTGGTTTTGCCAGGTTGAGGTGGACAGAAGCAGCATTGTTAGGTCTCCAGGCTATATGCTGAGGCTATATTCTGAAGCTATATTCTGAAGCTATATTCTGAAGCTATATGCTGAGGCTATATGCTGAGGCTATATGCTGAGGCTATATGCTGAGGTTATATGCTGAGGATATATTCAGAGAGGCATTTTCATTTTTTATTAACACATCGGCCGTCTCCCACCAAGGCAGGGTGGCCCGAAAAAGAAAAACTTTCATCATTCACTCCATCACTGTCTTGCCAGAGGCGTGCTTACACTACAGTTATAAAACTGCAACATTAACACCTCTCCTTCAGAGTGCAGACACTGTACTTCCCACCTCCAGGACTCAAGTCCAGCCAGCCGGTTTCCCTGAATACCTTCGTACGCTGAGTCAGTGGTCACGTGTGGTCATACCTGTCCTGAGCTGTCTGGGTATTAGCGTGGGGTGTTACCAAGCACCATGGCTTGTTGTAGTGTTTCAGAATCTCAGGTTAAAGTGTTGAAGAAGGAGGTTCTACTTCTTCAGGAGGAAAATAGGAGACTGAAGCTTCGCCTAGATGTGTTTGGGAGTGAGTGTGAGATAGTTTGGTGCTGGTAAGGAGGAAATGCTTACCACCAGTGAGAGTGGCAGCTGCTTTAAGTGGGAAGTGGTTAACACTTCAGGAAGAAGGAAGATAAGGAGGGTTAATAAAGAAGATGTGAAGGTAGGAAATCGATTCTCTGTTCTCCAAGACGAGTGTACTTTAGTGGTTAGTGAGGTTAAAGGTACCTCTGACTCCCCTGCTAATCAAGGTAAGAATATTCTGATTGAGGGAGACTATCAGGTAAGATATATGGACGGTGCTTTTTGTAACAGAGACAGAAAAGTCAGAGAGTGTGCCTCCCAGGAGCTGGTGTTGGTGACATAGTCAGAGAGTGTGCCTCCCAGGAGCTGGTGTTGGTGACATAGTCAGAGAGTGTGCCTCCCAGGAGCTGGTGTTGGTGACATAGTCAGAGAGTGTGCCTCCCAGGAGCTGGTGTTGGTGACATAGTCAGCAGGTTGGATAATATTATGACAGGTAATGGGAACAAACCCATTATCTGTCTTAGTGCTGGTGGAAATGACATTGGGAGGGGCAGGAGACAGGAGCTACTGGATAAGTACAGGTCAGCCATAGAAGTAGTCAGGTCTAAGGGAGGGATCCCTATCATATGTAGCATCTTGCCTAGAAGGGGAGTGGGCACTGAATGGATGTTTAGGGCAATTGGTATAAATTGCTGGCTAGACAGGTACTGCAAGGAACTTACAATCCCATTCATTGATAACTGGGACAAATTCTATGGCAAACATGATATGTATGCAAGGGATGGGGTTCATCTCTCTGGGGCTGGAGTGGTTGCATTAGCCAGTTCGATTGAGGGGGTCATTGATGACTTGTCTAGGACTTTAAACTGATAAATTATAGAGGTATGGGTGTTTGTGGGAAACAATTAGGCTGCAGCATTATTGTTGGAAACAGCAGATATTACCAGGAAACCTCAGGGATATGTTTAAAAGACAATATTCAAAATAAAGTTCCTAATAAAGGAAAAGCAACTGATCAACAAAGAAAGAGAGATAGTAGAGGGCAACGAGTGACTAGCTCCCTTAAAGTTTACTATACAAATAGTAGGAGTCTAAGAAATAAGATAGATGAGCTAAGATTACTCGCAAGTGCAGGTAATATAGCTATTATTGGTATAACTGAGACCTGGTTCAACTTGAAGGATAGAAAAATGCCTTCTGAATGCAGCATAAAAGGTTATAAACTAATCCATACTGATAGGGTCAACAGGAAGGGTGCTGGAGTGGCGATGTATGTCAGAGATAATTTAAATTGTTGTGTTAGACATGACATAAGATTAGAAACATCGAACACAGAATCCGTTTGGCTACAGTTTCTCGAGGGGTATGAAAAATAAATTTTGGGTGTGATATATAGGCCCCCAAACCTTGATAGGGAGTGCAGTAAGCTGCTATGGGACGAAATTCATAAGGCATCTAGATATGAAAATGTTGTGTTAATGGGAGATTTTAACTGTAGACAAACTGATTGGAACAATATGACAGGAAATCTTGAGTCTAGTGACTTTCTTGATACGGTTCAGGATTGCTTTTTAGAACAGGTTGTGACAGAACCAACTAGAGGAAACAATCTGCTTGACTTGGTTCTTGAGAACAAAGATTCACTAATTAATAATCTTGAGGTTAATGATGAGCTTGGGGAAAGTGATCACAAATCACTTAGTTTCAATATATTTTGGAATTACCCAGTAAACTGCAATCAAGTCTCTGTTCCAGACTTCCAATTGGCCAATTTCATGGGACTGAGAAATTACCTGGCTAGGCTAAATTGGAATGACCTGACTATAGGTCAGGTAGGTGATCTTGGTTGCCAATATAACATTTTTCAGAGCATAGTTCTAGCTGCCCAGACAACTTTTGTTCCGAGTAGGGAAATTAGATCTAACAAAAATGATCCCAAATGGATGAACAATAGATTAAAACATCTCATTGGTCAAAAGAGAGGCATATATAGGCGTATCAAAATAGGGGATGGGCAGTTAAGAAATCAATATATTCAATTAAACAGAGAAATAAAAAAAGGAATAAGAAAAGCAACAAGGGATTATGAGGCTAAGGTCGCAAGGGATTCGAAGACAAACCCAAAAGGGTTCTTTCAGGTATACAGAAGTAAGATTAGGGACAAGATAGGCCCACTTAAGAGTAACTCAGGTCAGATCACTGACAGTGATAAGGATATGTGTGAAATTTTCAATACTTACTTCCTCTCAGTTTTTACTCAGGAAGATACTAGCGAAATTCCAGAAATAATAAATTATGTAGAACAGGACGATAATAAACTATACACGACTGGGGTAACTAGTGACATGGTCCTCAGACAAATTCAGAAACTAAAACCTGACAAATCCCCAGGTCCTGATGAATATAAAAATAGGAATATAAAAAGAGGAACTTAGCAAACCTTAGGCTAATCTTTTCAACATATCACTACAAACTGGCATAGTGCCTGATAAGTGGAAAATACACAAATAACCCGCACATAAAAGAGAGAAGCTTACGACGACGTTTCGGTCCGACTTGAACCATTTACAGTCACACTGTGTGACTTTGTAAATGGTTCAAATCGGACCGAAACGTCGTCGTAAGCTTCTCTCTTTTATGTGCGGGTTATTTTTGTATCGTTCCAGTCACGGTATTGTGCCTTTTTGTTATTTATAAGTGGAAAATGGCAAATGTAATACCTATTTACAAGGCAGGTGACAGGTCCTTAGCTTCGAACTATAGACCAATAAGCCTTACCTCCATAGTGGGAAAATTTATGGAATCAATAACTGGCGAGGCAATTCGTAGACATCTTGACAGACACAAATTGATTAATGAATCTCAACACGGTTTTACTAAGGGGCGTTCCTGTCTTACGAATTTACTAACTCTTTTCACTAAGGTGTTTGAGGAGGAAGATCATGGTAATGAATATGATATTGTGTATATGGACTTCAGTAAGATTTTCGTCAGAGACTTTTGAGGAAACTTAAGGCACACGGAATAGGAGGAGAAATTTTTTCCTGGGTAGAGGTGTGGTTGACAAATAGGCAGCAGAGAGTGTGCATAAATGGGGAGAAATCAGAATGGGGGCACGTCACGAGCGGTGTTCCACAGGGGTCAGTGTTGGGCCCCTTGTTGTTCACAATTTACATAAACGACATAGATGAGGGAATAAATAGCGACATAAGCAAATTTGCTGATGACACCAAAATAGGCCGTCCAATTCATTCTATTGAGGACATTAGAGCACTCCAGGATGATTTGAATAGACTGATGCAGTGGTCGGAGAAGTTGCAGATGCAGTTTAATATAGACAAATGCAAAGTGCTAAATGTTGGACAGGACAATAAATGCCACATATAAACTGAATAGTGTAGATCTTAATACTACTGATTGCAAAAAGGATTTAGGAGTTCTGGTTAGCAGTAATCTAAAACCAAGACAACAGTGCATAAATGTTCGCAATAAAGCTAACAGAATTCTTGGCTTCGTATCAAGAAGTATAAATAATAGAAGTTCTCAGGTTGTTCTTCAACTCTATATATCCTTGGTTAGGCCTCATTTAGACTATGCTGCTCAGTTCTGGTCACCGTATTACAGAATGGATATAAATGCACTGGAAAACGTACAAAGGAGGATGACAAAGTTGATCCCATGTATCAGAAATCTTTCTTATGAGGATAGACTGAGGGCCCTGAATCTGCACTCTCTAGAAAGGCGTAGAATTAGGGGGGATATGATCGAGGTGTATAAATGGAAAACAGGAATAAATAAAGGCGATGTAAATAGCGTGCTGAAAATTTCCAGCCAAGACAGGACTCGCAGCAATGGTTTCAAACTCCCGAGTACCGTCATAGAAGCTAAGACGTTTTGTAGTTTTAAAAATAGGTTGGATAAATACATGAGTGGGTATGGGTGGGTGTGAGTTGAACCTGACTAGCTTGGGCTCCCAGGTCTGGAGCCGTGCTCCTTCCTTAAGTGGAAGTGACCTGACTAGGTGGTCATTGTTCAAGGCCGAGGGGTGGCATGGACCTGCTTCGCATTGGTCAGTAGGCCTCTTGCAGTGCTCCTTCTTACGTTCTTATAAATGTTACCTTGATCACACTCCAACAGCACGTCAAGTCCTAAAAATCATTTGTCTCCATTCGCTCCTATCTAACACACTCACGCATGCTTGCTGAAAGTCCAAGCCCCTGGCACACAAAACCTCCTATACCCCCTCCCCCTCAGAGAAGTATGTATGATAGATGCCACTGTATCAGACAGATCTTGCTGGCAGCTGTGGTTGATTTCTCACCCTGTTAGAGACTCAGAATTATCTTCCTCTCTCTCCTCTCTCTCTCTCTCTCTCTCTCTCTCTCTCTCTCTCTCTCTTTAAGCATCAATCACGCACAACACGAGCAGCAAGTGAACGAGAGAGATCGTTTTTCTGGCTTTACGTGGTGCAAGTGGCGTTTCTTACCACTTGACTTGTCTAAGTGGTGTAGGTTTAAGCGTCAGGTCACCACTCGCCCTCAAGTGTGTCACTCTGACTGCTACACCAGAACTCTACACTGAAGAGCTTCGTAATTGTCTCTGGCGCTCTCTCTCTCTCTCTCTCTCTCTCTGGCTCTCTCTCTCTCTCTCTCTCTCTCTCTCTCTCTCTCCTCTCTCTCTCTCTCTCTCTCTCTCAGCTGAGCTATCTTCATGGCGTTATTGGAGCAATTTTGTCAGGTAGGAAGGGCTCTGGGTGATGATTTGGGGTCACAGGCAGGGAATAATGACCCCAGAGAGAGGGAGTGACCCCCGATGAGAGACCCCAGAGAGTGACAATTCAGAGTGACCCCCAGAGATTGGCCTCAGAGACAGACCCCAGAGAGTGACCCCAGACAGTGACATCCCAGAGAGTGAGTCCAGAAAGTGACCCCTCAGAGATTGACCCCAGAGAGTGGCTCCAGAGAGTGACCCCAGAGAGTGAGCCCAGAGAATGACCCCAAAGAGTGACCCCAGAGAGTGACCCCAGAGAGTGACCCCTCAGAGAATGACCCCAGAGAGTGACCCCAGAGAGTAACCCTAGAGAGTGATCCCAGAGAGTGACCCCAGAGAGTGACCCCAGAGAATAAGAGTAAAGTAATTTAAGATTATTACCGTAGTTAATGTTGCTTTAATGAGAGTAGGAGAGAGAGTAATGGAGGAGAAGAGAGAGGAAGAGTAGAGAGAGAGGAGAGAGAGAGAGAGAGAGAGAGAGGAGGAGAGAGAGGAGATGAAATCTTTCGTCTCAATATTTATCTCACCTGCATATGCTGCTGAGGGGGAAGAGATGAGATGCGTCTCTCAAGCTGGAAGCACGAGGGGAGAGTGAGGGGAGGTGAGGGGAGAGTGAGGGGAGAGTGAGGGGAGTGGTGGAGTGAGGGGAGAGTGAGGGGAGAGTGAGGGGAGAGTGAGGGAGAGAGTGAGGGGAGAGTGAGGGGAGAGTGAGGGGAGAGTGAGAGAGAGAGTGAGGGGAGAGTGAGGGGAGAGTGAGGGAGAGTGAGGGGAGAGGGGAGAGTGAGGGGAGAGTGAGGGGGAGAGTGAGGGTGAGAGTGAGGGGAGAGTGAGGAGAGAGTGAGGGGAGAGAGTGAGGGGAGAGTGAGGGGAGAGTGAGGATGGAGTGAGGGGAGAGTGAGGGGATGAAGAGGTGAGGGAGAGGTGAGGGGAGAGGGGAGAGGAGTAGGGGAGAGTGAGGGGAGTGAGGGGAGAGGAGGGGAGAGTGAGGAGAGAGTGAGGGGAGAGTGAGGGGAGAGTGAGGGGAGAGTGAGGAGAGAGTGAGGGGAGAGTGAGGGGAGAGTGAGGAGAGAGTGAGGGGAGAGTGAGGGAGAGTGAGGGGAGAGTGGGAGGTGAGGGAGAGTGAGGGGGAGAGGGGGAGGGAGAGTGAGGGAGAGTGAGGGGAGAAGTGAGGGGAGAGTGAGGGGAGAGTGAGGAGAGAGTGAGGGGAGAGGTGAGGGGAGAGTGAGGAGAGAGTGAGGGGAGAGAGGGGAGAGTGAGGGGAGAGTGAGGGGAGAGTGAGGGGAGAGTGAGGGGAGAGTGAGGAGAGAGTGAGGGAGAGTGAGGGGGATGAGGGTGAGGGAGAGTGAGGAGAGAGTGGAAGGGGGAGAGTGAGGGAGATGGGGAGTGAGTGGGAGAGTGAGGGGAGAGTGAGGGGAGAGTGAGGGGAGAGTGGAGGAGAGAGTGAGGGGGGTGGAGAGTGAGGGGAGAGTGAGGGGAGAGTGAGTGAGCAGAGAGGTGAGGGGAGAGTGGGGGGAGAGTGGGGGAGAGTGAGGGGAGGTGGGGGGAGATGGGGGGAGAGGGAAAAGGGAGGAGGGGGGAGGGAGGGGGGTGAGGGAGAGTGAGGGAGAGTGAGGGGAGTGGGGAGAGTGAGGGGAGAGAGAGGGGGAAGTGAGGGGAGAGTGAGGGGAGAGTGGGGGATTGAAGGAAAAAGGGGGAGAGTGGGGGGAGAGTGGGGGAAAAGAGAGAGGGGGAGAGTGAGGGAGAGTGAGGGGGAGTGAGGGGAAGTGGGGAGAGGGGGGGAAAAGAGAGGGGAGAGTGAGGGGGGGTACCAGAATACCACCCTGGTCCCGGGTCATCATCTTCCAAACGGGAGTAAATTCCCCTACCTTGCTGTGTGAGCCAGAGGGAGGCCCCCCAGGTGTTTAAAACCCCCGTCCTTCACCTCAGAGCAGAGACAGGTTTTAGTGCAGAGTGCGGCATGGGATGAAAAACCTTTTAAATATTAACGTTGAAATTTGAAAGTAATCATCTGGGAAATAACAACTAACATCCCATTTTTTTAAAGGGGCCGCACGGCACGCTGTATAAAATTTAAATCTTTCGAAAAGAGACCACGTCGTAAAATAAAAAGGCACGTAATTTGAACCCGATGGGGAGGGGGGATATCAGACAAAGGAGTTTTAAAAATTTTCCAAAATTTTTCCATTAATAAAGTTTCAAGACTGTGTGTAAGATCATGCAGTGTAGGACCAAGATGAACAGTTTCGTTGTTCCCCCCCTTCCCCGGAGGAAAAAACGAAAGGACCATTTTTTAAAATTTGTTTTCCCAGGAGCCATGGGTAAATCCTCTTCGGATCACCCGGGTCAAGTAAAAATTTAAAAAAACGACTATTTGATCTGATGAGTTTGGGTAAGGAGATGGGGGCCGGCAACTGTCAGCAGGTTAGGGGGTAAACAAGGTTTAGCCTCAAATATTGAATATATCATAATACTTCATTGGGAGGTCACTTAGGAATTACAAAAAACATTATATAGAATCACAAAAAAATTTTATTGCCCAAAAAATTAAACGGATGTTAAGAATCATACCCTTGTTCCCCGAGATGTCAGCAAGTAGGGGAAACCTGGACATTCCCTTAAACCCGCACCCCTCCCGCTAAATTTTTCTGATGGAGAACCTTTTTTCAGATTTTAAATTTTGATTGTGTAGGGCCATCCTAGGGCAAAATCGGGAAATCATTTTTTTTACCATTATGGATAGAGTAACTAGATACCCTGAAGAATCCCATGCCCATATTGTTTTTGCATTTGTTAAGTTTCAACGATTTTTTCTTGTTTTGGGATTCCTAAAACTATTCTAAGGATCAAGGTATAACTTTACTCCAAAGCATTTAGGGAAGTATTAATAGGTTAGGGATAATCAACCTTATCCACTTTCTTATCATCCTCATCCCCAAAGGGGCCTTGGGAAAAATCATAGACTCAAAAACCCCGATGAGAACTTTTTGCTGCATTTTCCTACAGACTGGGATGAAACACTACCTTTTTTGCTGTTTTAGTACGAGAGCAGTGCAAAAGTTTGGGTATAGTCCGTTTGGTGATCTTTGGGCACAATGTACGAGGGGCTCTTGGGTGCTCAAAGAAAGGGTGGATGGGAGAAAAGTTAGTCAACACTCTACAACCCCTCTTCAAGTTGCAGGTGGCACGTCGTTAGCCAAAGGCAAAATAAAGACAGCTCAAATAAGATGAAACAGAGGATGACAGAAATGCAAAAATTTCCCCTCCTTCCACAGGAGACAAGGTGTTGGGGCCCGGGAACCTATACCGGCCCCCCTTTTAAATTAGATTTACGGGACCCATGCAGATTGTAAGTAAATTTTGATGTAAATTATGTTTTTCTTTCCCTTTATAAGACCCCAAAAACTAAAAATTACCCCATTAATCAAATTAAATCTTTTCATACCCAGATAAAGTCCCTAATGACTCTGTCCTTACCTCTGAGGACAACTCTGTTCTTTGCACTCTTTTCTGAAAAATTTAAAGTTTTAAAATTCCAAAATCTGTCCTCAAGGATCCTAGCCCTTTAATGGTGGGGCTGTATGAAAGTCGAGCAAAAAGTTTAACTGAGCTTCTACAGTCATACCCTGATATTTTTTCGGATGTGCCGAAAAAATGTACGTTAGAGTATCATGATGTAGACGTGGGAAACTCTAAACCTATTAAACTCTCCCCCTACAGAGCTAATCCTGAAAAGCAGAGGCTACTTCAGCAGGAAGTAGAGTTTCTGTTAGAGCATGGGTTAGTGGAGGAGTCATCTAGTCCATGGGCTTCACCGTGCATCCTTGTTAAAAAAAACTGATGGAAGTTTTCGTATGTGTACAGACTACCGTAAGGTGAACGAGGTCACAATCACAGATGCTTACCCTCTTCCTCGTCTGGATGACGTAATCGACTTTGTGGGTAAGGCTATTTTGTATCCAAGTTAGATCTTAAAGGGTACTATCAGGTACCTTTGGCGGATAAGGCGAAGGAAATCTCTGCCTTCGTAATTCCAGGAGGTCATTATCAACATACAGTTACCCCCTTCGGAATGAAAACTCCCCCTCTTCATTCCAGAAACTTATCCATCAGGCTATTAAAGGACTTGAAGGCACGGCAGCGTACCTGTATGATATTGTTGTGGTGTCTGATACTTGGGATCAACACCTATTTAGACTTAAGACTCTCTTTGAGACCTTTCAGAGATCCCATTTAACTGTTAATTTATCTAAGTCTTCCTTTGGCCAGGCCACTGTTACTTTTCTAGGCCATGAAGTAGGTAGTGGTAAAGTTGCTCCTAAACTTGCTAAAGTTCTTGCCATTAAAGATTATCCAGTTCCACATGATAGGAAATCTCTTCAACGTTTCCTAGGCATGATACGATTTTATAGAAGATTCTGTAAAAATTTCTCAGATATTGTAGCCCCTCTTACCTCTCTTACCAGTCACAAAGTTCCCTTTAATTGGACCCCAGATTGTCAAACTACTTTTGACAAAGCAAAAAGAATATTGTGTACTGCACCCATTCTCTTGTCTCCAGATTTCTCCAAACCTTTATCATTACAGGTTGATGCTTGTGAGTCTGGGGTTGGGGCAGTACTGTTGCAAATCGGGAACAAGGAGTTGCAGCCTGTAGCCTTCTTCTCAGCCAAGTTCCAGCCGCACCAGAGGGCTTACTCTACCATTGAAAAAGAAGCCCTCGCGCTGGTACTGGCTTTGGAGCACTTTGATGTATACGTGGGACAAACTTCGCAGGTGGTCACCGTCTACAGTGATCACAATCCTCTAGTATATCTCCAAACCATGAAGAACCACAACACAAGGCTCATGCGCTGGACGCTGAGACAGCAACCCTATTTTTTGAAAATTGTACATATTGCCGGAAAAGAAAATATGTTGGCAGACTCTTTATCAAGAGTCTAACAATATTATTTATAATAATTATATATTAGGTTAGGATGTGTTAGGTTACTTGTGGTAACCCCTTCCAAGCTCTATTTTTTTTATCCCCTGGTGTGGGTTTTTTTTAGTGAGGGGATGCGGGCTACCGTCCGCCCGTGTCTTGGACTTATTAAGCTAGCCCGACTGTCTGCTGTCTCGCTCTGAGTTTAGGGATTGGCTTTTTGTCACGAGAAAAGCTGAGCTCTATCTAAAAGTTGGATGGTTGAGAGGAAAGGCGGTCCCATTATTTTGTGCCATGGTGGCACGGTTACCACTGGGAGGTGGGAGCCTAATCCTGAGCCTTCTCGGGGTGTACGTAACCTTTATTCGGCGCATGTACACACCCTCATTGAAAGGCTATCTTCCCCAACCAGCGAACCAGGTGACTGAGGGTTGACGATGGGGCCCCGTCGTTCAACCAGTAACCAGGTTCCAGCCAATGAGAAGATGGTTTTGGCAATCGCAGAGGTGTTGTGGGTAGCACTCTCCTGTCTGTCCTTGTCATTCCCATTCTAGAGCTGGTTGAAGCACGGTCTGCTCTCTAGTGGCTTCTATTCTGCCTTGCTTACCGTGGAGTGCACTAATACCTATTGCTGTACATAGTGTATATAGTGTACATAATTCTGTTCTAAATTGGTGAGGGATAATATAAGTCAAAAGTTTTCTGCTGTGTTTATTTTGCTCTCTTTACACCAAGGATAACAGGCCATTTGGACTCCTGGGTTGTAATAACCACCAAAAACTTCCACTACCACCACAACCTTCCACTACCACCACAACCTTCCACAGCCACCACAACCTTCCACTACCACCACAACCTTCCACTACCACCACAACCTTCCACTACCACCACAACCTTCCACAGCCACCACAACCTTCCACAGGAAACCAAAACCCTTCCACAGCCACCAAACCTTCCACAGCTACCAAAAACCTTCCAGTACCCCACAATCTTTCACAGCCACCACTACCTTCCACTACCACCACAACCTTCCGCTACCACCACAACCTTCCACAGCCACCACAACCTTCCACAGCCACCACAACCTTCCACAGCCACCACAACCTTCCACAGCCACCACAACCTTCCACAGCCACCACAACCTTCCAGTACCACCACAACCTTGCACTACCACCACAACCTTCTACAGCCAACACAACTTTCCACCACAACCTTCCTCCACCAGCACAACCTTCCTCCACCAGCACAACCTTCCTCCACCACCACAACCTTCCTCCACCACCACAACCTTCCTCCACCAGTGGTGGTTGAGAGGAAAATGACTGTGTTACTGAGACATAGTCGTCAATTAGCAGGGCCAGGCAGGGATGATACTGGTAATAGCAATTATCTAAATTAGTTGTGTTGGGGTACAATGACATAATGTGGGAGAGGGGAGAGAGGGAGGGGAAGTGGGGAGAGAGAGGGAGGGCAAGTGGGGGAGAGAGGGGAGGGGAAGTGGGGAGAGAGAGGAGGGCAAGTGGGGAGAGAGAGGGAGGGCAAGTGGGGAGAGAGAGGGAGGGGAAGTGGGGAGGAGAGAGGGAGGGCAAGTAGGGAGAGAGAGGGAGGGCAAGTGGGGAGAGAGAGGGAGGGCAAGTGGGGAGAGAGAGGGAGGGCAAGTGGGAGAGAGAGGGAGGGCAAGTGGGGAGAGAGAGGGAGGGCAAGTGGGGAGAGAGAGGGGGGGGCAAGTGGGGAGAGAGAGGGAGGGCAAGTGGGGAGAGAGAGGGAGGGGAAGTGGGGAGAAAGAGAGGGGGGGGGAAGTGGGGAGAGAGGGGAGGGGAAGTGGGGAGAGAGGGAGGGAGGGGAAGTGGGGAGAGAGGGGGAGGGCAAGTGGGGAGAGAGAGGGGGGCAAGTGGGGAGAGAGAGGGAGGGGGAAGTGGGGAGAGAGAGGGAGGGGCAAGTGGGGAGAGAGAGGGAGGGCAAGTGGGGAGAGAGAGGGAGGCATGTGGGGAAGAGAAGGGAGGGCAAGTGGGGAGAGAGAGGGAGGGGAAGTGGGGAGAGAGAGAGGGGGGAAGTGGGAAAAAGAGGGGGAGGGAATTTGGGAGAAGGAGGAGGGAAGTGGGAGAGAGGGGAAGGGGAAGTGGGAGAGAGGGGTTTAGGGCAAGTGGGGAGAGAGAGGGAGGGCAAGGGGGAAAGAGAAGGGAGGGCAAGTGGGAGAGAGAGGAGGAAGTGGGGAGAGAGAGGGAGGGGATGAGGGGGAGAGAGGGAGGGGAAGTGGGGAGAGAGAGGGAGGGCAAGTGGGAAAGAGAGGGAGGCAAGTGGGGAGAGAGAGGGGGGGAAAGTGGGGAAAGAGTGAGGGCAAGTGGGAGAGAGAGGAGGGAATTTGGGGAGAGAGAGGAGGGGAAATGAAAGAGATGAGGGGAAGAGGAGAGGAGGGAGGGGAAGGGAGGGAGAGAGAAGGGAAAGGGAGGGGGGGAGGGAGAGGGAAAGGAGGGATAGAGAAGGGATAGAGAGGTGGAGGGGGATGAGAGGAAAGAGATGGATGAGAGGGATGGAGAGGGATAGAGAGGGATAGAGGGGGATGGAGAGGGATAGAGAGGGATAGAGAGGGATAGAGAGGGATAGAGAGGGATAGAGAGGGGATAGAGGGATGGAGAGGATGGAGAGGGATAGAGAGGGATGGAGAGGGAAGAGAGGGATAGAGAGGGATAGAAAGGGATAGAGAGGGTTTAGAGAGGGATGGAGAGGGAAGAGGGGGGATAGAGGGATAGAGAGGGATAGAGAGGGATAAGGAGGGGGAAGGGATGGAGAGGTATAGAGAGGGATAAAAGGGATAGATTAGGGATAGAGAGGGATAGAGAGGGATAGGAGGGATAGAGAGGGATAGGAGGGATAGAAAGGGATAGAGAGGGATAGGAGGATGGAGGGGATGGAGAGGTATAAAAGGGGATAGAGGGGGATAGAGAGGGATAGAGGGGGATAGATAGGGATAGAGGTGGATAGAGAGGGATAGAGAGGGATAGAGAGGGATAAAAAGGGGATAGAGAGGGATAGAGAGGGATGGAGAGGGATGGGAGAGGTATAGAGAGGGATAGAGAGGGTTTGAGAGGGATAGAGAGGGTTTAGAGAGGGATGGAGAGGGATAGAGAGGGATATAGAGGGATAGAGGGGGATAGAGAGGGATAGAGAGGGATAGAGAGGGATAGAGAGGGATAGAGGGATAGAGAGGGATAGAGAGGGATAGAGAGGGATAGGGGAGGGATAGAGGAAGGGATTAGAGAGGGATAGAGAGGGATGGAGAGGGATAGAGAGGGATAGAGGGATAGAGATAGAGGGGATAGAGAGGGATAGAGAGGGATAGAGAGGGATAGAGGGGGATAGAGAGGGATAGAGAGGGATACAGAGGGATAGAGAGGGATAGAGAGGGATAGAGAGGGATGGAGAGGGATGGAGAGGGATAGAGAGGGATGGAGAGGGATAGAGAGGGATAGAGAGGGATAGAGAGGGATGGAGAGGGATGGAGAGGGATAGAGAGGGATAGAGAGGGATAGAGAGGGATAGAGAGGGATAGAGAGGGATAGAGAGGGATGGAGAGGGATAGAGTGTAAAACCAGCATTTGAGTGTGAACCAGCACTTGAGTGTGGACCATCATTGAGGTGAACCAGCACTTGAGTGTGAACCCAGCACTTGAGTGTGAACCAGCACTTGAGTGTGAACCAGCACTTGAGTGTGAACCAGCACTTGAGTGTGGACCAGCACTTGAGTGTGAACCAGCACTTGAGTGTAAACCCAGCACTTGAGTGTAAACCAGCACTTGAGTGTGAACCAGCACTTGAGTGTGAACCGCACTTGAGTGTAAACCCAGCACTTGAGTGTGAACCGCACTTGAGTGTGAACCAGCACTTGAGTGTAAAACCAGCACTTGATGTGGACAGCACTTGAGTGTGAACCAGCACTTGAGTGTGAACCAGCACTTGAGTGTGAACCAGCACTTGAGTGTGAACCAGCACTTGAGTGTGAACCGGGCACTTGAGTATGAAACAGCATTGAGTGTGAACCAGCACTTGAGTGTGAACCAGCACTTGAGTGTGAACCAGCACTTGAGTGTGAACCAGCACTTGAGTGTGAACCAGCACTTGAGTGTGGACCAGCACTTGAGTGTGAACCAGCACTTGAGTGTGAACCAGCATTTGGGAATGTGAACCAGCACTTGAGTGTGAACGAGCCTTGAGTGTAAACCCAGCACTTGAGTGTGAACCAGCACTTGAGTGTAAACCCAGCACTTGAGTGGGGAACCCAGCACTTGAGTGTAAACCAGCACTTGAGTGTGAACCAGCACTTGAGTGTGAACCGCACTTGAGTGTGAACCACACTTGAGTGTGAACCAGCACTTGAGTGTGAACCAGCACTTGAGTGTGAACCAGCACTTGAGTGTGGACCAGCATTTGAGTGTGGACCAGCACTTGAGTGTGGACCAGCACTTGAGTGTGGACCATCATTGAGTGTGGACCAGCACTTGAGTGTGGACCAGCATTTGAGTGTGGACCAGCACTTGAGTGTGGACCAGCACTTGAGTGTGGACCAGCACTTGAGTGTGGACCTGACATATCTTACACTTGTTAAGTACTGGCCGGCAAACTTTGAACATCTCTAAGTTAACACACACACAGTACTTAAGAAATATCAAGTTAATCACATTTCCTACTTGTGAACTTACTAAGTTCTAACACCCAGAAATTCTGAGAACTTGTCAGAACTTTGCCCCAAGTTTAGTCTTGACCAGCGCCCAAACAACTTAGAAAAGTGTTGAGAGGTCGAAGGGACGGATTACCTCAAATTCCTCCAGATCTTCTACCCCATTATTCTCTGTATTGGACTGAAGAACCAACTAGTGTTGCACAAGTGTCTAATTCATCATGCTGTCGGTTCTCTGAACCACATGGTGAGAGGGACTCGACCTCGCGGCAGGAGAGTCGTAAAAATTCCCAGGACTGACAGTTTCAGGTTTCACACCTGCCACCCCTGGGTTCCAACCCCAGCTATTGTGTGACTTAACTGGCTCATAAATCAGGTATAACGACAGACTCCCTACACCTATATGGTCACATAAAGTACATATTCTAGACACATATAACCTTAGTGTAAGCTGTGGGGTATTCGTAGCTAATTGTATATATATATATATATATTTTTATATATATTATATATATATATTATATATATATATTATATATATATATTATATATATACATATATATACACAAACATGATCTCTGGCTGAAGGAGACTCGAACCTACGAACCTTAGGACAAGGTACGCAGTGCTTTACCAATCTACCCACACTGGACCAATACCTTGGCGTGTAGCAGGGAGCTACACGTTTTGATCCAAGGCAGCCAGCTTTCAGGGAGAAGGCTTACAGCTTTTCATCTCATCCCCTGCATGCATCAGCCTTACTAGAGATTTGAACAATGCAAGGAATTCGCGAGAGCATGCGAAATATACACAAACACTGATCTCTGGCTGAAGGATGCTCTCGCGAATTCCTTGCATTGTTCAAATCTCTAGTAAGGCTGATGCATGCAGGGGATGAGATGAAAGCTGTAAGCCTTCTCCCTGAAAGCTGGCTGCCTTGGATCAAACGTGTAGCTCATGCTACACGCCAAGGTATTGTCCAGTGTGGGTAGATTGGTAAAGCACTACGTACCTTGTCCTAAGGTTCGTAGGTTCGAGTCTCCTTCAGCCAGAGATCAGTGTTTATATATATATATATAAATTATATATATATTATATATATATATATATATATTTTATATAGCATGCAGTATGTTGCAGAGGGTAAAGCAACGGCACCAATACATGTGCGTGCATGTACACATTTAACAAAAATTTAAACGTAAAACGAACTGCTCAAAGAAAAAACATTACACGCACCAGGGAAAACAAGCCAAACTACACACACACACACACCCCACACAACACGCACACACATACACACACACACACACACACACACACACACACACAGGCACAGACAAGGGGACGGTAAGAAACAAAGGAGATATGCCATACGCGAAGGCCCTATCAGACCCACGTGGGGCCAGGGAAAAGACGAGGAGCACACTAAGATCAAATAACAGGTCTGAAGACAATGAAGGTATGTTATATGCAGAGACTCTAACAGCCAACTGCAGTAGCAAGGAACAGTTGATTATGAAAGACAGTTCACTGAGCTTAGAAGTTTCAGCAAGGACAGGGACTGAAGGCAAGAACATTTCAATGGAAGGAACTAAAACACCTCAGAGGATGCAAATGGAGACTCAGTGGGAGGAGGAAAGGGAGAGGTCAGTTTTTGTCTACGGGCTCCAAGAAGCCAAAAGGGACAACTTTGAAGAAATAAAACAGGAGGAAAAAAAATGAAGGCATCATGAAAACAATAGGTGAGAGCGATATGACCCAGGTGACAAATTTTCGGAGAATTGGGTGGTTTGCGAGTGGAAGGAAACGGCCTGTCAAAGTAATTTTCAAGGAAGAATCAGCTGGAACCAGGATCCTGCAAGAGAAAGCACGACTGAGGGACAAACCAGAGTACCAGAGAGTATACCTCGATCGCGACAGAACACAAGAAGAAAGGACTACACTGAAAGAGAGGGTACAGAGACACAAAGAGGAAAGAGAGGCAATGATGAAGTTGAGCAGGACCCAGACACAGGAGGAAGGGCAAACACACCCCGCAGAAACTCCCGCAGAAGGACTCCAACTGCAACAAGCCCAACGCAACTGAGCAATCTAAACCAGAACCTACACACTGTTCCCTCTGCCACCAACCCCAACATCACAAACCTCACCCCAACAGCTGCCCCCTATGGGCATTCTGACCACACCCCCCCCATCACAAACCCCACCCACACCACAGCCCCCCATAGGCCCCCACAAGGCTCTCACTCCCTAAACCCCAATATTCTCCCAGGACCACAGTGATAGAAAAGAAGCTGAAGGTTTGGTACACAAACGTGGACGGAATAACGAATAAATATGAGGAGTGGCACGAAAGAATCAGCGAGAAATCCCAAGACATCATAGCAGTCACAGAAACAAAACTCACTGAGACAATAACAGATGCAATCTTCCCACCGGGATATCAGATCCTGAGGGGGAAAAACAGAAGGATAGAGGGGGAGGAGGGGTTGCACTGCTCATAAAAACCGATGGGGATTTGAGGAAATGGAAGGCATGGACATGACTGAAAAAATGGACTACATAGTAGGTACAATTCAGTCTGGAGAACATAAAGTATCCCTTGGGGTGATGTAAACCCACCACAGAACTGCAGGAGGCCAAGAGAGGAGTACAAAGAAAACAACAGAGCGATGGTGGACACACTGGCTGAGGTGGCAAGAAGAGCTCACTCGAGCAGAGCAAAGTTTAATGGTAATGGGCGATTTTCGACCACAGGGAGATCGACTGGGGAAACCTGGAGCCACATGGGGGTCCCGAAACATGGAGAGCCAAGATGATGGATGTGATACTTGAAAACCTCATGCATCAACATGTCAGGGACACTACCAGAGAGAGAGAGGGGAGGATGAGCCAGCAAGACTGGATCTTGTATTCTCCCTGAGCAGTTCAGACATTGAGGACATCAATTACGAGAGGCCCCTTGGAGCTAGCGATCACGTGGTTCTGAGTTTTGATTATATAGTAGAGCTACAAGTGGAGAAGGTAACAGGAATTGAATGGGTAAAGCCAGACTATAAAAGGGGGGACTACACAGGTATGAGGAACTTCCTGCAGGAGGTTCAGTGGGACAGAGAACTGGTAGGAAAATCAGTAAACGAGATGATGGAATATGTAACAACAAAGTGCAAGGAGGCAGTGGAAAGGTTTGTTCGCAAGGGAAATTGAAATAATAGGAAGACCAAAACGAGTCTTTGGTTTACCCGAAGGTGTAGGGAGGCAAAAACTAAGTGCACCAGAGAATGGAAGAGGTACAGGAGGCAAAGGACCCAAGAAAATAAGGAAATTAGTAGAAGAGCCAGAAACGAGTATGCACAGATAAGGAGGGAGGCCCAGCGACAGTACGAGAACGACATAGCATCGAAAGTCAAGTCTGACCCGAAACTGCTGTATAGCCACATTAGGAGGAAGACAACAGTCAAAGACCAGGTGATAAGGCTGAGGAAAGAAGGTGAGGGACTCACAAGAAACGATCAAGAAGTATGTGAGGAGCTCAATATGAAATTTAAGGAAGTATTTACAGTGGAGACA
>NC_069438.1:20729597-20757097 GCF_026875155.1 Cherax quadricarinatus
GGTTGTAGTACCCTCACTCCCATCCTGTGGGTGGTAGTACCCTCACTCCCATCCTTTGGGTGGTAGTACCCTCACTCCCATCCTGTGGATGGTAGTACCCTCATACCCATCCTGTGGGTGGTAATACCCTCACTCCCATCCTGTGGGTGGTAGTACCCTCATACCCATCCTGTGGGTGATAATACCCTCATACCCATCCTGTGGGTGGTAGTACCGTCACTCCCATCCTGTGGGGGGTGGTAACCCCCCGTACCTCCCCCATCCTGGGGGGTGGTAGTATCCTCACGCCCATCCTGTGGGTGGTAGTACCCTCATGCCCATCCTGTGGGTGGTAGTACTCTCACGGCTATCCTGTGGGTGGTAGTGCCCTCACTCCCATCCTGTGGGTGGTAGTACCCTCACGCCCATCCTGTGGGTGGTAGTACTCTCACGCCCATCCTGTGGGTGGTAGTACCCTCACTCCCATCCTGTGGGTGGTAGCACCCTCACGCCCATCCTGTGGGTGGTAGTATCCTCACTCCCATCCTGTGGGTGGTAGTACTCTCACGCCCATCCTGTGGGTGGTAGTATCATCACTCCCATCCTGTGGATGGTAGTACCCTCACTTACATCCTGTGGGTGGTAGCACCCTCACGCCCATCCTGTGGGTAGTAGTATCCTCACACCCATCCTGTGGGTGGTAGTACTCTCACGCCCATTCTTTGGGTGGTAGTACCCTCGCTCCCATCTTGTGGGTGGTAATACCCTCAGTCCCATCCTGTGGGTGGTAGTAACTTCACGCCCATCCTGTGGGTGGTAGTACCCTCATTCCCATCCTGTGGGTGGTAATACCCTCATTCCCATCCTGTGGGTTGTAGTACCCTCACTCCCATCCTGTGGGTGGTAATACCCTCACTCCCATCCTGTGGGTGGTAGTACCCTCACTCCAATCCTGAGGGTGGTAGTACCCTCACGCCCATCCTGTGGGTGGTAGTACCCTCACTCCCATCCTGTGGGTGGTAATACCCTCACTCCCATTCTGTGGGTGGTAGTACCCTCAATTCCATCCTGTGGGTGGTAGTACCCTCATACCCATCCTGTGGGTGGTAATACCCTTATACCCATCCTGTGGGTGGTAATACCCTCACTTCCATCCTGTGGGCGGTAGTACCCTCATACTCATCCTGTGGGTGGTAGTACCTTCATACCCATCCTGTGGGTGGTAATACCCTCATACCCATCCTGTGGGTGGTAGTACCGTTACTCCCATCCTGTGGGTGGTAGTACCCTCACTCCCATCCTGTGGGTGGTAGTACTCTCACGCCCATCCTGTGAGTGGTAGTACCCTCACTCCCATCCTGTGGGTGGTAGTACGCTCACGCCCATCCTGTGGGTGGTAGTATCCTCACACCCAAGCTGTGGGTGGTAGTACCCTCACGCCCATCCTGTGGGTGGTAATACCCTCACTCCCATCCTGTGGGCGGTAGTACCCTCATACCCATCCTGTGGGTGGTAGTACCCTCATACTCATCCTATGGGTGGTAATACCCTCATACCCATCCTGTGGGTGGCAGTACCCTCACTCTCATCCTGTGGGTGGTAGTACCCTCACTCCCATCCTGTGTGTGGTAGTACTCTCCCGCCCATCCTGTGGGTGGTAGTACCCTCACTCCCATCCTGTGGGTGGTAGTACCCTCACGCCCATCCTGTGGGTGGTAGTATCCTCACACCCAAGCTGTAGGTGGTAGTACCCTCATACCCATCCTGTGGGTGGTAATACCCTCACTCCCATCCTGTGGGTGGTTGTACCCTCACGCCATCCTGTGGGTGGTAGTACCTTCACTCCCATCCTGTGAGTGGTAATACCCTCATACACATCCTGTGGGTGTTAGTACCCTCACACCCATCATGTGGGCGGTAGTACGCTCACGCCTATCCTGTTGTCTCAGTAGTACCATAACAGTAACCAGTTACCAGTGTCAGTAGTGAGAGTTATGCTGACTAACTTTAACAAAACGTCTGCAATGCCTAAGCTTGATCAAAAGTTTGTTGGTCTTTATCGAGTAGCTGAACATATCACTGGCAATAAGTATAAAGTTAGAGAAATTAGTACTGGTCAGTATAAAGAATCACATTTAGATCATATGAAGTTATCATGTGATGATAATGATGTTCCAACCCAGACTAATGTGACAGACGCTGACAATTCTCCTGACTCTGTAGCCTCTACCTCTAATCCTCAGTCAGATGATCAACCTGAATGTCGTTATTCCCTACATACACGACAGGTACTGAGAAATCCTCAGGTATCATTTGTAACTACCAATTCAGAGGTGCCTCAAATACCACATGAGTTAGCCAGTGCAACAGAGTTTGATCCTCCCAGAGATGACAACCATTCTGCAACCATTAAATGTAAATAACCTGTATAGATGAATTTCTACTGTCTGCTACAATATCAACTTATTAATATTAAAAAAAAAAAATTTGTGTTCACGTTCTCTCCGAATTCTGAGATTTAATAGTCTAGATTTGAGTGCACCAGGTCTGCCTTTTCTGTTAAACACTTCTTTCCTTGCACATATCCTTCCTCAGACTCCGTAGATCACATGAATACAGATCGCTCGATCAAATTTTCTTTATTATCACTTCTATTTTGTAATCCCAATGTTGAGTCTCATTCTATGAGTTGAGCTATATCATATCTTGTAATGCATTACAGTAAGTTACGTTAGCTTCCATTCCGATATTCTCCTTATGTATGTTATAATGTTCAATTGTTGTATGCTTTGACATTGTATAGAATCAGCCCAAGCCATAAGCCTGCTGTCTCTAGTTTGTATTAGCTGTATGTCGGGATGACGTATGTTAGCGTCGCCGAGCTCTCGGTAGTACCATACCAGTAATCAGTTACCAGTGTCAGTGACTCACTACCAACTGTCTGTGTGAATCACTTGATATTCACTGTTACCACTGACCTTAGCATGTTTTGAATGCTGCTCACCCCTAGGAACCATCTCATGAGTCAGTCCAATGATAGGGAGCAGAGATGTAGGTCAGGCTTGGTGCTACCCATATATTCTGTGCAATGGGACAGTGGGTGGTAGTACCCTCACGCCCATCCTCTGGGTGGTAGTACCCTTACTCAGAGGCAGCCATGGATAGTATTCTTTTCTGTCATGTCAGAGATGACTTCCATCCTATTATCTGGTCCTCTGGTCGATCTATCCCTTCCTGTAGCCCTCAGAGATGCCGTCTCGTCCAGTCATCCCTCGTACACAATGTTAAGTAAGGTTTGTCAGGAAACTGGATAAGTGTTTCCTGATGCTGGTCTTAGTCACGTGATGATCCATAGCTGGAGCTTTTGGTCATCTGACTGATACACAAGTTTACTAGCGTGAATCTGTTGCTGCCTAACTTTCTCGTAGCACTGGCAAGCATCTTAATCTTTGGATCACTCGTAATTTGACCTGACCTCTGCCTTCTCTCCTTTCTTCACCTGTCTTCTGCATCTTATTTTCCTTCCCCTTGCTTCGTCTTCTCCCCCAGCCTGGAGTGTAGGCACTACTGTGACTCATCTCTGCTAAGTGACAGCTGTTAGAGTGCAGGGTTGCTGCACTCTACACAGCCTTCAAATGTTATTTACTCCCAGTACTCTTTCACTAGTTCTGCCTGGCGTGGTCCAGTAGATCTCCTGCAGTACTTCTCTGATCTTTTGTGCTACTGCTGCTACTACTACCACTAGTATTTCCCAACTTCTACATAATTTATACCACTACTTCTGCTACTGCTACCTTTACCATTACTACTACTATGTCTGTAGCCAGCTCTGCGTCTACCACCATCACCACCACTACTACTACAACTACTGCTAGTACAACTATTACTACCACTGCCATCTTCTCTAACCCACTACTGTATGACCTTTTGTTCGTTAATATGTTCTCCCCATCTGTGACTTGACAATGGTCCAGTGAGGGACCAAAATAAGTCACTTTGTCTGACTTTTTTGGATTATCCCAGGTTGTCTACACACATGCTGCTGTGTATGATAATCTATGTAACTGTATTTGTGTATACCTGAATAAACTTACTTAGTAAATTCTCACCTAAGTACTGGTTTATGGGTGAAAAAACCTCAACACGCAGACTACACAACTTATCTGATCCCATGAGTTACAATGTCAGAGTTTCACTTGGTCACCGAGAGAGGACTCTGATGCTCTAAGATATCTGGCAAGACCTAACGAAATGAATAAGATTAACTGAATACACTGCAAGGTAGCGTCGGAATGCCAAGATGTTACTGTGCCTGACAGGGTTGGAAAACTGCCAAGGTGATAACGATATACTTGTGCCAGCCAGTGACTTGTCATTAATGTCCCACCACCAAGGCCTGGTCAGAGACCGGGCCGCGGGGGCGATGACCCCTGAAACCCTCTACAGGTATACCACTCTCCAGGTATACCACTCACAGCATCCACCTTAGTTAGTAGCGCACTCAGCTCCCGTGGTTCCATCCACTGTACGGGATGAAATATTCGACATGTTTTCTTAAGACACCTGTTACCACTCTTCATCTAGCAGTAAAATAGGTACCTGGGTGTTAGTGGACTGATGTGGGTCGCATCCTGGGAACAAATTTAACTTAAGTTGACAGCAATTCTCTGCATAACAAGGGGCTTTATATATAGTAGTATGTCACTAGTGTCAGCTATGGTCTGTATAAGTTGTATCATATACTTGTAGAAATAAAGATTATTATTATTATTATTATTATATATTCCCACCCCATATTTTTACTCTACTTCTCTAAGCCCCATAAAAGTCTCTTACTCCCAGCTGTCCCGTGGGAAAACCCAGGGGGCTTAAGATTAACAGCGTCGTGGCATAACCAGCGTAAAAACATTGTCTCTCTCTCCTAAATCTCGCAAACAGGGAATCTGGAGAGTGAGAGAGAGAGAGAGAGAGAGAGAGATAAGAGAGATGAAGAGAGAGAGAGAGAGAGAGAACATGGAGAGAGAAGAGGAGAGAGTAGAGAGGAGAGAGAGAAGAGGGTAACAATAGCATTCTCCCTCGCTTTCTGTTTAAAAGAACCGAGCCTATTTTATCCTAACCTTTAAATCTATCGCAGAACTGCAACAAACTCAGCAACAGAAAGAACAAAAACACAAACAACACAAACAACACAAAAAGTGTATAGTAAACATCCCACCAAACATTCACTTAAGCATAAATTATCATTCGCTACAAAATCATTCAACACCCCAAAGAGTTTCCTTACATTTGTTTTTCTCTCATTAAAACTATCTCTCCACTCCTTACAATTCTTTCCTAAGACAAGACTGAGGGATTGCGGGGTCAACGCCCCGCGACCCCTCCATCTCACACCTTCATATTATTCTTAATCTGCTTCACACCCTTAACTACAGAACAATGTTTCCAGCAACTGTGTTGTATCAGCAGACAGATTTTAGTCAGCAGACAGTGTGTTGTGTCAGCAAGTTTTTGTAGTCACCAGCACATGTGTTGTTAGTCAGCAGACAGGTGTTGTAGTCTAGCAGACAATGTCTTGTCAGCAGACAGTGTGTTGTAGTCAGCAGACAGTGTGTTGTAGTCAGCAGACAGTGTGTTGTAGTCAGCAGAGTTTTTGTAGTCAGCAGACAGTGTGTTGTAGTCAGCAGACAGTGTGTTGTAGTCAGCAGACAGTTTTTGTAGTCAGCAGACAGTGTGTTGTAGTCAGCAGACAGTGTGTTGTAGTCAGCAGACAGTGTGTTGTAGTCAGCAGACAGTGTGTTGTAGTCAGCAGACAGTGTGTTGTAGTCAGCAGACAGTGTGTTATAGTCAGCAGACAGTGTGTTGTAGTCAGCAGACAGTGTGTTGTAGTCAGCAGACAGTGTGTTGTAGCGAGTAGACAGTGTGTTGTAGTCAGCAGACAGTGTGTTGTAGTCAGCAGACAGTGTGTTGTAGTCAGCAGACAGTGTGTTATAGTCAGCAGACAGTGTGTTGTAGTCAGCAGACAGTGTGTTGTAGTCAGCAGACAGTGTGTTGTAGTCAGCAGACAGTGTGTTGTAGTCAGCAGACAGTGTGTTATAGTCAGCAGACAGTGTGTTGTAGTCAGCAGACAGTGTGTTGTAGTCAGCAGACAGTGTGTTTGTAGCGAGTAGACAGTGTGTTTGTAGTCAGCAGACAGTGTGTTGTAGTCAGCAGACAGTGTGTTATAGTCAGCAGACAGTGTGTTATAGTCAGCAGACAGTGTGTTGTAGTCAACAGACAGTGTGTTGTAGTCAGCAGACAGTGTGTTGTAGTCAGCAGACAGTGTGTTGTAGTCAGCAGACAGTGTGTTGTAGTCAGCAGACAGTGTGTTGTAGCGAGTAGACAGTGTGTTGTAGTCAACAGACAGTGTGTTGTAGTCAGCAGACAGTGTGTTGTAGTCAGCAGACAGTGTGTTGTAGTCAGCAGACAGTGTGTTGTAGTCAGCAGACAGTGTGTGTTTGTTAGTCAACAGACAGTGTGTTGTAGTCAGCAGACAGTGTGTTGTAGTCAACAGACAGTGTGTTGTAGTCAGCAGACAGAGTGTTGTAGTCAGCAGACAGTGTGTTTGTAGCGAGTAGACAGTGTGTTGTAGTCAACAGACAGTGTGTTGTAGTCAGCAGACAGAGTGTTGTAGTCAGCAGACAGTGTGTTGTAGTCAGCAGACAGTGTGTTGTAGTCAGCAGACAGTGTGTTGTAGTCAGCAGACAGTGTGTTGTAGTCAGCAGACAGTGTGTTGTAGTCAGCAGACAGTGTGTTGTAGTCAGCAGACAGTGTGTTGTAGTCAGCAGACAGTGTGTTGTGTAGTCAGCAGACAGTGTGTTGTAGTCAGCAGACAGTGTGTTGTAGTCAGCAGACAGTGTGCTGTAGTCAGCAGACAGTGTGTTGTAGTCAACAGTGTGTTGTAGTCAACAGTGTGTTGTAGCGAGTAGACAGTGTGTTGTAGTCAGCAGACAGTGTGTTGTAGTCAGCAGACAGTGTGTTGTAGTCAACAGTGTGTTGTAGTCAGCAGTGTTTGTAGTCAGAAGTGTGTTGTAGTCAGCAGACAGTGTGCTGTAGTCAGCAGACAGTGTGTTGTAGTCAACAGTGTGTTGTAGTCAACAGTGTGTTGTAGTCAGAAGTGTGTTGTAGTCAGCAGACAGTGTGCTGTAGTCAGCAGACAGTGTGTTGTAGTCAACAGTGTGTTGTAGTCAACAGTGTGTTGTAGCGAGTAGACAGTGTGTTGTAGTCAACAGTGTGTTGTAGTCAGCAGACAGTGTGTTGTAGTCAACAGTGTGTTGTAGTCAGCAGTGTGTTGTAGTCAGAAGTGTGTTGTAGTCAGCAGACAGTGTGCTGTAGTCAGCAGACAGTGTGTTGTAGTCAACAGTGTGTTGTAGTCAACAGTGTGTTGTAGCGAGTAGACAGTGTGTTGTAGTCAGCAGACAGTGTGTTGTAGTCAGCAGACAGTGTGTTGTAGTCAGCAGACAGTGTGCTGTAGTCAGCAGACAGTGTGTTGTAGTCAGCAGACAGTGTGTTGTAGTCAGCAGACAGTGTGTTGTAGTCAGCAGACAGTGTGTTGTAGTCAACAGTGTGTTGTAGTCAGAAGTGTGTTGTAGTCAGAAGTGTGTTGTAGTCAGCAGACAGTGTGCTGTAGTCAGCAGACAGTGTGTTGTAGTCAACAGTGTGTTGTAGTCAACAGTGTGTTGTAGCGAGTAGACAGTGTGTTGTAGTCAGCAGACAGTGTGTTGTAGTCAGCAGACAGTGTGTTGTAGTCAACAGTGTGTTGTAGTCAGCAGTGTGTTGTAGTCAGAAGTGTGTTGTAGTCAGCAGACAGTGTGCTGTAGTCAGCAGACAGTGTGTTGTACTCAACAGTGTGTTGTAGTCAACAGTGTGTTGTAGTCAGAAGTGTGTTGTAGTCAGCAGACAGTGTGCTGTAGTCAGCAGACAGTGTGTTGTAGTCAACAGTGTGTTGTAGTCAACAGTGTGTTGTAGCGAGTAGACAGTGTGTTGTAGTCAGCAGACAGTGTGTTGTAGTCAACAGACAGTGTGTTGTAGTCAGCAGACAGAGTGTTGTAGTCAGCAGACAGTGTGTTGTAGCGAGTAGACAGTGTGTTGTAGTCAACAGACAGTGTGTTGTAGTCAGCAGACAGAGTGTTGTAGTCAGCAGACAGTGTGTTGTAGTCAGCAGACAGTGTGTTGTAGTCAGCAGACAGTGTGTTGTAGTCAGCAGACAGTGTGTTGTAGTCAACAGACAGTGTGTTGTAGTCAGCAGACAGAGTGTTGTAGTCAGCAGACAGTGTGTTGTAGCGAGTAGACAGTGTGTTGTAGTCAACAGACAGTGTGTTGTAGTCAGCAGACAGAGTGTTGTAGTCAGCAGACAGTGTGTTGTAGTCAGCAGACAGTGTGTTGTAGTCAGCAGACAGTGTGTTGTAGTCAGCAGACAGTGTGTTGTAGTCAGCAGACAGTGTGTTGTAGTCAGCAGACAGTGTGTTGTAGTCAGCAGACAGTGTGTTGTAGTCAGCAGACAGTGTGTTGTAGTCAGCAGACATGTGTGTTGTAGTCAGCAGACAGTGTGTTGTAGTCAACAGACAGTGTGTTGTAGTCAGCAGACAGAGTGTTGTAGTCAGCAGACAGTGTGTTGTAGCGAGTAGACAGTGTGTTGTAGTCAACAGACAGTGTGTTGTAGTCAGCAGACAGAGTGTTGTAGTCAGCAGACAGTGTGTTGTAGTCAGCAGACAGTGTGTTGTAGTCAGCAGTGTGTTGTAGTCAGCAGACAGTGTGTTGTAGTCAGCAGACAGTGTGTTGTAGTCAGCAGACAGTGTGTTGTAGTCAGCAGACAGTGTGTTGTAGTCAGCAGACAGTGTGTTGTAGTCAGCAGACAGTGTGTTGTAGTCAGCAGACAGTGTGTTGTAGTCAGCAGACAGTGTGCTGTAGTCAGCAGACAGAGTGTTGTAGTCAACAGTGTGTTGTAGTCAACAGTGTGTTGTAGCGAGTAGACAGTGTGTTGTAGTCAGCAGACAGTGTGTTGTAGTCAGCAGACAGTGTGTTGTAGTCAACAGTGTGTTGTAGTCAGCAGTGTGTTGTAGTCAGAAGTGTGTTGTAGTCAGCAGACAGTGTGCTGTAGTCAGCAGACAGTGTGTTGTAGTCAACAGTGTGTTGTAGTCAACAGTGTGTTGTAGTCAGAAGTGTGTTGTAGTCAGCAGACAGTGTGCTGTAGTCAGCAGACAGTGTGTTGTAGTCAACAGTGTGTTGTAGTCAACAGTGTGTTGTAGCGAGTAGACAGTGTGTTGTAGTCAACAGTGTGTTGTAGTCAGCAGACAGTGTGTTGTAGTCAACAGTGTGTTGTAGTCAGCAGTGTGTTGTAGTCAGAAGTGTGTTGTAGTCAGCAGACAGTGTGCTGTAGTCAGCAGACAGTGTGTTGTAGTCAACAGTGTGTTGTAGTCAACAGTGTGTTGTAGCGAGTAGACAGTGTGTTGTAGTCAGCAGACAGTGTGTTGTAGTCAGCAGACAGTGTGTTGTAGTCAGCAGACAGTGTGCTGTAGTCAGCAGACAGTGTGTTGTAGTCAGCAGACAGTGTGTTGTAGTCAGCAGACAGTGTGTTGTAGTCAGCAGACAGTGTGTTGTAGTCAACAGTGTGTTGTAGTCAGAAGTGTGTTGTAGTCAGAAGTGTGTTGTAGTCAGCAGACAGTGTGCTGTAGTCAGCAGACAGTGTGTTGTAGTCAACAGTGTGTTGTAGTCAACAGTGTGTTGTAGCGAGTAGACAGTGTGTTGTAGTCAGCAGACAGTGTGTTGTAGTCAGCAGACAGTGTGTTGTAGTCAACAGTGTGTTGTAGTCAGCAGTGTGTTGTAGTCAGAAGTGTGTTGTAGTCAGCAGACAGTGTGCTGTAGTCAGCAGACAGTGTGTTGTAGTCAACAGTGTGTTGTAGTCAACAGTGTGTTGTAGTCAGAAGTGTGTTGTAGTTAGCAGACAGTGTGCTGTAGTCAGCAGACAGTGTGTTGTAGTCAACAGTGTGTTGTAGCGAGTAGACAGTGTGTTGTAGTCAGCAGACAGTGTGTTGTAGTCAGCAGACAGTGTGTTGTAGTCAACAGTGTGTTGTAGTCAGCAGTGTGTTGTAGTCAGAAGTGTGTTGTAGTCAGCAGACAGTGTGCTGTAGTCAGCAGACAGTGTGTTGTAGTCAACAGTGTGTTGTAGTCAACAGTGTGTTGTAGTCAACAGTGTGTTGTAGCGAGTAGACAGTGTGTTGTAGTCAGCAGACAGTGTGTTGTAGTCAGCAGACAGTGTGTTGTAGTCAGCAGACAGTGTGTGTGTAGCGAGCAGACAGTGTGTTGTAGTCAGCAGACAGTGTGTTGTAGTCAGCAGACAGTGTGTTGTAGTCAGCAGACAGTGTGTTGTAGTCAGCAGACAGTGTGTTGTAGTCAGCAGACAGTGTGTTGTAGCGAGCAGACAGTGTGTTGTAGTCAGCAGACAGTGTGTTGTAGTCAGCAGACAGTGTGTTGTAGTCAACAGACAGTGTGTTGTAGTCAGCAGACAGTGTTGTAGTCAGCAGACAGTGTGTTGTAGTCAACAGACAGTGTTGTAGTCAGCAGACAGTGTGCTGTAGTCAACAGACAGTGTTGTAGTCAGCAGACAGTGTGTTGTAGTCAACAGACAGTGTGTTGTAGTCAACAGACAGTGTGTTGTAGTCGTCAACAGACAGTGTGTTGTAGTCAACAGACAGTGTGTTGTAGTCAACAGACAGTGTGTTGTAGTCAACAGACAGTGTGTTGTAGTCAACAGACAGTGTGTTGTGGTCAACAGACAGTGTGTTGTAGTCAACAGACAGTGTGTTGTAGTCAACAGACAGTGTGTTGTAGTCAACAGACAGTGTGTTGTAGTCAACAGACAGTGTGTTGTAGTCAGCAGACAGTGTGTTGTATTGAGCAGACAGTGTGTTGCAGTGAGCAGACAGTGTGTTGAAGTCAGCAGACAGTGTGTTGTAGTCAGCAGACAGTGTGTTGTAGTCAACAGACAGTGTATTGTAGTCAGCAGACAGTGTATTGTAGTCAGCAGACAGTGTATTGTAGTCAGCAGACACAGTGGGACAGCTGTATCTCCCTGGGATAAAAACCTTCTGATTACCTTTGTCCTTAAAAATAATTATGTCCTGTAAATTATCTTCCCCAGGATCGATTCCCTTCATTACCTTACTAGAAATGACAACTAGTTCCTCTAGTGCTTTTAGTCACTCTTGCTAGTTAACCACTGGGCCGTGACCACCACCTTGCGCTCTGCTGGTGTGTCAAGCGTTCCAGGGGATGACATTCTGTGCAGCGGTCGTCACTACAAACTGTGTAACCAGTGCAGGGAATTGAACTGGGAACCACTCACATGCAAGACCACTAACCTTCCCTCTAGGGCCTCGGAGGGGGCACACAAATCTTTGGAAGACAAGCTTGTGGACCAATTCATAAAGAGAAAGCCTCGCCTAGCCGACCTGTGAGCGGTCCCAGCAGTGACCACACTGGAAGATTTACTCTCCCGACTTTTAACGTACACAGATGTGAAAGAAAAGGAGAAATGGGAAGTTTTGTGGAGCAGGTACAGCACCCTGCCAGTAATTTTCCAGGTGTTCTAAATTTCGCATTTGCTGGCGAGTGTCAGAACTTACGACCCTCCAGTGTCTGGTGAGAGCCAGGAATTTACTCAAGACTACCCAAGAAGATCCAGAGAGGTGCAGGAATTTACAAGAATACATACACGTTTATTCTTTTCTCTGAGGATGAGGATCCCCAGAACAGTTCCATAGGTGGTACTTCCCTATATTATATACATATATATATATATATATATATATATATATATATATATATATATATAATATATATATATATATATATATATATATATTATATATATATTATATATATATATATATATATATATATATATATATTATATATATATATATATATATATATATATATATATATATATATATGAATTCTTCCTCCGTGAGCCATACGTGTCGTAAGAGGCGACTAAAACGCCGGGAGCAAGGGGCTAGTAACCCCTTCTCTTGCATAAATTACTAAATTAAAAGAAGTAACTTTAGTTTTTCTTTCTAGGTTACCCTGCCTCGGTGGGGATGGGGTCGGTCACCTAATTGTGGTTGCAGGGGTCGATTCATAGCTCCTGGCCCTTACCTCTTCACTGGTCGCTACTAGGTCCTCTCTCTCCCTGCTCCATGAGTTTTATCAAACCTCGTCTTAAAACTATGTATGGTTCCTGCCTCCACTACGTCACTTTCCAGACTATTCCACTTCCTGACGACTGAATGACTGAAGAAATACTTCCTAACATCTCTCTGACTCATCTGAGTCTTCAGCTTCCAAGTGTGACCCCTTGTTTCTGTGTCCCATCCCATGTGTGTGTGTGTATATATATATACACTCAGTGGTCACTTCATTAGGTACAACCATCTAGTATTGGGTAGGCCTCTGCCAAAGAAGAGCTTGAATTCTTGAATTCATCAAGGTGCTGGAAACATTCCTTAGAGATCCTGGTCCATGTTGATATGATAGCATCAGGCAGTTGCTGCAGATTTGTTGGCTGCACATTCATGCTGCGAATCCACCGTTCCATCACATCCCAGGAATCGCAGTTCGTCAGACCAGATGTTTTACTAATCTTCAACTGTCCAGTTTTGGTGAGCCTGTGCCCACCATAGCTCCAGTTTCCTGATCTTAGCTGACAGGAGTGGAACCGGGTGTAGTCTGTTGCTGCTGAACCCATCCACTTTAGGGATCTACGTGTTGTGCGTTCAGAGATGCTCTTCTGCATACTGTCACCCACAGAACTGCCACTTACTGCATGTTTTGTGTTTTTCACACCATTTTCTGTAACCTCAGAGACTGTGGTGAGTGAAGATCCCAGGAGATGAGCAGTTTTTGAGATACTCAGACCAGCTCGCCTGGCACCAACAATCATTCCACATTCAAAGTCACTTAGATCACACTTCTTGCCCATTCTGATGTTCAGTCAGAACAACAAGTGAGCTTCTCTACTATGTCTGCATGCTTCAAGGCACTGATGAGGTGCTGCCACGTGCTTGGCCAATGAGATACTTGCATTAACTAACAGGTAAACAGGTGTACCTAATAAAGTGACCACTGAGTGTATATTGTACAAGAAATACTGACCTAAAAGGCTTAGTAAACTGGATATTCTGAGAGAGACTGAAAAAACAGGCCAACACGAAGAGACCACACCGAGATGTCTCACACATCAGACGAGCCAGCGAGAGACGTTTTGCCCACAACACGAGATAGTAAGAGTCAGAACAGAGGAAATCTCGAATAAACAAGAGACTAACCAAGAAAAAAAATGATTTAGAGAACTCGGGAAGATCTTAGATTTAGATTTAGTCAAAAACTTCATCAAAATAATACGAGTAAATAATATGAATGACGGAATGAATGACGGGCGAAACACGAGCGCGATGTTTAGGTTATCCTTCTTTTATGTCGATATGTTTCGCCGGTGCAGTAGACTTCTTCAGTCGAATACAGGTGAATAAAACACTGACGACGGTAGTAGTTTTGAGGTGATCAGTCCCTCAATTTTTTTTTTTTTTTTTTTTTTTTTTTGAGAGAGAGAGATAGAGAGAGAGAGAATAATAAAAATAAAGTACGAAGAAAAAGATAAAGAAGAAAAATAAGATGAAGAAGAAAAGAAGAAGCAAGAACGACCTGCTAGAACGACCTGCTAGAACGACCTGCTAGAACGACCTGCTTGAACGACCTGCTAGAACGACCTGCTAGAACGACCTGCTAGAACGACCTGCTTGAACGACCTGCTTGAACGACCTGCTAGAACGACCTGCTTGAACGACCTGCTAGAACGACCTGCTAGAACGACCTGCTTGAACGACCTGCTAGAACGACCTGCTAGAACGACCTGCTAGAACGACCTGCTAAAACGACCTGCTAAAAAGACCTGCTAGAACGACCTGCTAGAACGCCCTGTTAAACGACTGTGAACGACCTGTTTTAAACGACGCTAGAAGCCTGCTAAAACGACCTGTTTGAACGCCTCTAAAAGCCCTGTTTTGGCTGTTTGTAGACCTGCTTTTTCGACTGCTGAACGCCTGTGAACGACCGCTTAAACGCCTGATTTTTTAAAGAAAAAATGAACACTGCTGACGCCGGGTTAGAAGATGTTGGGAAGACCGCTAAAGAGGTTGAAACGATTTTTGGGAACGGCCGTAGAAAGGGCGGGGGGCCCGAAAACCTGGGCCGGGGGAAGCCCCGGGGGGGGGGGGGGGGAAAGGGGTTTGAAAGGGGGGGGAGGGAAGCAAGAAAAGAGGGGGGGGGGGGGTTTGGGGAGGAAGGGAGGAAGGGGAAGAAGAGGAAGGGGGGGAAAAGAGGAAAAGAAAGAAGAAAAGAAGGGGGGGGGGGGAAAAAAGGGGGAAAAAGGGGGAAAAAACCCCCCCGGGGGGGGAAAACCCGGGGGGGAAAAAAAAAAACCCCAAAGGGGGGGCCCCCAAGACCCCCCGGGGGGGGAAGACAAGGGGGAACCCCCCCCCCCCCCTTTTTTTTTTTTTCCCCCCCCACCCCCCGGGGGGGCCCCCTTTTTTTTTTTCCCCCCCCCCCCCCCCCCCCCCCCCCCCCCCCCCCCCCCCTTTTTTTTTCCCCCCCCCTCTCTCTTTTCCTTCTCTTTTCTCTCTCTCTCTTTTTCTTTCTTTTCCCTCCTCTCTCTCTCCCCCTTCTTTTTTCCCCCTTTTCTTTTTTCCCTTTTCTCTCCCTTTTCTTTTTTCTCTCTCTCTCTCTCTTTTTTTCTCTCTCTTCTCTCTCTTCTTTCTCTTCTCCTCTCTCTTTTTCCCCCTTCTCTCTCTTTTCTCTCTCTCTCTCTCTTTCTCTCTCTCCCCCTCTTTCTCTCTCCCTTCTCTCTCTCCTCTTCTTTTTCTTTCCTTTTCTCTCTCTCTCTCTCTCTCTCTTCTCTCTCTCCCCCTTTCTCTTCTCTCTCTCTCTCTCCTCCTCTTCTCTTTTCTCTCTCCCCTTTCTCTCTCTCTCTTCTCTCTTCTTTTTCCTCTCTCTCTCTTTTTCTCTCTCTCTCTCTTCTCTCTCTCTTTTTCTCTTCTCTCTCTTTTTTCTCTCTCTCTCTCTTCCCCTCTCTTTTCTCTCTCTCTCTCAATTTTCTCACTTTTTCAGAGTTTTTCTTGAAACCCCACACTTCTGCTGCCATGAAGTTTATTTTAACTTTCAGAAGGAGTTATGATAGTTGGAGCTATTGTTTTTTGGGAAAAGTTGTTTTGTGTTGGAAGTTTGGGGGTAGTGTGTTTTGGGAAATTTTTGGTTTTAGTTTGGAAGTTAGTGTGTGTTGGAAGTTGTGTAGTTTTGGGGAAGTTAGTGTGTTTTGGGGAAGTTATTGTAGTGTTGGAAGTTAGTGTAGTTTTGGGAAAGTTTTTTTTAGTGTTAAAAGTAGTGTAGTGTTGGAATTGTGTAGTGTTGGAAGTTAGTGTAGTGTTGGAAGGGTTTTAGTGTAGTGTTGGAAGTTAGTGTAGGTTGGAAGTTGTGTAGTGTTGGGTTAGGGGGTTTTTTGGGTGTTGGATTAGTGTATGTTGGAAGTTAGTGTGGTTTTGGAAGTTAGTGTAGTGTTGGAAGTTAGTGTAGTGTTGGAAGTTAGTGTAGTGTTGGAAGTTAGTGTAGTGTTGGAAGTTAGTGTAGTGTTGGAAGTTAGTGTAGTGTTGGAAGTTAGTGTAGTGTAGTGTTGGAAAGTTAGTGTAGTTTTGGGAAGTTGTGTAGTGTTGGAAGTTAGTTTTGTGTAGTGTTGGAAGTTAGTGTAGTTTTGGGAATTTGGTAGTGTGGAAGTTTTTTTTGTTTTGGGAAATTTAGGTAGTGTTGGATTTTTAGTTTTTGGAAGTTATTTTTTAGTGTTTGGAAGTTAGTGTAGTGTTGGAAGTTAGTGTGGTTTTGGGAAATTTTGTGTAGTGTTGGAATTGTGTGGTTTTGGAAAGTTGGTTATTTTGGGGAGTTTTGTAGGGGTGGAATTATTGGTAGTGTTGGAAGTTAGTGTAGTTTTAGTGTTGGAAGTTGTGTAGTGTTGGAAAGTTGGTGGTTGGGTTTTGTAGTGTTGGAAGTTGGTTGTTGGAAGTTAGTGTGTGTAATGGTGGAGTTGTGTGTTTTGGGAAGTTAGGTAGTTTGGAATTTATTGTAGTGTTGGAAGTTAGTGTAGTGTGTGTTGGAAGTTAGTGTGTGTTGGAATTAGTGTAGTTTTGGAAAAGGGTAGTGTTGGTAGTGTTGGAGTTAGTGTGTGTTGGAAGTTAGTGTGGTGTTGGAAGTTAGTGTGTTTTGGGAAAAGTTGTGTAGTTTTGGAAGTTAGTGTGGTGTTGGAGTTATGTGTGTTGGAAATTTGTGTAGTGTTGGAAGTTAGTGTAGTTTTGGAAGTTAGGTAGTTTTGGGAAATTAGTGTAGTTTTGGAAGTTAGTGTAGTTTTTTTGGGAAAGTTAGTGTATTTGTAGTTTGGAAGTTGTTATTTTGGGGAAGTTAGTGTGGTGTTGGAAGTTAGTGAGTTTTGGGAAAGTTAGTGTAGTGTTGGAAGTTAGTGTGGGTTTTGGAAATTTATTGTAGTTTTGGAAGTTAGTGAGTGTTGGAAGTTGTGTGGTTTGGGAATTTATGTGTGTTGGAATTTAGGTAGTTTTGGAAGTTAGTGTAGTGTTGGAAGTTAGTGTAGTGTTGGAAGTTAGTGTAGTGTTGGAAGTTAGTGTAGTGTTGGAAGTTAGTGTAGTGTTGGAAGTTAGTGTAGTGTTGGAAGTTAGGGGGAGTGTAGGTTGGAAGTTAGTGTAGTTTTGGAAAAGTTGTGTATTTTGGAAGTTAGTGTAGTTTTAGTTTTGGAATTTAGTGTGGGTTTTGGAAAAGTTAGTGGGTTGAAGTTGTGTAGGTTGGAAGTTAGTGTAGTGTTGGAAGTAGTGTAGTTTTGGGGAAGTTTTGTAGTGTTGGAAGTTAGTGTATTTTTTGGGAAGTTAGTGTGGTTTTGGAAAGTTAGTGTAGTGTTGGAAGTTAGTTAGTTTTGGAAGTTGTGTAGTGTTGGAATTTATTGTGGGGTGGAAGTTAGTGTAGTGTAGTGTTGGGGAAGTTAGTGTAGTGTTGTTGGAAGTTAGTGTAGTTTTTGGAAGTTATTGTGGGGAAGTTATGAGTGTTGGAGTTAGGTGTGTTGGAAGTTTGGTAGTTTTGGTGGAAGTTGTGTAGTTTTGGGAAAGTTAGGTAGGTTGGAAGTTATTTTGTGTTGGTTTTTTGGTGTGTTGGAAGTTATGTAGTTTTGGAAGTTAGTGTAGTGTTGGAAGTTATTGTATGGGGGAAAGTTAGGTAGTGTTGGAAGTTGGTATTTGTTGGAAGTTTTGTAGGTTGGAAGTTGTGTAGTTTTGGGAAAAGTTGTTTTGTTTTGGAATTTTGTGTAGTTTTGGAAGTTATGTAGTGGTGGGAAGTTGTGTAGTGTGGAAGTTAGTTAGGGGTGGAATTATGTAGTGTTGGAAGTTTTGTAGTTTTGGGAAAGTTGTGTAGTTTTGGGAAATTTTTATTGTAGTGTTGGAAGTTAGTGTAGTTTTGGAAGTTAGTTAGTGTTGGAAAGTTTTTTTTGTGTAGTGGGGGAAGTTAGTGTAGTGTGGAATTATTTAGGGGTGGAAGTTAGTGTAGGTTGGAAGTTGGTGTGTTGGGTTAGTGTGTGTTGGAAGTTGTATAGTTTTGGGAAAGTTAGGTAGTGTTGGAAGTTAGTGTGGTTTTGGAAAGTTAGTGTAGTGTGTTTGGGAAATTTTGTTGGGTTTTGGAAAGTTAGTGTAGGTGTGTTGGAAGTTAGTGTAGTGTAGGAAGTTAGTATGTGGTGGAAGTTAGTGTAGTGTAGTGTTGGAAGTTGGTAGTGTGGAATTTTGTATAGGGGTGGAAGTTAGTGTAGGTAGTGTTGGAAGTTAGTGTAGTTTGGAAGTTAGTGTGTGTAATGTGGAATTTTAGTGTAGTTTTGGAATTTATATGGTGGGGGAAGTTATGTAGTGTGTGTTGGAAGTTAGTGTTGTGGAAAATTAGATAGTGGGGAAGTTAGTGTAGTGTAGTGTGGAAGTTAGTGTGGTTTTGGGAAAGTTAGTGTAGTGTAGTGGTGGAAGTTAGGTAGTGTTGTAAGTTAGTGTAGAGTTTTTGGGGAAGTTAGTGTAGTTAGTGTTGGAAGTTAGTGTGTGTAATGGTGGAATTATGTAGTGGGGAAGTTGTGTAATTTGGAAGTTGGTGTGGTGGAATTTTGTGTAATTTTGGAAAGTTAGTGTAGTGGTGGAAGTTGTGTAGTGTAGGGGTGGATTTTGTGTAATGTTAAAAGTTAGTGTAGTGTGGAAGTTATGTGTGTAGTGGGGGAAAGTTAGTGTAGTGTATTTTTGAAGTTACGTAGTGGTGGAATTTAGTGTAGTGTGTTTTGGGTTAAAGTTGTGTGTGTAGTGTTAAAAGTTGTGCGTGGTGGAAAGTTAGTGTAGTGTGTGGTGGAAGTTAGTGTATGTAGTGATGGAGTTAGTGAGTGTGTGGTGGAAGTTAGTGAATGTTGGGAAGTTGGTGGTAGTTTTGGAAGTTAGTTTGTGTGGGTTTTGGAAAGTTAGTTTTGTTAATGGGGGGGAAGTTAGTGTAGTGTGTGTCAAAAGTTAGTGTAGTTTTTGTGAGGGAAAAGTTGTGTGTGTGTGGGGGAAAGTTGGAAAGTGTATTTTGGGAAAGTTTGTGTAGTTTTGGGTTAGTGTAGTGTGTGTTGGAATTTGTGTAGTGTAGTGTTGGAAGTTAGTGTAGTTTTGGAGTTGTGTAGTGGGGGAGTTAGTGTAGGTAGTGTTGGAAGTTGGTGGTTTTGGGAAAGTTAGTGTAGTGGTGGAAGTTGGTAGTGTTGGAATTTGTGTAGTGGGGGAAGTTAGTGTAGTGTGGGGTGGAAGTTAGTGTAGTGTAGTGTGGAAGTTAGTGTGGGGTGGGAAGTTAGTGTGTGTAGGGGTTTGGAGTTAGGTGTGTAGTTTTGGGAAGTTAGTGTGTTTTGGGAAATTGGTAGTGTAGTGTTGGAAGTTAGTGTAGTGTAGTGTTGGAAGTTGTGTAGTTTTGGGAAAGTTAGTGTAGTGGTGGGAAGTTAGTGTAGTGTGGTTGGAAGTTAGTGTGGTTTTTGGAAGTTGTGTAGTGGTGGAAGTTAGTGTAGTGTTGGAAGTTAGTGAGTGGTGGAAGTTAGTGTATTTTGTAGGGGGGGAAATTTTTAGTTTTTAGTGTAGTTTGGAAGTTAGTGTAGTGGGGGAAAAGTTAGTGTGTGTAGTGGGGGAAGTTAGTGTAGTGTTGGAAGTTAGTGTAGTGGTGGAAGTTAGTGTGTGTAGTGGGGAAGTTAGTGAAATGTAGTGAGGAAGTTAGTGTAGTGTAGTGGGGGGAAGTTGTGGGTAGTGTTGGAAGTTAGTGTGGGTAGTGTTGGAAGTTAGTGTAGTTTTGGGGGAAATTTAGTGTAGTGAGTGTTGGAAGTGTGTAGTGTAGTTTTGGGAAGTTAGTGTGGGTTTTGTGGTGGAATTTGTGTAGTGTAGTGTTGGAAGTTGTGTAGGTGTTTTGGAAAGTTAGGTAGTGTAGTTTTGGGAAGTTAGTGTGTTTTTTGTTTTGGGAAAGTTATGTAGTGTAGTGGTGGAAGTTAGTTTAGTGTAGTTTTGGGGAAGTTAGGTAGTGTATGTTGGAATTTGTTTTTGGGTATTTTGGGAATTTAGTGTAGTTAGTGATTGGAAAGTTAGTGTATGTGTTTTGGGAAAAGTTAGTGTAGTGTAGTTTTGGAAGTTGTGTGTGTAGTGGTGGAAGTTGTGTAGTGTAGTGGGGGAAGTTAGTTTTGTGTATTTTAGAAGTTAGTGTTGTAGGTTGGAAGTTAGATTTGTGTAGTGGTGGAAGTTGTGTAGTGTAGTGTTGGAATTTTATGTGTGTGTGTTGGAAGTTAGGTAGTGTGTGTTGAAGTTAGTGCAGTTTTGGAAGTTAGTGTAGGGTGGAAGTTAGGTAGTTATGTTGGAAGTGTGTAGTGTTGGAAGTTAGTGAAAGGGGAAAGTTGTGTATTTTGGGAAAGTTAATTATGGTGGAATTAGTGTAGTGTGTGGTGGAAGTTGTGTAGTTAGTGTTGGAAGTTGTGTAGTGTTTAAGTTAGTGAGTGTAGTGGTGGAAGAGTTTTTGTGTAGTGTGGAAGTTGTGGTTGTAGTGGTGGAAGTTGGGTTTGTGGGGGGAAGTTAGTGTAGTGGGGGAAGTTAGTTTTAGTGTAGGTGGAAGTTAGTGTGTGTAGTGTTGGAAGTTGGTAGTGGTGGAAGTTATGTAGTGTGTGGGGGAGTTAGTGTAGTGGTGGAGTTAGTGTATTTGGGGGAAAGTTAGTGTAGTGTAGTATTGGAATTTAGTGTAGTGGTGGAAGTTAGTGTAGGGTGGAAGTTGTTTGTGTAGTTTTGGAAGTTAGTGTAGTTAGTGTTGGAAGTTGTGTAGTGTGTTTTGGAAGTTAGGTGTGTTGGAATTTTTGTGTAGTGATGGAAGTTAGTGTAGTGGGGAAGTTTTGTAGTGTTGGGGAATTTTTTGTGTGTTGGAATTTTGTGTAGGTGGAAGTTAATGTAGTGTAGTTTGGGAAAGTTAGTGTAGTGTAGTGGGGAAATTGTTAGTTTTTGGAAAATTTTGTGTATGAGGAAAGTTGTGTAGTGTATTTTTGGGAAAGTTAGGTAGTGTAGTTTTGGAAGTTGTGTAGAGGGGGAAAGTTAGGTAGTGTAGTGTTGGAAGTTGTGTAGTGGTGGAATTAGAGTAGTGGAGTAAATTAGGTAGCGTGTGGAGGAAATCGTAGTGGGGGCAGTTATCGATTCTTACACTTTCTGAAACATTGCAAGCCCCCTGATGATTGGCTGATTGCAACCGGGGCCCCTGATCTATCATTCAATCCCCTTCTGTTTTTATTTTCAAATATATCTTAAGTAAAACCTTTACTTTTGTCATTTCCCTGACCCGAGTGCCATCCGTCCCTCCCCGGGTGGGAGTCGAATGGCACTCTCCCAGCCAATCAGTGTGCCCGGCCGCTGGTCTCATTTTGACTGTAGGTAAAGTTTCTGTGAGATTTTTTAAGTTTGATCAGCGACAGCATTGTTATGCAGTTAGGAGTCAGTCAGGGGGGGAGTCAGGGGGGCAGTCAGGGGTCAGTCGGGGTCTATAGAGTTGTCTGCAGTGAAAAGGGAGTCAGGGGTCAGCAGGTCGTCAGGGGTAGTCAGGAGTCAGTCGGGGTCAAACAGGGGCAGTCAGGGGTAGTCAGGGGTCGTCAGGGGGCGTCGAGGTTTAGTCAGGGGTCAGTCAGGGGTCAGTCAAGGGTTTAGTCACTGAGTTGTACAGCAGTGAAGGTAGTCAGGGGTCAGTCAGGGTAGTCAGGGGTCAGTCAGGAGTAGTCAGGGTGTCGGGGTCAAACAGGGGTGAGTCAGGGGGAGTAGGGGGGCAGTCAGGGGGCGTCAGGGGGCAGTTTTGGGGTCAGTCAGGGGTCAGTCAGGGGTCAGTCAGGAGTCAGTCAGGGGTCATCAGGGGTTAGTCAGGGGGGCAGTCAGGGTTATCAGGGGTTAGTAGGGGTCAGTCAGGAGTCGTCAGGGGTCAGTCAGGGGTCAGTCAGGGTCAGTCAGGGGGCAGTCGGGGTCGTAGGGGCATCGGGGCAGTCAGGGGTAGTCAGGGGTCAGTTAGGAGTCAGTCAGGGGTCGTGGGTCAGCAGGGGTCAGTGGGGGGCAGTAGGGGTAGTTAGGGGTCAGTAGGGGTCGTCTGGGGTCAGTCAGGGGTCGTCAGGAGTCAGTCGGAGTCAGTCAGGGGGGAGTCAGGGGGCGTCGGGGTCAGTCAGGGGGGAGTCGGGGGCGTAGGGGGGCAGCAGGGTTGTGGGGTCAGTCAGGGGTCGTCGGGGTCGTCAGGGGTCAGTCAGGGGTTAGTCGGGGTAGCAGGAGTCAGTCAGGAGTCGTCAGGGGTCAGTCAGGGGTTTAGTCAGGGGTCAGTCGGGGTCAGTCGGAGTCGTCGGGGGCAGTCAGGGGTCAGTCAGGGGGGCGCAGGGGCAGTCAAGGGTCAGTCAAGAGTTTTACTGCAGTAAGGTAGTAGGGGGGCAGTCAGGAGAGTCAGAGGTCAGTAGGGGGCAGTAGGGGGCATCAGGGGTAGTCAAAGGGCAGTCAGGAGAGTTGTCATGCATGAAGGTAGTCAGGGGGCAGTCAGGAGTCAGTAGGGGTCGTCAGGGGTCAGTGGGGGTCGTCAAAAGGTCGTCAGGAGGTTGTACAGCAGGAAGGGATAGGGTCAGTAGGGTAGTCGGGGTTTATTTGGGGGGGTCAGGGTCGTCGGAGAGTTGTACATTAGTTAAGACAGTAGGGGTCAGTAGGGGTCAAAATTTTTCATTTTATCATCAATCAAAAAAACAATTTACCTAATATTCCTTAAACCTTCTTTTTTTTTATACATATTTTCCTTTTCAAATTTTCTCTTTTTTTTTTTTTTTTTTATTTTTCCTCCCTTTTTTTCCCCCTTTTTTTCCTTTTTCCATTTTTTTGGCCCGAAAAGGGGGCCATAATGATAGGATGAAAGTGAGAAGAGAAGAGAGAGAAGAGGAGAGAGGGAGGAGAGGAGAGAAGAGAGAGAAAAGGAGGAGAGAGGAGAGAAAAGGAAAAAGGTAAAAAGGTGAAGAGTGGGGAAATGAGTGGGGACAGAACGGTACACGCTTTTGACTGGTGTACAGTGTCCACGGGCTAAGAGGAAGTGAATGTTCAAGTGCCAAGTTGAGAGGCGGGGCGGAGCTGTGGTTGACAGCTGCCCCCCCCAAAAAAACACAACACACACAAACCACCACACCCCAAACCCCCCCCACACACACAAAACCCCAGTCACTGGAACAAAGTACAATAAACATTTTTTCCGGGGACTCCCTGCCTCCCCGGACCTCTTTTAAAAACGCAGCTCCCCATCTTCCATTGTCATACCCTTTTTGTAAACTTACCTGGTCTTACATCTTCTCTTATTTTGCCTCCATTTTTTTTCTCTTCTTTTCTCTTCTCTCTTTTCTCTCTCTGAGTGATTTTAACTCATAAATTAACCCAATTTTTAAAGGGCACGACACCCCGGGGATGATTCAATTAACCCCTGGGGTTTAAATTTGGCCCTTTTAAATTTAAGCCCTATCTCTTTCTCTCTCTTTCTCTTTTATCTCTCTCCCTTTTCTCTCTCTTCGTCTCTGTGTAGTCTATGTGTACATGTAACTCCAAAAGCATCCTGGGCGTACAAAGACATCCCCAAAACGTCCACAAGTAAATACCCCCGACCACAGACGTCCACCCACGACCACGACGTCCACGACGCACTCACGACCCAACGAAAAACCACAGACGTACACCCACGACCACAGGGCGAACCACGACCAAGACGACCACAGAGTACCCCACGACCACAGACGTCCACAGCGTAACCACGACCCCAGACGTCGACAGAGTACCCCACGACCCAGAGCACAGAGTAACCCACGACCCAGACGTTACACAGACGTACACCCACGACACAGACGTTCACCCCCGACCAGACGTCAAAAGACACAGACTTAAACAGGGAAAACACCAGTACAGGTAACCACCAGGTCCCTCCTCACCTGTCAAGAAAACAATTTTAGGTTTTTTTTTTTTTTTGGGGGGGGGTTTTTGGGGGGGGGGGGTGTTGTTGTTGTTGTTGTTGTTGTATGTTGTTGTTGTTGTTGTTGTTGTGTTGTTGTTGTTGTTGTTGTTGTTGTTGTTGTAGTTGTAGTTGTTGTTGTTGTTGTTGTTGTTGTTGTTGTTGTTGTTGTTTTGTTGTTGTTGTTGTGTTGTTGTTTTGTTGTTGTAGTGTTGTTGTTTTGTTGTAGTTGTTGTTGTTGTTGGTTGTTGTTGTTGTTGTTGTAGTGTAGTTGTTGTTGTTGTTGTTGTTGTTGTTGTTGTTGGTTGTTGTTGTTGTTGTTGTTGTTGTTGTCTGTTGTTGTTGTTGTTGTTGTTTGTTGTTGTTGTTGTTGCTGTGTTGTGTTGTTGTTTTGTTGTTGTTGTTGTTGTTGTTGTTGTTGCTGTTGTTGTTGTTGTGTTGTTGTTGTTGTGTTGTTGTGTTGTTCTGTTGTTGTTTTGTTGTTGTTGTTGTAGTTGTTGCTGTTGTTGTTGCTGCTGCGTTGTTGTTGCTGTTGTTGTTGCTGCTGTTGTTGTTGTTGTTGTTGTTGTTGTTGTTGTGTTGTGTTGTTGTTGCTGTTGTTGCTGCTGTTGTGTTGTTGTTGTTGTGTGTTGTGTTGTTGTGTTGTAGTGTTGCTGTTTGTTGCTGCTGTGTTGTTGTTCTGTTGTTGTTGCTCTGTTGTTGCTTGCTTGTTGTTGTTGTTGTTGTTGTTGTTGTTGTTGTTGCTGTTGTTGCTGCTGTTGTTGTTGTTGTTGTTGTTGTTTTTGTTGTTGTTGTTGATTGTTGCAGTTGTTGCTGCTGTTGTTGTTGTTGCTGTTGTTGTTGCTGCTGTTGTTGTTGTGTCGTTGTTGTTGTTGTGTTAGTTGTTGACTGTTGTTGTTGTTGCTGTTGCTTGTTGCTGCTGTTGTTGTTGTTGCGTTGTTGTTTGTTGTTGTTGTTGCTCTGTTGTTGTTGTTGCTGTTGTTGTTGCTGTGTTGTTGCTGCAGTTGTTGTTGTTGTTGTTGTTGTTGCTGTTGTTGTTGCTGTTGTTGTTTTGCTGTTGTTTTGCTGTTGTTGTTGCTGTCTGTTGTTGTTGTTGTTGTTGTTGTTGTTGTTGTTGTAGTTGTTGTTGCTGTTGTTGTTGCTGTTACTGTTGTCCTTGTTGTGAGTCAGAATATAATTGTTTGTCCGGCGATAAACAACAACAGCAGCAGCAGCAGCAATAACAACAGCAACAACAGTGGCAACAACAGCAACAACTGCGGCAACAACAGCAGCAACAACAGCAGCAACAACAACAAGAACAGCAGCAACAACAGCAGCAACAACAACAAGAACAGCAGCAACAACAATGCAACAAGAACACAGCAACAACAGCAGCAACAACAGCAGCAACAACAGCAGCAACAACAACAGCAAACAGCAGCAACAACAGCAGCAAAACAGCACAACAACAGCAGCAACAACAACAGCAACAACAGCAGCAACAACAGCAGCAACAACAGCAGCAACAACAGCAGCAACAACAACAGCAACAACAGCAGCAACAACAGCAGCAACAACAGCAGCAACAACACAGCAACAACAACAGCAACAACAGCAGCAAACAAAACAGCAACAACAGCAGCAACAACAGCAAGCAACAACAACAGCAACAAACAGCAACAACAAGCAGCAACAACAGCAGCAACAAGCAGCAGCAACAACAGCAGCAACAACAGAGCAACAACAGCAGCAACAACAAGAGCAACAACAGCAGCAACAACAACACAACAACAGCAGCAACAACAGCAGCAACAACAGAGCAACAACAGCAACAAAACAGCACAACAACAACAGCAACAACAACAGCAATAACAGCAACAAGAACAGCAGCAACAACAGTAAACAACAGCAACAACAACAGCAACAAAAACAACAGCAACAACAACAGCAACTAACAGCAACAAAACAGCAGCAACAACAGCAGCAACAACAACAGCAACAACAGCAACAACAGCAACAGACAACAACAACAACAGCAACAACAACAGCAACAACAGCAACAAGAACAGCAGCAACAACAGCAGCAACAACAGTAGCAAACAACCAGTAGCAACAAAGCAACAGCAACAACAGCAGGCAACAACAATCAGCAACAACAGTAGCACAACAGCAGCAACAACAGCAGCAACAACAGTAGCAACACAGCAACACAGCAACAACAACAGCAACAACAACAGCAACAACAACAGCAACAACAAGCAACAAGCAACAACAGCAACAAAACAGGCAAACAACACAGGCAACAACAACAGCAACAACAGTGCAACAAAACAGCAGCAACAACAGCGCCACAGCTACACAACAGTAGCAACAACAGCAGCAACAACAGTAGCAACAACACAGCATCAACAACACACAAGAACAGCAGCAACAACAACAGCAACAACAAGTAGCAACAACAACAGTAACAACAACAGCAACAAAACAACAGCAACAACAGTAGCAACAAACAACACAGCAACAACAACAGCAAACAACAGTAGCAAACAACAGCACAGTCAACAACACAGCAGCAAACAAGCAAACAAACAGTAGCAACAACACAGCAACAACAGTAGCAACAACAAACAGCAACAACAGTAGCAACAACCAGAAAGCAAACACAACAGTAGCAACAACAACAGCAACAACAGTAACAACAACAACAGCAGCAACAACAGCAACAACAGTAGCAACAAAAACAACAGCAGCAACAACAACAGCAACAACAGTAGCAACAACAACAGCAACAACAGTAGCAACAACAGCAGCAACAGTAGCAACAACAACAGCAACAACAGTAGCAAACAACACAACAACAACAGCAGCAACAGTAGCAACAACAACAGCAGCAACAACAACAGCAGCAACAGTAGCAACAACAACAGCAGCAACAACAACAGCAACAACAGTAGCAACAACAGCAGCACAACAACAAACGCCAGTAGCAACAACAGCAGCAACAACAGTAGCAACAACAACAGCAACAACAGTAGCAAAACAACCAGCAACAACAGCAGCAACAGTAGCAACAACAACAGCAGCAACAACAACAGCAGCAACAGTAGCAACAACAACAGTAGCAACAACAACAGCAACAACAGTAGCAACAACAACAGCAGCAACAGTAGCAACAACAACAACAGCAGCAACAACAGCAGCAACAACAGTAGCAACAACAACAGCAGCAACAGTAGCAACAACAACAGCAGCAACAACAACAGCAGCAACAGTAGCAACAACAACAGCAGCAACAACAACAGCAGCAACAGTAGCAACAACAACAGCAGCAACAACAACAGCAGCAACAGTAGCAATAACAACAGCAGCAACAAACAACCAGCAGCAACAAAAAGCAGCAACTCAAAAACAGCAGCAACAACAACAGCAGCAAACAAGTAGACAAACAAACAACAACAGCAACAACAACAGCAGCAACAACAACAGCAGCAAACAGTAGCAACAACAACCAGCAGCAACAACAACAGCTAGCAACAACAACACAACAGCAGCAACAACACGTAGCAAACACACAACAGCAGCAACAACAACAGCAGCAACACGTAGCAACAACAACAGCAAACACAGCAACAACAACAGCAGCAACAAAACAACAGTAGCAAACTAACAGCAGCAACAACAACAGCAGCAACAGTAGCAACAACAACAGCAGCAACAACAACAGCAGCAACAGTAGCAAAACAACACACAGCACAGCAACAGAGCAAAACAACAGCAGCAACAACACAGTCAGCAAGCAAACACAACAGCAGCAGACAACAACAACAGCCAGGCAACAGTCAACCGCACAACAAACAGAGCAACAACAACAGCAGCAACAACAACAGCAAGCAACAGTAGCA
>NC_069438.1:20759597-20777104 GCF_026875155.1 Cherax quadricarinatus
AGTTGTTCGAGTCGAAGTGGATATAGCCTCTAGCAAGTGAAGTAGTTTGCGAGGCAAGGATACATACATAGTTTAAGATAGAGGTATGACAAAGCTCAGGAAGCTGAGTGCGGAAGGACTCCCAGTAGCGATCAGTGAATGAGGCGGTGGCAAGGACTGAGGTCTCGACACCCCGGCAACCAACAATTAGTGAGTACAATTAGGTGTGTACACACAACAAGAGCCACACATCACAACACACGCACACACACACTCACACACACAACACACACGCAACACACGAACACACACACACCAGACTACACACAGCACAGACACATACACAATCAAACGCACAACACACGCACACGACACACACACACACACACAAACTGAGAGAAATTGTTTATTGGTAGATAAATAATCGATGTTTCGCCCAGAGTACATGGCCTAATCTGTATATGATTGATCATGAGAAGAGATAAGTGTTGTTCATTGTGTTGTCATGTGAATCTTGTTCACTAATCTACTCTAGAGTATGGGTGGGTATCCCTCAGCCTGCTGGGGAGGTGAGGGTACAAACTTGATGGAGTGGGATCGCTCAGCCTGCATGGAGGGGCTGTAGGTGATACAAACTCTGATGGGTGGGTATTCGATCAGAATGATGGGAGGGCTGAGGGATACCAACTTTGTATGGTGTGGGTATCGCTCAGCCTGTGGGGGGCTGAGGCTTAGAGTGACAATGATCTCTGAAAGGGTGTTTGCGTGGGTGTATAGTCGCTCAGCCGTGTCTGGGGGGTCTGAGGGATACCAACTCTGAGTTGGGTGGCGTGTATCGCTCAGGCCTTGCTGGGGACAGGCTGTGCCGATTCCCTCACCTTATGATGGTGTGGGTCATCGCCACTCAGCTGCTGGGGGGCTGAGGTATACCAACTCTGATGGGGTGGGTATCGCTCTCTCAGCCTGCTGGGGGGTGGGGGCTGAGGGATACCAACTCTGATGGGGTGGGGTATCGCTCAGCCTGCTGGGGGCTGAGATTATACCACTTAATGGGTGGGTATCCTCAGCCTGCTGGGGGGGGCTTAAGGGATACCAACTCTGATTTTGGGTGGATACGAACTACTATGGGGGGATGGTAAAGGGAGTAGAGAAAAGAGATGGAGGAAGTAGGGATGGAGGGAGAGAAGAAGGGAGAGAGAGAGGAGAACAAGAGGTGAGAGGGAGAGGGAACAAGAGGTGAGAGGAGGAGGAGAAACAAGAGGTGAGAGGGAGGCGAGAACATGAGGGGTGGTGAGAGGGAGAGGGAGAACAAGAGGTGAGAGGTGGAGAGGAGAACAAGAGGTGGAGGGAGAGGGAGAAACAAGCAGGTGAGAGGGAGAGGAGAAGAACAAGAGGTGAGAGGGAGAGGAGAACAAGGAGGTGAGAGGGAGAGGAGAACAAGAGGTGAGAGGGGAGAGGAGAAACAAGAGGTGAGAGGGAGAGGAGAACAAGAGGTGAGGAGGGAGAGGAGGAACAAGAGGATGAGAGGGAGAGGAGAACAAGAGGTGATGAGGGAGAGGAGAAACAATGAGGTGAGAGGGAAGAGGAGAACATGAGTGAGAGGGAGAGGAGATACAAGAGGTTTGAGAGGGAGAGTAGAGGAGAACAGAGGTGAGAGGGAGAGGAGAACAAAGAGGTGAGAGGAGAGCGAGAACAAGAGGTGAGAGGGAGAGGTGAACAAGACGGTGAGTGGGAGGAGGGAACAAGAGGTGAGAGGAAGAGGAGAACAAAAAAAAAGGGGAGGTGAGTGAGAGGGAGAGGAGAAAACAAGAGGGAGAGGGGGGGGATGAGGAGAAAAAGAGGGTGAGCAGGTGAGAGGAGAACAAGAGGTGGAGGGAGAGGAGGACAAGAGGTGAGAGGGAGAGAGAGGAAAGGGTGAGAGGGAGAGGAGAACAAGGGTGAGAGGGAGAGGAGAAAAGAGGTGAGAGGGAAAGAGGAGAAAAAGAGGTGATGAGGGAGAGGAGAACAAGAGGTGAGAGGGAGAGGAGAACAAGAGGTGAAGCGGGAGAGGAGAACAAGAGGTGAGAGGGAGAGGAGGAACAAGAGGTGAGAGGGAGAGGAGAAAACAAGAGGTGAGAGGGAGAGGAGAAAAGAGGTGGAGGAGGGAGAACAAAGAGGTGAGAGGAGAGGAGAGAGCGTGAACAGGAGCGCGCGTGCTCGGGAGACGCGAGACACAAGAGGTGAGGAGGGAGAGGAGAACAAGAGGTGAGAGGGAGAGGAGAACAAGAGGTGAGAGGGAGAGGAGAACAAGAGGTGAGAGGGAGAGGAGAACAAGAGGTGAGAGGGAGAGGAGAACAAGAGGTGAGAGGGAGAGGAGAAACAAAGGTTCGAGGAGGGAGAGGAGAAGTAGAGGAGAACAAGAGGGTGAGAGGGAGAGAGAACAAGAAAAAAAAAAAAAAGAGGTGAGAGGGAGAGGAGAACAAGGAGGTGAGAGGGAGAGGAGAACAAAGAGGTGAGAGGGAGAGGAGAACAAGAGGTGTGAGGGAGAGGAGATGAGAAGCGGGAAGAGAGAGACGAAGTAGTTAAAAGAATGAGGTAGTTAAAGTAGTGGTTATAGTAGTAGTTAAAGTAGTGGTTATAGTAGTTAAAGTAATGGTTATAGTAGTAGTTAAAGTGGTGGTTATACTAGTAGTTAAAGTAGTGGTTATAGTAGTAGTTAAAGTGGTGGTTATATTGTAGTTAAAGTGTGGTTATAGTCGTAGTTAAAGTGGTGGTTTTTTCTAGTAGTTAGAAGTAGTGGTTATAGTAGTAGTTAAAGTAGTGGTTATAGTAGTAGTTAAAGTGGTGGTTATAGTAGTAGTTAAAGTAGTGGTTATAGTAGTAGTTAAAGTAGATGGTTATATATAGTAAAGTGGGTTATAGTAGTAGTTAAAAGTAGTGGTTATTGTAGTAGGTAAAGGTTGTGTTATAGTAGTAGTTAAAGGTGTTGGTTATAGTAGTAGTAAAGTAGTGGTTATAGTAGTAGTTAAAGTAGTGGTTATTAGTAGAGTAGTTTAAAGTAGTCGGTTATAGTGTGTGTAGTTAAGGTGGTGGTTATAGTAGATAGTTAAAGTGGTTGGTGGTTATAGTAGTTAGTTAAGTAGTGATTATAGTAGTAGTTCAAGTAGTGGTTATAGTAGTAGTTAAAGTAGTGGTTATAGTAGTTAAGTAATGGTTTATAGTAGTAGTTAAAGTGGGTGGTTATAAGTAGTAGTTAAAGTATGGTATAGTAGTAAGTTTTATAAGTAGTGGTTATAGTATTAGTTAAAGTAGTGGTTATTAGTAGTGTTAAAGTATGGTTTATAGTAGTATTTTAAAGTAAGCGGTTATATAGTAGTTAAAGTAGTGGTCTATAGTAGTAGATAAAGTAGTGGTTATACTAGTAGTTTTAAAGTAGTGGTTATAGTAGTAGTAAAGTAGTGGTTATAGTAGTTAAAGTTGTGGTTATAGTATAGTTAAAGGGTGGTTATAGTAGTTGTTAAAAGTAGTGGTTATAGTTAGTAGTTAAAGTAGTATGGTTCGGTTATAGTAGTAGGTTAAAGTAGCGGTTATAGTAGTAGTTTTAAAGTAGTGGTTATAGTAGTTAAGTAGTGGGTATAGTAGTAGTTAAAGTAGTGGTTTATAGTAGTAGTTAAAGTAGTGGTTTATACTAGTAGTTAAAGTAGTGGTTATAGTTAGTAGTTAAAGTAAGGGTTATAGTATAGTTAAAGTAGTGGTTATAGTAGTAGTTAAAGTAGTGGTTATAGTAGTAGTTAAAGTAGTGGTTATAGTAGTAGTTAAAGTAGTGGTTATAGTAGTTAAAGTAGTGGTTATAGTAGTAGGTTAAAAGTGGTGGTTTTTAGTAGTAGTTAAAGTAGTGGTCTAGTTATACTAAGTAGTTAAAGTAGTGGTAATAGAGTAGTTAATGTAGTGGTTATACTAATAGTTTTAAAGTAGTGGTTATAGTAGTAGTTAAAGTAGTGGTTATAGTAGTAGTTAAAGTAGTGGTTATAGTAGTAGTTAAAGTAGTGGTTATAGTAGTAGTTAAAGTAGTGGTTATAGTAGTAGTTAAAGTAGTGGTTATAGTAGTAGTTAAAGTAGTGGTTATTGTAGTTAAAGTAGTGGTTATGTAGTAGTTTTAAGTGGTGGTTATAGTAGTTAGTTAAAGTAGTGGTTTACTAGTAGTTAAAAGTAGTGGGGTATAGTAGTAGTTAAAGTAAGTGGTTATAGTGTAGTTAAAGTAGTGGTTATAGTAGTAGTTAAAGTAGTGGTTATAGTAGTTAAAGTAGTGGTTATAGTAGTAGTTAAAGTAGTGGTTATAGTAGTAGTTAAAGTAGTGGTTATAGTAGTAGTTAAAGTAGTGGTTATAGTAGTAGTTAAAGTAGTGGTTATAGTAGTAGTTAAAGGTAGTGGTTATAGCAGTAGTTAAAAGTAGTGGTTATAGTAGTGTTTAAAAGTAGTGGTATAGTAGTAGTTAAAGTGGTGGTTATAGTAGTAGTTAAAGTAGTGGTTATAGTAGTAGTTAAAGTAGTGGTTATAGTAGTAGTTAAAGTAGTGGTTATAGTAGTTAAAGTAGTGGTTATAGTAGTAGTTAAAGTGTGGTTATAGTAGTAGTTAAAGTAGTGGTTATGTAGTAGTAAAGTAGTGGTATACTAGTGTTAAAGTAGTGGTTATAGTAGTAGTTAAGTAGTGGTTATGTAGTAGTTTAAAGTAGTGGTTATAGTAGTAGTTAAAGTAGTTGTTATAGTAGTAGTTAAGTGTGGTTATTTATGATAGTAGTAAGTAGTGGTTATAGTAGTAGTTAAAGTAGTGGTTATAGGTTGTAGTTAAAAGTAGTGGTTATACAGTAGTTAAAGTAAGTGGTTATAGTAGTAGTTAAAGTAGTGGGTTATAGTAGTAGTTAAAGTAGTGGTATGCAGTAGTTAAAGTAGTGGGTTATAGTTAGTAGTTAAAGTAGTGGTTATAGTAGTAGTTTAATAGTAGTGGTTATTATACCGTAGTTAAAAGTAGTGGTTATAGTAGTAGTTAAAAGTAGTGGTTATGTAGTGTTATAAGTAGTGGTTTTAGTAGTAGTTAAAGTAAGTGGGGTTATAGTAGTAGGTTAAAGTGGTGTGTTTTAGTAGTAGTTAATGTAGGGGTTATAGTAGTTAGTTAAAGTAGTGGTTATATGTAGAGTTAAAAGTAGAGTGGTTATAGTTGTAGTTAAAGTGGTGGTTTTAGTAGTAGTTAAAGTGGTGGTTATTGTAGTAGTTAAAGTGTGGTTATAGTAGAGGTTAAAAGTGTGGTATAGTAGTTAGTTAAAGAGTGGTTATAGAATACCTAGTAGTTTTAAAGTGTGGTTATAGTTAGTTAAAGTATTGGTTATAGTAGTAGTTTAAAGTGGTGGTTTATACTAGAGTTATGTAAGTGGTTATAGTAGTAGTTAAGTCCCCCCCCCCCCCCCCCCCTACGTGGTTATACTTGTTAGTTAAGTAATGGTTTTAGTAGTAGTTAAAGTAGTGGTTATAGTAGTAGTTTTAAGTTGTGGTTATAGTTAGTAGTTTAAAGTAGTGGTTACTAGTAGTAGTTAAAGTAGGGGGTGGTTATAGTAGTTAAAGTAATGGTTATAGTAGTAGTTAAAGTGGTGGTTATAGTAGTGTTAAAGTAGTGGTTTATACTAGTAGTTAAAAGTAGTGGTTTAGTAGTAGTTAAAAGTGGAGTGGTTATAGTAGTAGTTTTTAAGCGGGTGGTTATAGTTAGTAGTTAAAGTAAAGGTTATAGTAGTAGTTAAAGTCTGGTGGTATAGTAGTAGTTAAAGTAGTGGTTATATAGTAGGTAGAGTGTGGTTATATAGAGTTTAAAGTAGTGGTTATAGTAGTAGTTAAAGTAGTGGTTTATTGGTAGTAGTTAAAGTTGTGGTCTTTTTAGTAGTAGTTAAAAGTAGTGGTTTATAGTAGTAGTTAAAGTAGTGGTTTTAGTTGTATTAAAAGTAGATGGTTATTGTAGTAGTTAAAGTAGTGGTTATAGGAGTTAAAGTGTGGTTATAGTAGTAGTTAAAAGTGGTGGTTATAGTAGTTGTTTAAAAGTAGTGTTATAGTAGTAGTCGAAAAGTGGTGGTTATAGTAGATAGTTAAAGTAGTGAGTGGTTGTAAGTAGTAGTTAAAGTAGTGGTTATAGTAGTGTTTAATAGTGGTTATAGTCGTAGGTTAATGTGGTGGTTATAGTAGTTGTTAAAGTAGTGGTTATAGTAGTAGTTAAAATTGGTGGTTTTAGCTAGTAGTTAATAGTAGTGGTTATAGTTGTAGTTAAAGTTAGTGGTTCTAGTTAGCTAGTAGTTAAGTAAGTGGTTATAGTAGTAGTTAAAGTGGTGGTTATAGTAGTAGTTAAAGTAGTGGTTTTAGTAGTTAAAGTAGTGGTTATAGTAGTAGTTAAAGTGGTGGTTATAGTAGTAGTTAAAGTAGTGGTTATAGTAGTAGTTAAAGTCGTTTGGTTATAGTAGTTTTAAAGTAATGGTCTATAGTAGTAGTTAAAAGTGGTGGTTATAGTAGAGTTAAAGTGGTTGGTTATAGTAGTTGTTTAAAGTAGTGGTTATACTAGTAGTTAAAGTAGTGGTTATAGTAGTAGTTAAAGTAGTGGTTATAGTAGTAGTTAAAGTAGTGGTTATAGTAGTAGTTAAAGTAGTGGTTATAGTAGTAGTTAAAGTAGTGGTTATAGTAGTTAAAGTAGTGGTTATAGTAGTAGTTAAAGTGGTGGTTGTGTGTTAGTAGTTAAATAGTGGTTATAGTTAGTAGTTAAACGTAGGGGTTATAGTAGTAGTTAAAGTAGTGGTTTTAGTAGTTAAAGTAATGGTTATAGTAGTAGTTAAAGTGGTGGTTATAGTAGTTAAAGTAGTGGTTATACTAGTAGTTAAAGTAGTGGTTATAGTTGTAGTTAAGTAACGTGTTCTATCTCCAGTTAGTAGTAAAGTAGTGGTTATAGCAGTAGTTAAAAGTAGTGGTTATTGTAGTTAAAGTAGTGGTTCATAGTAGTAGTTAAAGTGGTGGTATAGTAGTTAAAGTAGTGGTTAATAGTAGTAGATTAAAGTAGTGGTTATAGTAGTAGTTAAAGTAGTGGTTATAGTAGTAGTTAAAGTAGTGGTTATAGTAGTAGTTAAAGTGGTGGTTATAGTAGTAGTTAAAGTAGTGGTTATAGTAGTAGTTAAAGTAGTGGTTATAGTAGTAGTTAAAGTAGTGGTTATAGTAGTAGTTAAAGTGTGGTTAATAGTAGTAGTAAAGTGGAATGGATATTGAGTAGTTAAAGTAGTGGTTATAGTAGTAGTTAAAGTAGTGGTTATAGTAGTAGTTAAAGTAGTGGTTATAGTAGTAGTTAAAGTAGTGGTTATAGTAGTAGTTAAAGTAGTGGTTATTAGTAGTAGTTAAAGTGGTGGTTATTAAGTAGTTTAAAGTAGTGGTTATAGTAGTAGTTAAAGTAGTGGTTATAGTAGTAGTTAAAGTAGTGGTTATAGTAGTAGTTAAAGTAGTGGTTATAGTAGTAGTTAAAGTAGTGGTTATAGTAAGTAGTAGTTAAAGTAGTGGTTTTTATAGTAGTAGTTAAAAGTAGTGGGTTATAGTTAGTAGTTAAAGTAGTGTTATTGTAGTAGTTAAAGTAGTGGTATGATAGTAGTTAAAGTAGTGGTTTTATAGCAGAGTAGTTAAAGTAGTGGTACATCAGTATAGTAGTAGTTAAAGTATGATAGGTTTATACCAGTAGTTAAAGTAGTGGTTATAGTAGTAGTTAAAGTAGTGGTTATAGCAGTAGTACTTACAGTGGTGAGAGTGCCACTACTCTACTGGTTGTTACAGTAGTGAGAGTGCCACTACTCTACTGGTTGTTACAGTGGTGAGAGTGCCACTACTCTACTGGTTGTTACAGTGGTGAGAGTGCCACTACTCTACTGGTTGTTACAGTGGTGAGAGTGCCACTACTCTACTGGTTGTTACAGTGGTTGAGGAGTGCCACTACTCTACTTAGTTGTTACAGTGGTGAGAGTGCCACTACTTCTACTGGTTGTTACAGTGGTGAGGAGTGCCATACTCTACTGGTTGTTACAGTAGTGAGAGTGCCATACTTCACTGGTTGTTACAGTGTGAGAGTGCCACTACTCTACTGGTTGTTACAGTGGTTGAGGAGTGCCACTACTCTACTGTGTTACAGTGGTGGAGTGCAATACTCTACTGGTTGTTTACAGTGGTGAGAGTGACACTAATCTACTGGTTGTTACAGTGGTGAGAGTTGCCACTACTTCTACTGGTGTTACAGTGGTGAGAGTGCCACACTCTACTGGCTTGATTACAGTGGTGAGAGTGCCACTACTCTACTGGTTGTTACAGTGGTGAGAGTGCCACTACTCTACTGGTTGTTACCAGTGGTGGAGATGCCACACTCTTATGGTTGTTACAGTGGTGAGATTGCCATACTATACTGGTTGTTACAGTGGTGAGAGTGCCCACTACTTACTGGTTGTTCAGTGGTGAGAGTGCCACTACTCTATGGTTGTTTACAGGTGGTGAGAGTGCCCTAGTCTATGGTTGTTACTCAGCTCAGTGCCCAAGGTGCAACACCTACTTACTGGTTGTTACAGTGGTGAGATTGCAACTACTACATACTGGCTTGTTACAGTAAGTGATGCACTACTTTCTACTGGTTGTTACAGTGGTGAGAGTGCCAATACTCTACTGGTTGGTTACAGTAGTGAGTGAGTGCCAACTACTCTACTGGTTGTTACAGTGGTGAGAGTGCCATCCTATACTGGTTGTTACAGTGGTGAGTGCCACTACTCTACTGGTTGTTACAGTGGTGAGTGTGCCACTACTCTATGGTTGTTACAGTGGTGAGAGCTGCCATACTCTACTGGTTGTTACGTGGTGAGGTGCCACTACTCTACTGGTTGTTACAAGTGGTGAGAGTGCCACTACTCTACTGGTTGTTTACCAGTGGTGAGAGTACCATACTCTACAGGTTGTTATAGTGGTGAGAGTTGCCACTACTCTACTGGTTGTTACAGTGGTGAGAGTGCCACTACTTACTGGTTGTTACAGTGTGAGAGTGTGCCACTACTCTCCTGGTTGTTAACAACATACTGGTGAGAGTGCCACTACATCTATGGTTGTTACAGTGGTGTGCTGCAGTGCCACTTATCTACTGTTTTTCAGTGGTGAGGTGCACTACTCTCTGAGTTTGTTACATTGGTGAGAGTGCTACCACTACTCTACTGGGTTACAGTGGTGAGAGCGCCACTACTTACTGGTTGGTACAGTGGTGAGAGTGCCACTACTCTTTGGTTTGTTACAGTGGTGAGAGTGCCACTACTCTAATGGTTTTGTTACACTGGTGAGAGTGCCATACTCTACTGGTTTGTTACGTGGTGAGAGTGCACTACTCTACTGGTGTTACGTGGTGGAGAGTGCCAACTACTTTACTGGTTGTTACAGTGGTGAGGAGTGCCCATACTCTACTGGTTGATTACATGTGGTGAGAGTGCACTATCTACTGGTTGTTACAGTGGTGAGAGTTGCCACTACTCTACTGGTTGTTACAGTGGTGTGAGAGTTGCCACTACTCTAATGGTTGTTACAGTGGTTGAGAGTGCCACTACCTCTATGGTTGTTTACAGTGGTTGGAGAGTGCCACTACTCCTACTGGTTGTTACCCGTGGTGAGAGTGCCACTACTCTACTGGTTGTTACAGTGGTGAGAGTTGCCACAACTCTATGGTTGTTACAGTAGGTGAGAGAGTGCACTACTCTACTGGTTGTTACAGTGGTGAGAGTGCCACTACTCTACTGGTTGTTACAGTGGTGAGAGTGCCACTTACTCTTACTGGTTGTTACAGTGTAGTGGAGAGTGCATACTCTGCTGGTTGTTACAGTGGTGAGATGCACTACTTCTACTGGTTGTTACAGTGGTGAGAGTGCCCTACTCTACTGGTTGTTACATGGTGTGAGTGCCACTACTATACTGGTTGTTACAGTGGTGAGAGTGCCACTACTTCTACGGTTGTTACAGTGGTGAGTGTGCCACTACTCTACTGGGTAGATACAGTGGTGAGAAGTGCCATACTCTACTGGTTGTTTGTGTTACATGGTGAGAGTACAATATCTACTGGTGGTTATTACAGTGGTGAGAGTGCGATACTCTACTGGTTGTTTTTTTTAAAAAACAGTGGTGAGAGTGCCACTACTCTATGGTCTGTTCACAGTGGGGTGAGGTGCACTACTCTACTGGTTGTTACAGTGGTGAGAGTGCCACTACTCTACTGGTTGTTACATGTGGTGAGAGTGCCCAAAAAAACTACTCTACTGGTTGTTACAGTGGTGAGGTTGAGAGTCCACTACTCTACTGGTTTGTTACAGTGGTGAGTGTGCCATCACTCTATGGTTGTTACAGTGAGTGAGAGTGCCACTACTCTACTGGTTGTTACAGTGGTGAGAGTGCCCATACTCACGCTCACGCGCGCGCTCGCTTGTTACAGTGGTTGAGAGTGCCAACTACTCTGCTGGTTGTTTACAGTGTGAGAGTGCCACTACTTAATGGTTGATACAGTGGTGAGAGTGCCACTTACTCTACTGGTTGTTTACAGTGGTATGAGAGTGCCACTACTCTACTGGTTGTTACAGTGGTGAGAGTGCCACTACTCTAATGGTTGTTACAGATAGTGAGAGTGGCCACTACTCTACTGGTTGTTACCAGTGGTGAGAGTGCCATTACTCTGCTGGTTGTTACAGTGGTGAGAGTGCCACTACTCTGCTGGTTGTTACAGTGGTGAGAGTGCCATACTCTACTGGTTGTTACAGTGGTGAGAGTGCCACTACTCTGCTGGTTGTTACAGTTGTGTTCGAGATTTGCCATACTCTAATGGTTGTTACAGTAGTGAGAGTGCCACTACTCTACTGGTTGTTTACAGTAGTGAGAGTGCCACTCTCTATTGGTTGTTTAACAGTGGTGGAGTTGCCACTAACTCTTACAGGTTGTTACAGTGAGTGAGAGTGCCACTACTCTACTGGTTGTTAAGTAGTGAGGAGTGCCCACTACTCTATGGTTGTTACAGTAGTGGAGTGCCACTATCTACTGGTTGTATACAGTAGTGAGGGTGCACTACTCTATGGTTTGTTACAGTAGTGAGAGTGCCATACTCTACTGGTTGTTACAGGGGGTGAGTGCCACTATCTACTGGTTGTTACAGTGGTGAGAGTTGCCACTAGCTTACTGGTTGTTACAGTTATGTGAGTAGTACCCCATTACTCTACTGGTTGTTACAGTGGTGAGAGTGCCCACTACTCTATGGTTTGTACAGTGGTGGAGTGCACTACTCTACTGGTTTTGTTACAGTGGTGTGAGTGCCATACTCTACTGTTGTTACATTGGTGAGAAGTTGCCACTACTCTATGGTTGTTACAGTGGTCGTGGAGTGCATTAACTCTTACTGGTTTGTTTACAGTTGGTGAGAGTGCCACTACTGGTTGTTACAGTAGTGAGAGTGCCACTACTGGTTGTTACAGTAGTGAGAGTGCCACTACTCTGCTGGTCAACAAGGCTGACATTGACTCATGACATAATTGACTCAATTTACTTCATAAAGACGAATTCCTTTGATGATGATGATGATGATGATGATGATGATGATGATGATGATGATGATGATGTGATGATGATCATGGATGATGATGAAGATGATCATGATGATCATGAATGATGATGATGATGATGGTGATGATGATGATGATGATCATGATCATGATCATGATGATGATGATGATGTGATGATGATGATGATGATGATGGTGATGATGATGATGGTGATGATGATGATGATGATGAGATGATGATGATGATGGTGGATGATGGTGATGTGATGGTTTGATGATGGTCGATGGTGAATGATGATGGATGATGATGATGATGATGATGATGATGATGTTGATGATGATGGTGATGATGATGATGATGATGGTGATGTGATGATGATGATGATGATGGTGGTGGGTCATCATGATGGTGATGGTGGTGATGATGATGATGGTGATGATGATGTGATGATGATGATGATGAATGATGATGATGATGATGGTGATGATGATGATGAGGATGGTGATGATGATGATGATGATGATGATGATGATGGTGATGATGATGATGTGATGATGATGTTGATTATGATGATGATGATGATGATTGATGAAGATGATGATGATGAAGATGATGATTGATGGGTGATGATGTGAGATGATGATGATGATGATGATGATGATGATATGATGGTGATGATGATGATTGGATGTTGATGATGATGATGATGATGATGATGATGATGTTTGGTTGTGATGATGATGATGTTGATGTTGTTGATGATGATGATGATGATGATGATGATGTGATGATGATGATGTTGATGTTGATGATGATGTTGTTGATGATGATATGAGGATGATGATGATGTTGTGATGATGATGTGATGATGATGATGATGATGATGATGATGATGATGATGATGATGGTGATGTATGATGATGATGTTGATGATGATGTGATGATGATTGATGATGATGTGATGTGATGATGATGATGATGTGATGATGATGAAATGATGTTGATGAGAGTTGATGATGATGATGATGGATGTGATGATGATTTGTGATTGATGATGTGATGATGATGATGATGATGATGATGATGTTGTTGATGATGATGATGATGATGATCGATGATGATGATGATGATGATGATGATGATGTGATGTTGATTGATGGATGATGATGATTGATTGATTGTGATATGATGATGTTGATGATGGGATGTTGATGATGATGATGATGATGATGATGATGATGATGATGATGATGATGATGATGTTGATGATGATGATGATGATGATGATGTTGATGATGATGATGTGATGGTGATGATGAAGGATAATATTATATGTATATTTATATATATATATATTATATATATTATATTATTATATATATCTATATATATATATTATATACTGACAGCAGCTGTACTGTTGCTGTTGTTTACTGTTTCTACTGTTGTTACTGTTTGCTGTTATTGCTTCTACTGTTATTATTATAATCAAGGGGGGAAGCGCCTAAACCCGGAGGATTATACAGCGCCTGGGGGGGGGATTGGAAGGCATTCAGGCTTTAATTTCGGGGAATGGAGCACAGATCCAATTCCTAAATCAATGTGGCCCTCACCAAACATCAAGGAACCTTCCTTGAGGGGTTACTGTTGTTGCTGCAAGCTTTTTTTTTTTCCCGGTTGCTTCACTGAAGAACTATTATAAGGTGTCACTGGGGAAAATTATTATTTTTTTTTATTATTATTACTTTATTATTATTAAGCCCGTAGGGTGTGGGAAGGCAATCAGATTTACCACTTGTGGAGGGCAGACCCAGTCCCTTGGATCAAGAGCTCTCCCTCCTCTCCTCGGCTATAATTTAGCTAGACTAAGTTATAATTATTTTCAGAATAATTCCGTATTTCTCTTCTTTCAAGATATTTCTTTTTGTTTTAATTTTGTCAGTCTAAAATTTTCACAACTTGTCTATAATTTTCAACAATTATCACAACTTGTCTATAATTTTCAACAATTATCGCAGACTCTCTATAATTCGTTATAATTATTGTTATGTCAAGTGAGACCTTAACTTACTTTGTTACTTAACGCAACAAACCCCAAATAATTTCTAAGTTTTTTATTTTTTCTCTTTTAGAAATTGATGTTTTGAAGTGAATTTGTCAAAGTTCTAAGAACTTTGACCTTGAATTAAATATAACTCAAGACTTGCATGTTTCTACGTAGAAAAGTTACTTTGAATTTAGATTTAGAATGTGTGGATAAATTTTTCTCCAACCCCCGGTGGGGTGTCTACCCCCTCTCTCAGGGGGCGGTGATCCCTCGACAGCAGGAGTGAGCATAAGAAAGGTCATGACCTATTCTTTTTACACTATCAGGGTTCAAGTAAGTTCTTGTGTTTTGATACACAGTTTCAGTTAGTGTACACCAGAGATGATATTCATCTTAATGTGTGTTAATTACTATCCTAAAATAAAACAACGTCTAATGTAAGTAAGTACAGATGCAAAACTGAGAAGAAACTCAACACCAGTGTTTACAACGTGTACAACAGTGAAGTATTGCTACCAGGGATCTGGAACCAAGTTACACCCACGAGTGGTCTCTGAGGAAATTTGCTAATTTCCCAAGACTGGAAGCTGTTGGTATACCCAGGGGTCATCATAATACACTCCCTAGACAGGGAGCCAAGGCCGGGTCACCATCTGGAAAAGACCTGGACCGGGAGTGTACCGGTGAATCGAGAAGGAGGATACACAGGCGGCTCCTTAGACATAAAGAATCTGCTCCTTTTAATTCAGCTGAGTCACCAGAGCAGGCATCCATGCCTGTAGACATCGTGTCAGCAGATATCCGGCCATAAATAGAAAGCAGGAGCCTGCAACAGGGGATTGAAGATTGCAGTTTGATTTCGGCCAAGTGAACGTGTGTCGAGGGGTTGGCCAGGTGCTGGCCCTTGCGGGCCCCCGGAGTCTGAAAACGAGAATCGTTCAGTCACGGTATTGGTAACTTTTTCTTGTTAATTCATTCGTGGTTGTATTCATTGTGCATACTAGAAATCCAATCTCGTGTCGTGTGGCACTGACCTCTCAGGAAAGACTGAGAGGTGGAAAAAAATAACTCTCCTTTGCACACTAGCTCCAGCATTCTTCCTGCCCTGAATACTACGGAAACTCTTTAGCGAGTGAAAGTCGCCCAGGCGGACGGTCCATGTAGACGCCAGAAGTGAAGACTCCACGTCACTGTTCATTCATTCCAACAAAATCAGTCCCACTGATGTCAATACATCACCGGCATCTGAGCCAATAAGCCAGGTAAGTCTGTCTTACTGGACATCCTCCTAATTCCACTGCAGTACCTAGGGTCGATGTTAGATGAACAGGGCTAACCATTCCAGGTGATATACCTGGAAATCATACATATTAGCAGTGCGTATATAAACGGTGATATAATCACCGTCCTTCCAGCCATAGTGGGTTCCAGGACAGCAAAGTCAAAGAAAAACCCTAGGAGAGGCTGCAGGTATTTTGAGCTGTCAACAACACCCTGGGAGAGATTGCAGGTGTTATGAACTGTCAACAAAACCCTAGGAGAAGCTGCAGGTGTTCTCAGCTGTCAACAACACCCTGGGAGAGGCTGCAGGTGTTCTCAGCTGTCAACAACACCCTGGGAGAGGCTGTAGGTGTTCTCAGCTGTCAACAACACCCTGGGAGATGCTGTAGGTGTTCTCAGCTGTCAACAACACCCTGGGAGAGGCTGCAGGTGTTCTCAGCTGTCAACAACACCCTGGGAGAGGCTGCAGGTGTTCTCAGCTGTCAACAACACCCTGGGAGAGGCTGCATGAACAACAGGTAGGTCAACAGGCATCAACAGACAGGTCAACAGGCATCAACAGACAGGTCAACAGGCATCAACAGACAGGTCAACAGGCATCAACAGACAGGTCAACAGGCATCAACAGACAGGTCAACAGGCATCAACAGACACATGACTCCATCACTTTCAAAAAACTAACAATAACCTACCAATTTACCACCAAAAAAATACAAAAATTTATTTACACATTTACAACATTCCTATAATTTATTTTACCCAGAAAGTGACGAAAATAAATTGTGGGTTTGTTTTTACGGACCCCAATAATTTTTTTTTTACTGTCGCTTCACGGACCATAGTTTAAAAAATATAATTTATTGTATGTCGTGTATGGAATACGTGAATTATTATTTTTTTTTACTTAAAGTCGAAAATAAAATTGGAACGCCAACAGAAAACGGGATAAATTGTCAGCTATAACTGCAATAAAAAATGTCGATGGTTGTTGACGGTAGTGTGTCACGAAGGGGCAGTAATCATCAGCTGCTTCAAACACTCCTCTCCTCTACTTGTTTACCACTGGTATACAAGACCCTCAACATGATGAATTACACTCATCTGCATCCCGTCATGTGGCGGCCCATGGCCTGGTAGGCAACGCTCTTGCTTCACACGCTGAGTGTTCGTGGTTTGATCCCCGGCCAGGTGGAAGCATCGGGAGTGTTTCCTTACACCTGCTGTCCCTGTTCACCTAGCAGGTACCTGCCTACCTGCAGGTGTGAAGGATCCCAGGGAAACAAGCAAAGATCTACAGATATTTGGCTTCAGTTGTTCAACGAAGACTTCCTGACGTTGGCAGAACTGCCAGAAAGCCGGTAAAGTAACAATTATTGACTGCTGCTATAAAGAAAAAACGGCTGCGGTGGGCACTTGATTATAATGGATTGATGATAGATGAACGGAGAAAAGTTTTATTTTCAGATGAGGCGAATTTTGAAGTACATTGGTACTGATCACTGGTGGTGAGACGGAACTAAGGTGAACCTCTTCAGAATGGACACATTCAACAAGCGCCAAAACAACCACCTAAGAAGATGTCTTGGGGTAGTTTTATTCCTAAAAGCCCGGAACGGCTTATTACTGTTGAGGGAACAATGAACAGTGACAAACACAAGACAATCCTGGCAACTCATTTGTTTCCCATTGCGGATAGAGACTTTCCTGGTGGAGAAAGCATTTTCCAGCAGGATCTTGCTTCATGCCACACTTCCAGAAAAATATTGACATTCCTCGAAGAGTGTGGGCTAAGCGGTCTAAATTGGCCAGTAAACTCTCCTGACCTCAACCCAATTGAGAATCTATCGGCAGTAAAAAGACTGTTCAACTGTGCAGAGGCTAATTGCTGCTGTTATTAGGACTTGGTACCGCCACGAAGAACTTACTAAAATTACGTTCAACATTAGTGGAGTCTATGCCAAAGCGTGTAGCAGTCTTTATAAAAACAAAGGGCAGACACATCTCCTGTTAAATCAGTTATCTGCCATATCGTTGCCGCGTATTTTTATCCAATAAAAATTAATTTTCCATATGTCTTATTTCATCACTGTCCCAATAAATATGCACACTTGTGCATGTGTACTCGTGCCTGAATACTCTTAGTTACCCACCAGTGGCTTTATCAACACACTACTCTTAGTTACCCACCAGTGGCTTTATCAACACAATACTCTTAGTTACCAACCAGTGGCTTTATCAACACAATACTCTTAGTTACCCACCAGTGGCTTTATCAACACAATACTCTTAGTTACCCACCAGTGACTTTATCAACACAATACTCTTAGTTACCCACCAGTGACTTTATCAACACAATACTCTTAGTTTACCCACCAGTGACTTTATCAACACAATACTCTTAGTTTCCCACCAGTGGCTTTATCAACACAATATCTCTTAGTTACCCACCAGTGGCTTTATCAACACAATACTCTTAGTTACCCACCAGTGGCTTATCAACACAATACTCTAGTTACCCAAACCCGTGGCTTTATCAACACAATACTCTTAGTTACCCACCAGGACTTTATCAAAAACAATACTCTTAGTTACCCACCATG
>NC_069438.1:20777604-20810104 GCF_026875155.1 Cherax quadricarinatus
ACAATTTTTTTTTTTTTTCCTGGGGCTTGCCCACCTACTTTACATGCTGCCTTGAAGCTGTGTTGTATACGTGTGTATTCGTGTGTATTGGGAGGTATGAGGGTAAGATACTGTTTAATACATACTAGTAATTCTGGGTTGTAAAAGTGGAAATTGCTACTAGGGTCTAAAGCTTCTATGAGTGTCTGCCCTTGTGTGTGTGTGTGAGAGAGGGATGGTTAGGATGGGGGTAGATGGTGTGGTTTAAAGAACCGTTATACCTCTCTGTTCCAACTGTCTTTCCTAGAAATGCTACTCTCTCCACTTATTGCCCTTTCTGGATTTAAGTATCAATTATTGCTGGTTATTATCCTATTCCTTGTTCACATTGAAAGAGGACTTCCTAGCTTCCTATGTATTCTTACTACTAATAACTACTGTAATAGCTTGCAGGAGTGAGTGACCAGTATCTAACAGCGATGCAAGGCCAGAACAAGCCTGCAACATGCAAACCACAAAATAGGTGAGTTATACTTACGCTGGCAACGGTCTTGACAAGTTGCCAGATGCTGATGACGAAGTCGTCGAATGTAGTCCTTAATCCGTATTTTGGAGATCCTTCACCCGTGTTGATTATAGCCACATGTGCTCATACATCCCTCGTTCCTCACGCGATTTCACTTTTAACTTATGATAGTATACACTTCACATTATATATATATATATATATATATGTGTGTACTCACCTAATTGTGGTTGCAGGGGTCGAGACTCAGCTCCTGGCCCCGCCAGGAGCGTGTGTGTGTTGTGTGTGTATGTTGTGTGTGTGTGTGTGTGTGTGTGTGTGTGTGTGTGTGGTATGTGTGTGTGTGTGTGTGTAGTGTGTGTGTGTGTGTGTGTGTGTTGTGTATGTGTGTGTGTGTGTTGTGTGTGTATGTGTGTATGTGTGTGTATGTGTGTGTGTGTGTGTGTGTGTGTGTGTGTGTGTGTGTGTATGTGTGTGTGTATGTGTGTGTGTATGTGTGTATGTGTGTGTGTATGTGTGTGTGTGTGTGTGTGTATGTGTGTGTGTGTGTATGTGTGTGTGTGTGTGTGTGTGTGTGTGTGTATGTGTGTGTGTATGTGTGTATGTGTGTGTGTATGTGTGTGGTGTGTGTGTGTGTGTGTGTGTGTGTGTGTGTGTGTGTGTGTGTGTGTGTATGTGTGTGTGTATGTGTGTGTGTATGGTGTGTGTGTGTGTGTGTGTGTGTGTGTAAGTGTGTGTGTGTGTGTAATCACCTAGTTCTCACCTAGCTGAGGTTGCAGGGGTCGAGTCCAAGCTCCTGGCCCCGCCTCTTCACTGGTCGCTACTAGGTCACTCTCCCTGAACCATGAGCTTTATCGTACCTCTGCTTAAAGCTATGTATGGATCCTGCCTCCACTACATCGCTTCCCAAACTATTCCACTTCCTGACTACTCTGTGGCTGAAGAAATACTTCCTAACATCCCTTTGATTCATCTGTGTCTTTAGCTTCCAACTGTGTCCCCGTGTTGCTGTGTCCAGTCTCTGGGACATCCTGTCTTTGTCCACCTTGTCAATTCCTCTCAGTATTTTGTAAGTCGTTATCATGTCCCCCCTATCTCTCCTGTCCTCCAGTGTCGTCAGGTTGATTTCCTTAACCTCTCCTCATAGGATATACCATCTTAACTCTTGGACTAGTCTTGTTGCAAACCTCTGCACTTTCTCTAGTTTCTTTACATGCTTGGCTAGGTGGGGGTTTTCAAACTGGTGCCGCATACTCCAATATGGGCCTAACGTACACGGTGTACAGGGTCCTGAACGATTCCTTTTTAAAGATGTCGGAATGCTGTTCTGAGGGTTTGCAGGCGCCCATATGCTGCAGCAGTTTATTTGGTTGATGTGCGCTTCAGGAGATGTGCCTGGTGTTATACTAAACCCAAGATCTTTTTCCTTGAGTGATGTTTTGTAGTCTCTGGCCCCCTAGACTGTACTCCGTCTGCGGTCTTCTTTGCCCTTCCCCAATCCTCATGACTTTCCACTTGGTGGGATTGAACTCCAGGAGCCAGTTGCTGGACCAGGTCTGCAGCCTGTCCGGATCCCTTTGTATTTCCGCCTGGTCTTCGATCAAATGAACTCTTCTCATCAACTTCACGTCATCTACAAACAGGGACACCTCGGAGTTTATTCCTTCCGTCATGTCGTTCACAAATACCAGAAACAGCACTGGTCCTAGGACTGACCCCTGTGGGACCCCGCTGGTCACAGGTGCCCACTCTGACACCTCGCCACGTACCATTACTCGCTCCTGTCTTCCTGACAAGTATTCCCTGATCCATTGCAGTGCCTTCCCTGTTATCCCTGCTTGGTCCTCCAGTTTTTGCACTAATCTCTTGTGTGGAACTGTGTCAAACGCCTTCTTGCAGTCCAAGAAAATGCAATCTACCCACCCCTCTCTCTCTTGTCTTACTGCTGTAAACCTTGTCATAGAACTCCGTAGGTTTGTGACACAGGATTCCCGTCTCTGAAACCATGTTGGCTGCTATTGATGAGATCATTCCTTTCTAGGTGTTCCACCACTCTTCTCCTGATAATCTTCTCCATGATTTTGCATACTATACATGTCAGTGACACTGGTCTGTAGTTTAGTGCTTCATGTCTGTCTCCTTTTTTAAAGATTGGGACCAACATTTGCTGTCTTCCATGCCTCAGGCAATCTCCCTGTTTCGATAGATGTATTGAATATTGTTGTTAGGGGTACACATAGCGCCTCTGCTCCCTCTCTTTAGGACCCATGGAGAGATGTTATCTGGCCCCATTGCCTTTGAGGTATCAGCTCACTCAGAAGCCTCTTCACTTCTTCCTCGTTTGTGTGCACTGTGTCCAGCACAGGGTTTGGTGTACCCCACCTCTCCTTTCTTTCTGGAGCCCCTTCTGTCTCCTCTGTGAACACTTCTTGAATCTCTTGTTGAGTTCCTCACATACTTCACTGTCATTTCTTGTTGTCTCTCCTCCTTCCTTCCTTAGCCTGATTACCTGGTCCTTGACGGTTTTTTCTTCCTGATGTGGTTGTATAACAGCTTCGGGTCAGATTTGGCTTTTGCTGCTATGTCATTTTCATATTGACATTGGGCCTCCCTTCTTATCTGTGCATTTCGTTTCTGGCTCTACGACTGCCCTCCTTATTCTCCTGGGTCCTTTGCCTTGTTATTTCTTCCTTTCCCCTAGCACACTTGGTTTTTGCCTCCTTGCATCTTTGGGTGAACCATGGGCTCATCCTGGCTTTTTCATTATTCCTGTTACCCTTTGGGGTACAAACCTCTCCTCACCTCCTTGCACATTGTTGCTACATATTCCATCATCTCATTAACTGGCTTCCCTGCCAGTTCTCTGTCCCACTGAACCTCATTCAGGAAGTTCCTCATTCCTGTGTAGTCCTCTTCCTGTAGTTTGGTTTCATTGTCCGGGCCCTTCCTGCTTCCCCTCCCTTGTAGCTCTACTGTGTATTCGAAGCTCAAAACCACATGATCGCTGGCCCCAAGGGGTCTTTCAAATGTGATGTCCTCAATATCTGCACTACTCAAGGTGAATACTAAGTCCAGCCCTTGCTGGTTCATCCTCTCCTCTCATCTTTTTTAGTGTCCCTTACTTGTTGGTACATGAATTTTTTCCAGTACCACCTCCATCATCTTAGCCCTCCATGTATCTTGGCCCCCATGTGGCCTCCAAGTTCTCCCAGTCGATCTCCTTGTGGTTAAAGTCGCCCATGATCAGGAGCTTTGCCCTGCATGCATGAGCTCTTCTGGCCACTGTAGCCAGTGTGTCAACCATCGCTCTATTGTTCTCGTCATACTCTTGCCTTGCCTCCTGCTGTTCTGTGGTGGGTTATACATCACTGCAATTATCACCTTGGGCCCTTTCCAGAGTGAAGCGTTCCGCTATGTAATCACTTTTTCTCTGCTGTCTCCTCTCTCCAGCTCATCAAAATTCCATGGGTGTTTGTTCAGCAATGCCACTCCTCCACCCCCCTGTTCCTTCTGTCTTTTCTCAGGATCTGGTATCCCGCTGGAAAGATGGCATCTGTTATCATACCTGTAAGTTTGGGTTTTTCTGTGATCGCTATGATGTTGGTGATGCCTCTTTGACTCTTTCGTGCCACTCCTCCCACTTGTTTGTTATTCCATCAGCATTTGTGTACCATACCTTCAGTTTCCCTTTTCCAATACTGTGGGTTTGGGGGGCCTGTGGGGTGGGAGACCTGGTAGCATACTGTGGGATTCTATGGTTGGGGGTTGGGTGGAAGCTGTGGGGATGGAATGTATTGTGGTTGGGATGGTGGTTTATAGGTTGTGGGGTTCTGAGGATAGTTGTGTATGTGCTTGCCCTTGCTGCTCTGTTCTGCTCTGACTGACCCCTGCTGGTTTCCATCCTTGTCTCCTTTCCTAGCTCCTTTCGCTTTTTTGTCCCCTCCCTCAACTGCTGTCTCCTCTGTTTGAGTTCTGTCTCTGTCTAGGAACCTTCTTGTACTCTTCCGAGCTTTTCAACCGTGGTTTCTCTTGGAGGATCCTGTTCCGCACTGTTTTTTGTCCTGAGAATCAGCTTGATCGGGCGGTTTCTCCCCTTCAAGTACCCCCTATTCCCCTTAAAATTTACAATCTCATCCATGTCTTCTCCCCCTATTTCCGTGATGATTTTCTCAATCTCCTTTCTTTCTTCCTGCCGTCTTTCAGTGGTGTCCTTTCCTCTCTCTCCCAAAGCCCATGGATAAACACTGATTTTGGGCCCCTTTCCTCCTCCCATTGCCTCTCCCTCTGTGACTCTGGTTCCTGTCTGTATGTGGTCATTTTCTCCCTTGATTTTTTTAGTGGCTCTTGGTACATGGTTGTGCCTCAGCATCGACCTATCTCCCTTTCTATCTACACCCATCTGCTCTTCCCTTCCACTCCATGGCCCTTCTTTGCAGGCTGATATGACCTTAGCATAATTCATATCTCCTTCCTTCCTGTTCAGCCTCTCAGCTTCACATGGTGTGTCTTCTCTGGTCACTACCCCTGAGACTTGCTTCAGCCTGTTTCCTCAAATTCTAGGGCCTTTAACCCCGGCTACTGCAGTTTCGAAATTGTGCCTCCCAATTCTTCGTCTCCTTTTCCAAACCCCTTTTTCCCCTTTCGCAAACAGTCTTTCTCCATTTTTTCAGAAAGCTCTCCTAATTTTCTCTCCCATTCTTGCTCTATCCTTTTCCACTGCTCCTCCATCCATTCCTCCCTACCAGTACCATTGTCATCTGATCCCTGATTCCTGCGAGTCCCAACCATTTTTTTTTTTAGTGAAAGAGAGAGAGAAAGGAAAAAGAAAAGGGGAGAGAGTGAAAAGGGGAGGAGAAAGAGAGAGAAGGGGAGGGTAGAAGGAGGGGAAAAGAAGGGAAAAAGGGGGAGAAAGTGAGAGAGGGGGAAAAGGTAAGAGAGAGGGGGAGAGTGACAAGGGGAAAAGAGAGAGGAGAGAGAGAGAGAGAGAGAGAGAGAGAGAGAAAAGAAGGAAAGAGAGGGAGTAAGAAGGAAGAGAGAGAGGGAAGGGAGAGAGAGAGGAAAGGGAAAAAGAGAGGAAGAGGAGAGGAAGAGAAGAGGAAAAGAGAGAAGAGAGAGAGAAGGAGAGAGGAATGAGAGAGGGAGAGAGAGAGAGAGAGAGAGGAAAAGAGAGAGGTACTAGAGAGAGAGAGAGAGAGAGAGGAAAGAGGAGGAGAGGGAGAGAGATGGGGGGGGAAGGGTTTAGAGGGTCACTTCACAGGAAGGTGTGAAATCCTGTATATGTGTGCGTGTGTGTCGTACCACCTAGTGAGGTTGCGGGGGTCGAGTCCGAGGGTCCGAGCTCCGTGTGTGTGGTGTGTGTGTGTTGTGTGTGTGTTGTGTGTGTGTGTGTGTGTGTGTGTGTGCTACAGCTATTCAAGTACCTAACAGCAAAAGTGTTCTCATCAAGTGTGTGTGCATATGTTTATATAAACAGTCCTTATTTCCCCGTATGTACTACATATGTATTGTATATGTCCCGATCTCTTGGTTCCCACTGACTGTCTTATGCGTTTAAAATTCGTTCAAAAAATAATACACTAGGCTTCGCCTATATGCCGCTACCTCTAAATTCTATTAAATGCCAGTAAATGCTGCTTATTTTTAATTCTGATAGCTCGAGGAGAGTGATCCCAATTCCAGCTAGAGACAGGTACTATTGACCATGCAACTCAAACTAGGTGAATATTACTTGCGGCTGGCAGTGGAAGTAACGTTGCCGGTCTGTCCTGTCCCAGAAGTTGATTTTTGATGCTTCTCGGTAATTTTTCCACTAACTTCCTGTATGCACTATAATCTCTTTGCTCTTCTAATTTTTTCACTCACTCACTGTATTTATTGACACATCTATACATATCTCTTATCTCCCTGGTCTTGAGTCGCATTTATTCTTCAAAATACCCCACTGCGTTATTATGGCAACATTATTTAGGCCTGACACAACCGTTCACCCTTCCAACGGCCCCTACTAAACACTCAGCCAATATTTCCTTTGTTTTCTTTTCTGTGATCACTTATATTTCCTTTTTTCGGGGCTTAAGTGATTATATGCACTCTTATGCGTGCACACGCCTATATCCCCACACTCTATTCCTTATGGCACAGTCAGAAATTATCACCAAAACACGAGCTCAAACTGTGTGACTCCTCCACGAGTGTGTGTGTGTGTGTGTGTACACTGAGACATACACCTCTCAGTGTATGTACACTGAGACATACACCTCTCAGTGTATGTACACTGAGACATACACCTCTCAGTGTATGTACACTGAGACATACACCTCTCAATGTATGTACACTGAGACATACACTCTCAGTGTATGTACACTGAGACATACACCTCTCAATGTATGTACACTGAGACATACACCTCTCAGTGTATGTACACTGAGACATACACCTCTCAATGTATGTACACTGAGACATACACCTCTCAGTGTATGTACACTGAGACATACACCTCTCAATGTATGTACACTGAGACATACACCTCTCAGTGTATGTACACTGAGACATACACCTCTCAATGTGTATGTACACTGAGACATACACCTCTCAGTGTATGTACACTGAGACATACACCTCTCAGTGTATGTACACTGAGACATACACCTCTCAATGTATGTACACTGAGACATACATCTCTCAGTGTATGTACACTGAGACATACACCTCTCAGTGTATGTACACTGAGACATACACCTCTCAGTGTATGTACACTGAGACATACACCTCTCAGTGTATGTACACTGAGACATACACCTCTCAGTGTATGTACACTGAGACATACACCTCTCAGTGTATGTACACTGAGAAACACTTCTTTTTCTCTCTCTTTCTCTCTGTTTCATCCTCTGTTTTTTAAAACGTCTGATTTTTCACGTTCTTGTAAAGGTCTTTTGACAAGAGAAACCATACTGGACACCACCTCTTTTTTTCACCACCTTCCATTGTGGTATATATTTTAACACACACACACACACACACACACACACCCACACACACACACGACACACACACACACACACACACTCACGCACACACACACACACACTCACGCACACAACACACACACACACGCACACACACACACACACACACACTCACGCACACATACACACACTCACTCACACACACACACACACACACACACACATACACACACACACACACACAACACACACCTTCTCTCACCTCGCCCTCATTACCGCTCGCCCTTACAAAGCAGGAACCAGTCTCTTCTTTCTTCTTTCATTCCTGCCTTCTTTACCTGCCTCGCTGCAATCACGCTCTCCTCGTCTCAACCTTTGTACAGAGATGTAAGCGTCTCCCCAAGGAGTCTCTCTCTCTCTCTCTCTCTCTCTCTCTCTCTCTCTCTCTTCTCTCTCACACACACACACACATACAAAATTCACGTATTTTATGCAAAATTTATTCTGCTTATGTGTCGACGATATTGTTGCATATTGTTCTTCCTGTCGGCAGATGCGTTTGTCTAGAGATTTGGGGGAGATTTTCGGATCTTTGGTGAACTGACGCGACGTGAGTCATGTGCACTTTTGTATTCGATGTGCGATACACGTCACCACGTCCCCTCGCATCATTTTAGGCTGGTCATAGGCTCGGTAGGTCACTACTTGCTTAGATGAATACAGGGTTTAAGTTCAGTGGGGCTTACATTGCATACTGGTAGCTGTGTGCTTGCTTCAAGCACGCAAACATGGCATTTTTTGAAACAATATTACTAAACACAATCCTCCCTAATAGAGCTAAATGGTTCAGATATGTTGATGATATTTTGTGTCTTATGCCCAAAAATGTAGATATACACCATTTCCTTGGAAAATTAAATAACTTAGCCCATTCTATAAACTTTACTGTTGAGTTTGAAGAAAATAACTCATTGCCTTTTCTAGATGTTTTAATTATTAAGGGTAATAACGAATTCAAATTTAAAATTTACAGAAAACCTACAAATAACTGTTCCTATGTCCACTATTATTCTTCGCATAAAGATAGAGTCAAACTGTCTGTTTTCTCATCAATGTTTTTGAGAGCTTTACGAATTTGTAGTCCGAGTTCATAGATGAGGAAATATCCAAAATTTATGAAATAGGTAACGATTTTAAAAAAACCCAAGAAATGTAATTGATAAATCTTTTAAAGTTGCTAGAAATACTTTTTACAATCCAAAAGGACAACCAGCCTTATTCAACTAAAAATATGTTGGTTCTCCCTTACCATGAAAACTTGGTTGATATGCCTTCTCTTCTTAAGACCTTTAATATTAAAGTTGTATTTAAAAATCTTGATACAGTAAAAAAAACTTTTGATAAAGAATTCCCCCCAAATGCTGATGGATGTGTTTATAAGATTCCTTGTAAAATTTGCAATAAAGTTTATTACGGTAAAACTGGTAAAAATCTCGAACTAAGATTAAAACAACATAAATATAGCATTAGAACTGGACAAGATTCCAATGCTCTATTTATTCATGTAAGACATTTTAACCATCCAATTGATTTTCAAAAAAGTTGAGAAAGTATATCAAGCAAGTACATGGTCGACAGGAATATAATTGAATCTTGTTTCAAAAAAAAGCAGTTTTGACAATAATATGAATATTTCCTTTGGTTTATATAAATTAGATCCATTTATAATTAATAGAATTTGTAAAGAATTTAATAATACACTGGACAAATAATAATTTTAAAAATTTTTTCTTGGGTAGAATTAGTTTGTTGGTGAGTTGGCAAAGGACCTGTCCAGTTGGGCCGGCGCGCGTAGGTGTTTAACCGTTTGGGATCTGATAGGGGAGGTGTTGGCCAGACCCCTTATATCCCTTTCCCCTTGGATGCTTTACTTTCATAGTTCCTTGATAATGTGAATAGTCACGAAAGCTTGGAATTTCTCTATTCTTCAGAGTGGTTGTTTTGCATATATATATATATATATATATTTATTTTATATATATATAAAATATATATATATATAAAATATATATATATATATATAAAAATTATATATAATATATATATTATATATATATATTATAAATATATATATACATACATATATTTAGTTATAAATATGAGAATGAACTGGCACTGCAGGAGGCCTACTGGCCCATGAGAGACAAAAGCAAGGATTGACACTGCCAGAGGCCTTCTGATATAGGCAGGACTGGAACCGCAGCAGGCCGACTGGCCTATGCAGGTCCTCAAAAAGACAGGTATATCACTGAGGAAAGCCAAGCAAGCTGCGTGTGTGTGTGTGTGTGGTGTGTGTGTGTGTGTGTCTGTCTGTCCTCCAGTAGATAACTGCGTATGTCCGACGAAGTTGACAAAGGTTCTCTTATAGAACTTCAAAGACCTCATCAAAGTTCCACTCTCTCTCTCTCTCTCTCTCTCTCTCTCTCTCTCTCTCTCTCTCTCTCTCTCTCTCTCTCTCTCTCTCTCTCTCTCTCTCTCTCTCTTTGCCTGCAGTTGATTGAAGTTCTGACTCTCTGACAGTCAGGTTGGTGTAGCAAGGCAGTCTGCATTGTCCACCGGGAAGTTGATTGGAGTCTTCATATTGCAAGGCAACGCGGTGCATTGCACATGTTAGCATGCTGGACGTATGATCATGTTTCAGTTCTGAGAGAAACGTTCAATTGACGTTTTGGAAATTATCTTAAATAACTATTTGCTCTGTCTGAGGGATGGCCTCTCCTAGCTCCTTTCCTAAGAGGGGCCCCTTTCTTCCTTTCCTAGGAGGGGCCCCTCTCCTACTTTCCTAGGAGGGGCCCCTTTTCTTCCTTTCTGTGGCATGCAAAGAGTATGTTACATTTATCCGGCGTATGTCCTGACTCCCATATAGGCTGCCTCCCAACCAGCGAACCAGGTGTTAAGGGTTTAACGATACTTTAGGGTACCCGTCGTTAAATCAGTACCTTGGTTCACTGTCCAATCACAGGCTAGCCCGCCAAATGCTGAGTCGACGCGGTTCACTCACAGTCAGCATTTGCCAGACTTGCCTAGCAGCTGGTTGAAGCATGGTGCTCTCTCTCTGGCTCCTGTCTTTGACATTCATTGTCACCTTGTGGTACACTTATATTCCACTCCTGTACATGGTGTACATAAGTGTACATAATTATATATATATATCTGGTGAAGGAAATTCAAGTTAAATATTACCTCTGAGTTTGTTTTGTTCCAAACCCATTACGACCAGGTCACAGGCCATTCTTACCTGTGTTCGTAATACTTTCCTAGGAGGGACCCCTTTCTTCCTCTCCTAGGAGGGCTCCTTACCTAGGAGGGGCCCTTTCTTCCTTTCCCATGAGGGGCCCTTTCTATCTTTTCTATGAGGAGAGGGTGCAAATCTTCTAGACGGGTTTTATCTCCTGGGACGGGTTCTAAATCCCCTGGACGGGTTTTAACTCTCCTGGGCGGGTTCTGTCTCTCCTGGGATGGGTTCTATCTCCCCTGGGATGGTTCTGTCTCTCCAGGGATGGGTTCTATCTCTCTGGGATGATTCTATCTTCCCTGAGACGGTCCACCTTTCCTTCCTGCAACCTCCCATCTCCTCTTTCAATACTGGACCTCCGTCTCAGTTCCGTCTCTCTCTCTCTCTCTCTCTCTCTCTCTCTCTCTCTCTCTCTCTCTCTCTCTCTCTCTCTCTCTCTCCCTCTCTCTCTCTCTCCCTCTCTCTCTCTCTCTCTCTCTCTCTTTTTCTCTCTCTACTCTTCTCTCTCTCTCTCTCTCTCCCCTCCCCTCTCTCCCCTCTCTCCCCTCTCCCCTCTTTTCGATCCTTTCAGCACAAGTCTATACAGTGTTAAATAATGGGAGTCATGTTGCACAATGTTGAACAGAGATGTTGCAAATGTCTTCTTGCATGACGTGTTTTTTGTCGTGTCTCTTGTTTATTCTCTTTTTTTTTTTGCCCCTCTTCCTGTCCAAGAGCATAAGAAAGGAGGAGCACTACAGGAGACCTACTGGCCCATGCCAGGGAGGTCTTTCTCAGACATTCTCAAACCCAACCCTTCTCGCGGATGTGCAAGTCCCGCTCAAATTCAACCCCTCTCACTCATATATTTATCTAACCTTGATTTGAAGCTACTCAAGGTTTTACCTTCAGTCACCCTACCAGGTAATGTTCCACTCATATACACACCAGTAGAGTGTTCCACTCATACACTACACACCAGGTAGAGTGTTCCACTCATACTACACTACCAGGTTTGATGTTCCACTCATACACTAACTACCTGGAGAGTGTTCCACCTCATACACTAACACTACTAGGTAGAGTTTCCACTCATACTACACTACCAGGGAGAGTGTTCCACTCATACTACACTACCAGGTAGAGTGTTCCACTCATACACTACACTACCAGGTAGAGTGTTCCACTCACACTACACTACCAGGTAGAGTGTTCCACTCATACTACACTACCAGGTAGAGTGTTTTCCCCTCATAATACACTACAGTAGAGTGTTCCACTCAAAACACTACACTACCAGGTAAAAGGTGTTCCACTCATACTACACTACCAGGTAGAGTGTTCACACTATACACTACACTACCAGGTAGAGTGTTCCACTCATACACTACACTACCAGGTAGAGTGTTCCACTCATACTACACTACCAGGTAGAGTGTTCCACTCATACTACACTACCAGGTAGAGTGTTCCACTCATACTACACTACCAGGTAGAGTGTTCCACTCATACACTACACTACCAGGTAGAGTGTTCACTCATACTACACTACCAGCAAGTGTTCCACTCATACTACACTACCAGGTAGAGTGTTCCACTCATACACTACACTACCAGGGAGAGTGTTCCACTCATACTACACTACCCGGTAGAGTGTTCCACTCATTACTACACTACCAGGTTTGAGTGTTTCCATTCATACTACACTACCAGGTAGAGTGTTCCACTCATACACTACACTACCAGGTAGAGTGTTCCACTCATACTACACTACCAGGTAGAGTGTTCCACTCATACACTACACTACCAGGTAGAGTTTTTTCCATCATACACTAAAACTACCAGGTAGAGTGTTCCATCATACTACACTACCAGTTTGAGTGTTCCACTCATATACAAATAAACCCGGTAGAGTGTTCCACTCATACACTACACTACCAGGTAGAGTGTTCCACTCATACACTACACTACCAGGTAGAGTGTTCCACTCATACTACACTACCAGGTAGAGTGTTCCACTCATACTACACTACCAGGTAGAGTGTTCCACTCATACACTACACTACCAGGTAGAGTGTTCCACTCATACACTACACTACCAGGTAGAGTGTTCCACTCATACACTACACTACCAGGTAGAGTGTTCCACTCATACTACACTACCAGGTAGAGTGTTCCACTCATACACTACACTACCAGGTAGAGTGTTCCCCAAATCATACACTACACTACCAGGTAGAGTGTTCCACTCATACTACACTAAACCCGGTAGAGTGTTCCACTCATACACTACACAAACCCGGGAGAGTGTTCCACTCATACACTACACTACCCGGTAGAGTGTTCCACTCATACTACACTACCAGGTAGAGTGTTCCACTCATACACTACACTAAACCCGGTAGAGTGTTCACTCAAACACTACACTACAGGTAGAGTGTTCCACTCATACTACAAATACCAGGTAGAGCGTTCCACTCATACACTACACTACCGGTAGGTGTTCCACTCATACACACACTACCAGGTAGAGTGTTCCACTCATACACTACACTACCAGGTAGAGTGTTCCATCATACACTACACTACCAGGTAGATGTTCCACTCATACACTACACTACCAGGTGAGTGTTCCCCTCATACACTACACTACCAGGTAGAGTGTTCCACTCATACACTACACTACCAGGTAGAGTGTTCCACTCATACACTACACTACCAGGTAGAGTGTTCCACTCATACACTACACTACCAGGTAGAGTGTTCCACTCATACACTACACTACCAGGTAGAGTGTTCCACTCATACACTACACTACCAGGGAGAGTGTTCCACTCATACACTACACTAACAGGTAGAGTGTTCCACTCATACACTACACTTACCAGGTAGAGTGTTCCACTCATATACTACACTACCAAGGTAGATGTTCCACTCATACACTACATACCAGGGAGAGTGTTCCACTCATACACTAAAACTACCAGGTAGAGTGTTCCACTCTAACACTACACTACCAGGTAGAGTGTTCACTCAAACACTTCATACCCGGTAGAGTGTTCCACTCATACACTACACTTTCCAGGTAGAGTGTTCCACTCATACACTACACTACAGGTAGAGTGTTCCACTCATACACTACCACCAGGTAGAGTGTTCCACTCATACACTACACTACCTGGTTTGAGTGTTCTAAATCATATACTACACAATAGGTAGAGTGTTCCACTCATATACTACACACCAGGTAAAGTGTTCCACTCATATACTACACTACCAGGTAGAGTGTTCCACTCATACACTACACTACCAGGTAGAGTGTTCCACTCATACACTACACTACCAGGTAGAGTGTTCCACTCATACACTACACTACCAGTGAGTGTTCCACTCATATACTTCACTACCAGGGTAGAATGTTCCACTCATACACTACACTACCAGGTAGAGTGTTCCAGTCATACACTACACTACCAGGTAGAGTGTTCCAGTCATACACTACCCCTACCAGGTAAGTGTTTTCCCCTCATACACTACACAACCCGGTAGAGTGTTCCACTCATACACTGCACCACCAGGTAGAGTGTTCCACTCATACACTACACTAACAGGTAGAGTGTTCCACTCATACACACTACCAGGTTTGAGTGTTCCACTCATACACTACACTACCAGGTAGAGTGTTCCACTCATACACTACACTACCAGGTAGAGTGTTCCACTCATACACTACACTACCAGGTAGAGTGTTCCACTCATACTACACTACCAGGTAGAGTGTTCCACTCATACACTACACTACCAGGTAGAGTGTTCCACTCATACACTACACTACCAGGTAGAGTGTTCCACTCATACTACACTACCAGGTAGAGTGTTCCACTCATACACTACACTACCAGGTAGAGTGTTCCACTCATACACTACACTACTGGGAGAGTGTTCCACTCATACTACACTACCAGGTTTGAGTGTTTTCCCCTCATACTACACTACCAGGTAGAGTGGGTTTCCCCTCATCACTACACTACCAGGTAAGTGTTCCACTCATACACTACACTACCAGGTAGAGTGTTCCACTCATACACTACACTACCCAAAGGGAGAGTGTTCCACCATACACTACACTACCAGGTAGAGTGTTCCACTCATACACTACACTACCAGGTAGAGTGTTCCACTCATACTACACTACCAGGTAGAGTGTTCCACTCATACTACACTACCAGGTAGAGTGTTCCACTCATACACTACACTACCAGGTAGAGTGTTCCACTCATACCTACACTACCAGGTAGAGTGTTCCACTCTACACTACCCCTACCAGGTAGAGTGTTCCACTCATACTACACTACCAGGTAGAGTGTTCCACTCATACACTACACTACCAGGTAGAGTGTTCCACTCATACACTACACTACCAGGTAGAGTGTTCCACTCATACACTACACTACCAGGTAGAGTGTTCCCACTCATACACTACACTACCAGGTAGAGTGTTTTCCCCTCATACACTACACTACCAGGTAGAGTGTTCCACTCATACACTACACTACCAGGTAGAGTGTTCCACTCATACACTACACTACCAGGTAGAGTGTTCCACTCATACACTACACTACCAGGTAGAGTGTTCCACTCATACACTACACTACCAGGTAGAGTGTTCCACTCCCTTTCACTACACTACCAGGTAGAGTGTTCCACTCATAATACACTACCAGGGAGAGTGTTCCATCATACACTACACTACCAGGTAGAGTGTTCCAAATCATACACTACACTACCAGGTAGAGTGTTCCACTCATTACACTACACTACCAGGTAGAGTGTTCCACTCATACTACACTACCAGGTAGAGTGTTCCACTCATACACTACACTACCAGGTAGAGTGTTCCACTCATACACTACACTACCAGGTAGAGTGTTCCACTCATACTACACTACCAGGTAGAGTGTTCCACTCATACACTACACTACCAAAGGGAGAGGTTTCCACTATACACACACTAACAGGTAGAGTGTTCCACTCATACACTACACTACCAGGTAGAGTGTTCCACCAACCCCTAAAACTACCAGGTAAGTGTTCCACTCATACCACTACACTACCAGGTAGAGTGTTCCACTCATACACTACACTACCAGGTAGAGTGTTCCACTCATACACTACACTACCAGGTAGAGTGTTCCACTCATACACTACACTACCAGGTAGAGTGTTCCACTCATACACTACACTACCAGGTAGAGTGTTCCACTCATACACTACACTCCAGGTAGAGTGTTCCACTCATACACTACACTACCAGGTAAAAGTGTTCCACTCATACACTACACTACCAGGTAGAGTGTTCCACTCATACACTACACTACCAGGTAAAGTGTTCCACTCATATTACTACCTACCAGGTAGAGTGTTTTCCCCTCATACACTACACTACCAGGTAGAGTGTTCCACTCATACACTACACTACCAGGTAGAGTGTTCCACTCATACACTACACTACCAGGTAGAGTGTTCCACTCATACACTTCACTACCAGGGAGAGTGGGTTTCCCCTATACACTACACTACCAGGTAGAGTGTTCCACTCATACACTACACTACCAGGTAGAGTGTTCCACTCATACACTACACTACCAGGTAGAGTGTTCCACTCATACACTACACTACCAGGTAGAGTGTTCCACTCATACACTACACTACCAGGTAAAGTATTCCACTCATATACTACACTACCAGGTAGAGTGTTCCACTCATACACTACACTACCAGGTAGAGTGTTCCACTCATACACTACACTACCAGGTAGAGTGTTCCACTCATACACTACACTACCAGGTAGAGTGTTCCAAATCATAACTTCACTAACCAGGTAGAGTGTTCCACTCATACACTACACTACCAGGTAGAGTGTTCCACATACAATACACTAAACCCGGTTTGAGTGTTCCACTCATACACTACACTACCAGGTAGAGTGTTCCACTCATACACTACACTACCTGGTAGAGTGTTCCACTCATATACTACACTAATAGGTAGAGTGTTCCACTCATATACTACACTACCAGGTAAAGTGTTCCACTCATATACTACACTACCAGGTAGAGTGTTCCACTCATACACTACACTACCAGGTATAGTGTTCCACTCATACACTACACTACCAGGTAGAGTGTTCCACTCATACACTACACTACCAGGTAGAGTGTTCCACTCATATACTACACTACCAGGTAGAATGTTCCACTCATGCACTACACTACCAGGTAGAGTGTTCCACTCATATACTACACTACCAGGTAGAATGTTCCACTCATGCACTACACTACCAGGTAGAGTGTTCCAGTCATACACTACACTACCAGGTAGAGTGTTCCATTCGTATACTTCACTACCTGGTAGAGTGTTCCACTCATACACTACACAACCAGGTAGAGTGTTCCACTCATACACTGCACCACCAGGTAGAGTGTTCCACTCATACAGTACATTACCAGGTAGTGTTCTACCCATACACTAGTAGGTAGAGTGTTCCACTCATACAGTACGTTACCAGGTAGAGTGTTCCCCTCATACACTACTAGGTGGAGTGTTCCACTCATCCACTAAACTACTTGGTAGACTGTTCCACCCATCCACTACATTAATAGATAGACTGTTCCACCCATTCACTACATTAATAGATAGACTGTTCCACTCGTACAGTACATTACCAGGTAGAGTGTTACACTCATCCACTAAACTACTTGGTAGACTGATCCACTTATCCACTACATTAATAGGTAAAATATTCCACTCATCTACTACACTACCAGGTAGTGTGTTTGTTGCGACCCCTGAATGGGTCACAATGTATATAATGTATATTACCTTTTCATATAATTTTATATTGCTTATATTTGCGATAATAGCTAAATCGTAAATATATTGCTTTATATTATTATTTGACCTAGTTACTTTTGTTAGGTAGGATGTAACATTTATATATTATTATTATGTGCTCATAGTTCAAGTCTTGATTGTCTAACTACTGTAATTATCGCTCGTGGCTCGTTACTCTGCCGGCTTCTCGGTGTTGCTGGGCAGCAACTGTCCACGGAGCAATCACGTGATCGAGGGGGGTGTTCACACCTCGCCTGGAGTAGTCAGTCTGGGCTAGACTCTCTTGGTGGTTGGACGTTCTCATTGCAAGACGCCCCACACTTCTCTCTCTTGTGGGACCTTGTTGGAAGATCGTCTCTGTCGCTTTCTTGTTGTTAGTTCTGTAGAACTCTGTTCACAGAACATTGTATAGACTTAGTGATTTTCGACGTTGTACTGAGGTTGTGTGTCGCATAGACACTCTGAGCAACTCAGGTCTTGAGCTGTAGCTTCTGACCTAACTTGTACTGGTATCTGTGTATTATCACAGTCTGGGATTTTCTTATGCTGAACTTAGATTCAGTAGTATGGGAGTTTTGTGACTTTTGTGGAGGATCTGCTGATGGTCCCTACTTAGTGTCGTTATATTATCTCCTTGTTCCTGATTCTGTGTCGCAGTTGCTTGTTATACTGCTGTTCGGCTCATCATTCGCTTTATTGTTTAAGCAAGCTGTTCTGATTGCCAGGTCGGTCAAGAAGTTAGTCAGTTGTCAGTCACTGCTTTAAGTCTAGTCGAGTCTTGAGACATAGCGAACTACTTAGAGCACTTACACACATACACACAAATTTATTTATATATATATATATATATATATATATATATATATATATATATATATATATATATATATATATATATATATATATGCAATAAGATCACAGTAAACAGGTGATTTCAAAATATGCAAAACAACCACTCTGAAAGAATAGAGAAATTCCAAGCGCTTTCGTGACTACTCACATTATCAAGGAACTTGATAATGTGAGTAGTCACGAAAGCGCTTGGAATTTCTCTATTCTTTCAGAGTGGTTGTTTTGCATATATATATATATATATATATATATATATATATATATATATATATATAATATATATATATATATATATATATATTAAATGTTAATGTACCAGGCAGTACTTAAAAGACATATAGATGTGACATGTGTCTACAGCACAATATTACTGTACACGAGAGAAGTGATTATTTTGATTATGTTCATTACATTAATTTAATTTGATAATATACGCCTAGACAATTTTATTATTAATATACTTGTTAAATTTTAATTTCTCTAGTTAGTAGCCTACCAGTTGTAATCCTGAAGCACTACTGAACCATACTGAAGTCTAATGGATAATTGGACAAGGATACTGACTACATGTTACGAAAACCCAGTAACAGGCTGGATGCTAGAAGGGCAGTCCTTTCTAGTATTCACTGGAGATCTCTAAGCTTTTAGAATCGCGTTTTTTGTAACAGTGTTCCACTAATACACTACTTGGTAGAGTGCTCCACTCATCCGCTACACTACCAGGTAGAGTGCTCCACTCATCCGCTACACTACCAGGTAGAGTGCTCCACTCATCCGCTACACTACCAGGTAGAGTGTTCCACTCATACATTACATTACCAGGTAGAATGTTCCACTCATACACTACCAGGTAGAGTGTTCCACTCATACATTACATTACCAGGTAGAATGTTCCACTCATACACTACCAGGTAGAGTGTTCCACTCATACATTACATTACCAGGTAGAATGTTCCACTTTTACACTACCAGGTAGAATATTCCACTCATACACTACATTACCAGGTAGAGTGTTCCACTCATACACTACATTACCAGGTAGAGTGTTCCACTCATACACTACATTACCAGGTAGAGTGTTCCACCCATACACTTCATTACCAGCTAGAATGTTCCACTCTTACACTACCAGGTAGAGTGTTCCACTCATACATTACATTACCAGGTAGAATATTCCACTCATACACTACATTACCAGGTAGAGTGTTCCACTCATACACTACATTACCAGGTAGAGTGCTCCACTCATACACTACATTACCAGGTAGAATGTTCCACTCTTACACTACCAGGTAGAGTGTTCCACTCATACACTACATTACCAGGTAGAGTGTTCCACTCATACACTACATTACCAGGTAGAGTGCTCCACCCATACACTACATTACCAGGTAGAGTGTTCCACTCATACACTACATTACCAGCTAGAATGTTCCACTCTTACACTACTAGGTAGAGTGTTCCACTCATACACTACATTACCAGGTAGAGTGCTCCACTCATACATTACATTACCAGGTAGAATGTTCCACTCTTACACTACTAGGTAGAGTGTTCCACTCATACAGTACACTACCAGGTAGAGTGTTCCACTCAAACTATACTAGGTAGAGTGTTCCACTCATACACCACATTACCAGGTAGAGTGTTCCACTCATACACTAAACTACCAGGTAGAGTGTTCCACTCAAACTATACTAGGTAGAGTGTTTCACTCATACACTACATTACCAGGTAGAGTGTTCCACTCATACACTACTAGGTAGAGTGTTTCACTCATACACTACACTCCAAGGTAGAGTGTTCCACTCAAACTATACTAGGTAGAGTGTTCCACTCAAACTATACTAGGTAGAGTGTTTCACTCATACACTACATTAATAGGTAGACTGTTCCACTCATCCACTACACTACCAGGTAGAGTGTTCCACCCATACACTACATTACCAGGTAGAGTGTTCCACTCATACATTACAAGGTAGAATGTTCCACTCATACACTACACTCCAAGGTAGAGTGTTCCACTCAAACTATACTAGGTAGTGTTCCACTCAAACTATACTAGGTAGACTGTTCCACTCATCCACTACATTAATAGGTAGACTGTTCCACTCATCCAGTACACTACCAGGTAGTGTTCCACTAATACACTACATTACCAGGTAGAGTGTTCCACTCATACACTACATTACCAGGTAGTGTTCCACTCATACACTACATTACCAGGTAGTGTTCCACTCATACACTACATTACCAGGTAGAGTGTTCCACTCATACACTACATTACCAGGTAGTGTTCCACTCATACACTACATTACCAGGTAGGGTGTTCCACTCATACACTACCAGGTAGAGTTTTCCCAACTCATACAAGGGCATTACCAGGTAGAGTGTTCCACTCATACACTACATTACCAGGTAGAGTGTTCCACTCATACACTACATTACCAGGTAGAGTGTTCCACTCCTACACTACATTACCAGGTAGAGTGTTCCCCTCATACACTACCAGGTAGAGTGTTCCACTCATACACTACATTACCAGGTAGAGTGTTCCACTCATACACTACATTACCAGGTAGAGTGTTCCACTTATACACTACATAACCTGGTAGAGTGTTCCACTCAAATCTACATTACCGGTTTAAGGTTTCCATCTACATTACATTCCCAAGGAGAGTGTTCCACTATCATACTGGGTAGACTCTTACCTACAACTGGTAGACTCTTCCCCCCTTAACATACTGGTAGACTCTTCCACTCTACCTACGGGTAACTCTTCCACTTTACACACTAGGGACTTTTCCCCCTCTACACTACTTGGGAGACTCTTCCTTTTCATACACTACTGGTAGACCTTCCACTCATACACTATGGAGACTTTCCCATCATACATACTAGGTAGACTCTTCCCTATACACTACTGGTAGATTTCCACTTTTTCCTACAGGTAGACTCTTCCATTAACACTACTAGGTAGACCTTCCATTTTATACACTAAAGGTGATTTTTTCCCACTAACCTACGGGTAGACTCTTCCACTTATACATTGGAGACTCCCCACTTATAACTATAGGTAGACTCTTCCACTTTACGTACTAGGTAGACTTTTCCACTCATCCCCTACTAGGTAGATTTTTCCCACTTACATACGGGTAGACTTTTCACTCATACACTACTAGGTAGTCTTTTCACTCATACCTATTGGTAACTTTCCATCAAATACTAGGAGATCTTCCACCGTACCTATAGTGACTTTCCATCATACAGTACTAGGGACTCTTCCACTCGTAATACTAGGTAGACTTTTCCCATCATACACTACTAGGTAGACCTTCCACTCGTACATACTAGGTAGACTTTTCCACTCATACACTATTAGGTAGACTTTGCCACTCATTTACACTATAGTAGACTCTTCCACTGTACATCTAACTAGGTAGACTGTTCCACTCATACAGTATGGTAGTCTCTTCCACTCTACAACTATAGGTAGGACTTTTCCACTCATACACTTACTAGGTAGACTCTTCCACTATACATACCAGGTAGGGAGTGTTTCACTCATATACACTTACACTCCAAGGTAGAGAGGTTCCACTCAACTATACTAGGTAAGAGTGTTCCTTCTACTATACTAGGGTAGAGTGTTTTCTCTCATACATAATTAATAGGTAGACGGGTCCACTCAGCACTAACTACCAGGTGAGTGTTCCAACCATTACACTACAATTACCAGGAGAGTGTTCCACTATACATTAACAAGGTTAGAATGTCTCCACTCATACACTCACTCCAAGGTAGAGTGTTCCACTCAAAACCACTATATAGTAGTGTTCCACTCAAATTACTAGGTAGACTGTTCCACTCATCATACTTAATAGGTATTAGACTGTTCCACTTCATCAGGACACTTCCAGTAGTGTTCCACTAATACACTACATTACCAGGTAGAGTGTTCCACTCTTACACTACATTACCAGGTTGTGTTCCACTCTTACCCACTACATTACAGGTAGTGTTCCACTCATACACTACAATACCAGAGTAGAGTGTTCCACTATACACTAACATTACCAGTAGTGTTCCACTCAGACACTACATTACAAGTGTAGGGTGTTCCACTCATACACTACCAGGTAGAGTGTTCCACTCATACAATGCTTTACAGGTAGAGTGTTCCTCTCTTACACTACACTTACCCATGGTAGAGTGTTCACTCATACACTACATTACAGGTATAAGAGTGTTCCATCCTTTAAAAAAAACCACTACATTACCAGGTAGAGTGTTCCCCTCATACACTACCAGGTAGAGTGTTCCACTCATACACTACATTACCAGGTAGAGTGTTCCACTCATACACTACATTACCAGGTAGAGTGTTCCACTTATACACTACATAACCTGGTAGAGTGTTCCACTCATATACTACATTACCAGGTAGAGTGTTCCACTCATACATTACATTACCAAGGTAGAGTGTTCCACTCATACACTACTAGGTAGACTCTTCCACTCATACACTACTAGGTAGACTCTTCCACTTATACACTACTAGGTAGACTCTTCCACTCATACACTACTAGGTAGACTCTTCCACTTATACACTACTAGGTAGACTCTTCCACTCATACACTACTTGGTAGACTCTTCCATTCATACACTACTAGGTAGACTCTCCATATACCACTACTTGGTAGGACTCTTCCACTCATACACTACTAGGATATAGACTCTTCCTTATTCACTACTAGGTTGACTCTTCACTCATACAACTACTAGGTAGACTCTTCCACTTATACACTACTAGGTAGACTCTTCCACTCATACACTACTAGGTAGACTCTTCCACTCATACACTACTAGGTAGACTCTTCCAATTATTCATACTAGTAGTCTCTTTTCCACTTATAACACTATAGGTATAGACTTTCCACTTATACGCTACTAGGTAGATTTTCCACTCATACATACTAGGTAGACTTTACCACTCATACACTATAGGTAGACTTTTCCATCTACACTACTAGGTTAGACTTTTCCACTCATACACTATTAGGTTGACTTTGCCACTCATACATACTAGGTTAGACTCTTCCACTCGTACACTACTAGGTAGACTTTTCCACTCATACAGTACTAGGTAGACTCTTCCACTCGTACACTACTAGGTAGACTTTTCCACTCATACACTACTAGGTAGACTCTTCCACTCGTACATACTTGGTTAGACTTTCCAATCATACACTATTAGGTAGACTTTTCACTCATACACTACTAGGTAGGACTTTCACTCGTTACACTACTAGGTAGACTTTTCCACTCATACAGTCTAGGTAGAACTCTTCCACTCATACACTACTAGGTTAGATTTTCCACTCATTCCACTACTGCTAGAACTCTGCCACTACATACACTGATAGGTAGACTTTTCCACACTCATACACTACTAGGTAGCCTTCACTTATACACTACTAGGTTAGTCTCTTCCACTTATACCACTATAGGTAGACTATTCACTCTTACACTTCTCTAATTCAAAGGCCAATACTATCCTATGTAGTTTCTAAATCTAAATTTTCATATGAATCCATTATTTTAGTTCTTTCTTGAAGGGATTATGTATCAGCACTCGTTTATGTCTTCCCTTCGTCTCCCTTTATCCTCCTCCTCGTCTTCTCTTTCTTTCCCCTATATTGATGTCTCTTTAAATCACTTTAACTCACACACCACACTCACCCACTAAACATTACACACGCACACAACACACACACAAACACACACCACACACTAACATACACACACACGCACACACACTCACACACACTCTCACAACCACTTACATACACACACTCAAAACTACATACACACCTCACACACACACACACACATAACATGCTACACACGCGCACAACACACACACACACTAACATACACCCATGCAACACACACACTAACCAACATACACATCAAGCAACACCACAAACACCACACTAACATACACACACACACACACACACTAACATACACACACGCACACACACCACTAACTACCACACACAACACCACACACAACACACACACACACACAGCACACACACACATCACACCAGCCACACACACCACACACAACATAACATACACACAAACACACACACACTAACATACACACACACACACACACACACACACACACCACACACACACACATCACACTTACATACACACTCACACCCACACACACCACACTAACATACACACACACGCACACACACCCACATACACACCTCACATTCACTCACACACACACACAACACCAACACACACAACACACACACACACACACACAACACCCACCACACACACACACACACACACGCACGCACGCACACACATACACATACTCACATACACACACACATACACACACACACACACACCACACAACACACACACACACCACACACACACACACACACACACACACTCACACACATACACACACACTCACACACACACCACACACACACATACACACTACACACATACCCACACACAACACACACACACACACGTAACACACAACACACACAACACACATACACACACCAAAACCCACCCCCCCCCCCCACACACCATGTACACACAAACACAACATACACACACACAAACACCTACACTAACACATCACACAAAGGAACAGCAATTGTAAGCTGTAGTACACACGCTAACACACATACACAGGATTTCACACGTCCGTGAACTGACCATCTGAACCTTTCTCCTCTCCCCCCCCCTCTTTCTACCCTAAAGTAGACCTATCTCTACCTCTCTCACTCTTTACCTATATCTCTCTCTCTACCAATCTCTATCTCTCTCTACCTATCTCTCCCCCCCCCCCTCTCTCTCTTCCCTTCCATCCTCCCCTCTAACATCTCTTACCTCTAACACTCCCCCCTCTAACATCTCTCCCTCTAACATTGTCCCCTCCCATTAATTCTCTCCGCTTTCCCTTTCCACACCTTCTCTCCCATCCTCCCCTCCTCTCCCCCTAGGGCCTCTCTCCCTCTCGCTCTTCCATCTCCCCCCTCTTTCCCCTTCTCCCCCTCTTTGCCTTCTCTTTCGCTCTCTCTCTCCCTTCTCTCTCCCTCTATCTCTCTCTCTCTCTTCTCTCTCTCTCTCTCTCTCTCTCTCTCTTCTCGCTCTCTTCTCTCGCTCTCTCTCTCTCTCTCTTGCCTCTCTTCTCCTCTTGCTCTCTTCGTCCCCATTTCCCTTCTAAAACTCTCCCCTCTCCTTACTCTTCCCTTCACTCTCTCTCCCCTTACCTTTCCCTTCTCTCTTCTCTTCACAAAAAAAAAAAAAAAAAAAACAAAGGTGGGGACTCGCAGGAACCAGTATCAGATGCGAATGGTTCTGGTAGGGAGAGGAGTGGATGGAGGAGCAGTGGAAAAGGATGGAACAAGGCAGTGGGAGAGAAAATTGGAGAGCTTTCAGAAAAAAATGGAGTCGAAGAGTAGTCTCTGTGAAATTGGAAAAAAGAGGTTGGAGAAGGAGACAAAGAATTGGGAGCACAAGTCGAAACGGCAGTAGCCAAATATAAGGGTCCTAGAAATGAGATAAATAGGCTGAAGCGGGTTACGGGGCTGTGACCAGAGGAAGGACACAGCATATGAAGCTGCGAGGCCGAAAGGAAGGAAGGAAATATGAATTATGCCTAAGGTCACATCAGTCTGCAAGGGAGGACCAAGGAGTGAAAGGGAAGTAAGTGGTGCAGATGGAGAGGGTGATAGGTCGAATGCTGAGGCACAAACAAGGCTATCAAGAGCCACTGAGAAAATCAAGGAGAAGAAGCTGACCACATAAGGCTTGGATCCAGAGTCACAGATGGGTGAGGCAATGGGAGGAAGAGAAAGGGCACAAAATCGTGTTTATCCATGGGCTTCAGGAGAGAGTGGAAAGGACACACATGAAAGGCCAGCAGGAAGAAAGAAAGGAGATTGAGAAAATCATCACGGAAATAGGTGAAGAGGATGGACGAGATTGTATATTTTTCAGAGGAATAGGGGGGTTCTCGAAGGGGAGAAGGAAGAAACGACCAATCAAGTGATTCTCAGCGACGGCAAACAGTGCGGAACAGGATCCTCCAAGAGAAACCACGATTTTTGAAATACTCGGAAGAGTACAAGAGGGTGTTCTAGAAAGAGACAGAACAACATCAGAACGACAGCAGCTCTGAGGGGAGAGGACAAAAATGCGAAAGGAGCTAGGAAAAGAGACAAGGAGGGAAACCAGCAGAGGTCAGTCAGAGCGATCAGGAAAGCAAGGGGCAAGCACACCACAACTACTCTCAGAACCATACGCAACCTATCACACCATCCCAACACACACTACAATCCATACCCACAGCCTTCCACCCCAACACCGAGATATAGACATCCCACAGTATGCCCCAGGTCTCCTCCTCACAGCCCCCAAACCACAGTGTTGGAAAGGAAACTGAAGGTTTTATGGTACACAAACGCAGATGGAATAACAAATAGTGGGGGAGTGGCATGAAAAGAGTCAAAGAAGCATCACCTGACATCATAGCTTCACAGAACCCAGCTTACAGGTATGATACACAGGATGCCATCTTTCCAATCGGGCGGATACCAAATCCTGAGAAGATCAGAGGGACCGGGGGGGGTGGTGGAGGAGTGGCGTTGCTGATCAAAAATCGCTGGGAATTTTGAGAGCGGAGAGAGGAGTCAGCCCGGAGCAGAAGTGATTATACATAGTGGGAACCTTCACTCTGGAGGTCCCAAGGTGGTAATAGCAGTGATGTATACCCACCACAGAATCAGCAGGAGGCCAAGGCAAGAGTACGACGAGAGCATAGAGCGATGGTTGACACACTGGCTTGATTGGACAGAGTGCTCATGCATGCAGGGCCCAAGCTCTGATCATGGGTGACTTTAACCACAAGGAGATCGATGGGAGAAAATTGCGACCCACTGGGGGCCAAGCTACATGGAGGGCTAAGATGGTGGTGGTACTGGCACAACTTCATGTTGCCAAACGTAAGGGACACGTACAAGAGAGAGAGGAGAGGATGAACCAGAAGGCTGGACTTTTTATTCACCTTGGAGTGTGCAGTTATCGAAGGACATCACATATGAAGACCCCTTGGGGCCCAGTGACCATGTGGGTTTTAAGCTTCGAATACACAGTAGAGCTACAAGTGGAGGGAGAAGCAGGAGGCCAGGGACCGATAATGAAGCCAAAAACTTACAAGAAAGGGGACACTACACAGGAATGAGGGAACTACCTGAACGGGGTTAGTGGGACAGAGAACTGCAGGGAAGCCAGTTAATGAGATGATGGAATATGTAGCAAAAAAATGGCAAGGAGGCTGAGGTGAGGTTTCTACCCAAGGGTAACAGGATTATTGGAAAAAGCCAGGATGAGCCCAGTGGTTTACCCAAAGGTGCAGGTGGCAAAAACCAAAGTGTGCTAGGGATTGGAAGCAATATAGAAGGCAAAGGACCCAGGAGAATAAGGAGAACAAGTCGTTAGAGCCAGAAAACGAATATGCACAGAATAAGAAGGGAGGCAAAGACAATATGAAATGACATAGCAGCGAAAGCCAATCTGACCGAAACTGTCTGTACAGCCCACCATCAGGAGGAAAAAACAACTACGTCAGAGGGACCAGGTAACTCAGGCTAAAGGACCGGAAGGGGGAGAGACACAAGAAATGACCGTGAAGTATTGTGAAGAGAATCAACAAGAGATTCAAAGAAGTGTCACAGAGGAGACAGAAGGGACTCCAGAAGGACGGAGAGGGAGAGAGGTGGGGCACACACAAGTGCAGGACACAGTGCACACTCAACCGAGGAAGAAGTGTAGAGGCTTCTGAGTGAGGCAGATACCTCCAAGGCATTGGGGCAAGATAAACATTCCCATGGGGTATTGAGAGTGAGGGAGCAGAGGCCGCTATGTGTACCCCTTAACAAAATATACAATACATCTATCGAACAGGAGATTGCATGAGGCATGGATGAAGACAGGTAAATGTAGTCCCAATCTTTAAAAAAGGAGACAGACATGAAGCATATTTAAACTACTGACCAGTGTTCACTGACATGTATTGTATGCAAATCATGGAGAAGATTATCAGGAGGAAGAGTGGTGGAACACTAGAAAGGAAATGATCTCATCAACAGCAGCCAACATGTTTCAGGGCGGGAATCTGTGTACAAACCTACTGGAGTTCTATGACATGGTGACTGCAGTTTTAGACCAGAGAGAGAGGGAGTGGTGGTGGATTGCATTTTCTTGGACTGAAGAAGGCGTTTGACACAGATTCCACACAAGAGATTGGTGCAAAAACTGGAGGACCAAGCAGGGATAACAGGGAAGGCACTACAATGGATCAGGAATACTTTCAGGAAGACAGCAGCGAGTCAGGGTTTACGTGGCGAGGTGTCAGAGTGGGCACCTGTGACCAGCGGGGGTCCCGCAGGGGTCGTCCTAGGACCAGTGCTGTTTCTGGTATTTGTGAAACGACATGACGGAAGGAATAGACTTGGGGTGCCCCTGTTTGCAGATGACGGAAGTTGATGAGAAGAATTCACTCGATCGAAGACCAGGCAGAACTAAAAAGGGGATCGGGGACAGGCTGCAGACCTGGTCCAGCAATTGGCTCCTGGAGTTCAATCCCACCAAGTGCAAAGTCATGAAGATTGGGGAAGGGCAAGAAGGCCGCAGACGGAGTACGTCTAGGGGGTCAGAGACTACAAACCTCACTCAAGGAAAAAGATCTTGGGGTGAGTATAACACCAGGCACATCTCCTGAAGCGCACATCAACCAAATAATTTGCTGCAGCATATGGGCGCCTAGCAAACTCAGAACAGCTTTTCCGACATCTTAATAAGGAATCATTCAGGACCCTGTAACCGGTATGTTAGGCCATATTGGAGTAGCGGCACCAGTTTGGAACCCACACCTAGCCAAGCACGTGAAAAAAACTAGAGAAAGTGCAAAGGTTGCAAACAAGACTAGTCCCGAGCTAAGAGGTTGTCCTACGAGGAGAGTTAAGGGAAATCAACCTGACGACACTGGAGGACAGGAGAGATAGTGGGGACATGATAACGACATACAAAATACTGAAGAGGAATTGACAAGGTGGACAAAGACAGGATGTTCCAGAGATTGGACACAGTAACAAGGGGACACAGTTGGAAGCTGAAGACACAGATTTAATCACAAGGGATGTTAGGAAGTATTTCTTCAGCCACAGAGTAGTCAGTAAGTGGAATAGATTGGGAAACGATGTAGTGGAGGCAGGATCCATACATAGCTTTAAGCAGAGGTATGATAAAGCTCACGGCTCAGGGAGAGTGACCTAGTAGCGATCAGTGAAGAGGCGGGGCCAGGAGCTCGGACTCGACCCCCGCAACCTCAACTAGGGAGTACACACACACACACACACACACACTCACACCACACACACTAGCATACACACACACACACACATACACACACATAACATACACACATACACACACACATTCACTCACACACACACACACACACACACACACACCCCACACACACACACACACACACACAACACACACACACCCCACACACACACACATACACACACACACTAGCATACACACACACGAAATAGGCAAAGAGGCATCACCGGTCATCATAGCTCTCACAGAAACTATGCTCACAGGTATGATAACAGATGCCATCTTTCCAACGGGATATCAGATCCTGAGGAAAGACAGACGGAACAGAGGGGGTGGAGGAGTGGCACTGTTGATCAAAAACCGATGGGATTTTGATGAGCTGGAGAGAGGAGACAGCGGAGAAGCAAGGTATTACACAATAGGAAAGCTTCAATCTGGAGGTCCCACGGTGGTAATTGTAGTGATGTATAACCCACCGCAGAACAGCAGGAGGCCAAGGCAAGAGTATGATGAGAGCAACAGAGCAATGGTCGACACACTGGCTGAAGTGGCAAGAAGGGCGCATGCGAGCAGGGCGAAGCTACTGATCATGGGTGACTTTAACCACAAGGAAATCGATTGGGAGAACTTGGAGCCAAATGGGGGCCAAGAAACGTGGAGGGCTAAGATGATGGAGGTGGTACTGGAAAACTTCATGTCCCAACACATAAGGAGCACTACCAGAGAGAGAGAGAGGAGAGGATGAACGTGCGAGACTGGATCTAATGTTCACCTTGAGTAGTGCAGATATTGAGGACATCACATATGAAAGACCCCTTCGGGCCAGCGATCATGTGGTTTTAAGCTTCGAATACACAGTAGAGCTATAAGTGGAGGAGAAAGCAGGAAGGCCGGGACGAATGAAGCCAAACTACAAGAAAGGGGACTACACGGGAATGAGGAACTTCCTGAACGAGGTTCAGTGGGACAGAGAACTGGCAGGGAAGCCAGTTAATGAGATGATGGAATATGTAACAACAATGTGCAAGGAGGCTGAGGAGAGGTTTGTACCCAAGGGTAACAGGAATAATTGAAAAGTCAGGATGAGCCCATGGTTCACCCAAATGTGCAGGGAGGCAAAAACCAAATGTGCTAGGGAATGGAAGAAGTATAGAAGGCAAAGGACCCAGAAGAATAAGGAGAGCAGTTGTCGAGTCAGAAACGAATATGCACAGATAAGAAGGGATGCCCAACGACAATATGAAAACGACATAGCAGCGAAAGCCAAATCTGACCCGAAGCTGTTATACAGCCACATCAGGAGGAAAACAACAGTCAAGGACCAGGTAATCAGGCTGAGGAAGGAAGGAGGGGAGGTCACAAGAAATGACCGTGAAGTATGTGAGGAGCTCAACATGAGATTCAAAGAAGTGTTCACAGAGGAGACAGAAGGGACTCCAGAAAGACGGAGAGGTGGGGCACACCATCAAGTGTTAGACACAATACATACAACCGAGTAAGAAGTGAAGAGGCTTCTGAGTGAGCTAGACACCTCAAAGGCGATGGGGCCGATTAACATCTCTCCATGGGTTCTGAGGGAGGGTGCAGAGGAGCTATGTATACCCCTTACTACAATATTCAGCACATCTCTCGAAGCAGGGAGAGTTCCTGAGGTATGGAAGGCAGCAAATGTAGTCCCAATTTTTAAAGGAGACAGACATGAAGCACTAAACTACCGACCAGTATCACTGACATGTATAGTATGCAAAGTCATGGAGAAGATTGTCAGGAGAAGAGTGGTAGAACACCTAGAAAGGAATGATCTCATCAACAGCACCCAACATGGTTTCAGGGACGGAAAATCCTGTGTCACAAACCTACTGGAGTTCTATAACAGAGTGACACCAGTAAGACAAGGGGTGGGTAGATTGCATTTTCTTGGAGTGTAAGAAGGCGTTTGACACAGTTCCACACAAGAGATTGGTGAAAAACTGGAGGACCAAGCTGGGATAACAGGGAGGGCACTACAGTGGATCAGGGAATACCTGTCAGGAAGACAGCAGTGAGTCATGGCACGTGGCGAGGTGTCAGAGTGGGCGCCTGTGATGAGTGGGATCCCACAGGGGTCAGTCCTGGGACCAGTGCTGTTTCTGGTATTTGTGAACGACATGACGGAAGGAATAGGGAGCAATTGGCTCCCTATTCAGTCTAGGGGGCCAGAGACTACAAACTTCACTCAAGGAAAAAGATCTTGGGGTGAGTATAACACCAGGTACATCTCCTGAGGCGCACATCAACCAAATAACTGCTGCAGCATATGGGCGCCTGGCAAACCTCTGAACAGTAGGCACCAGTTTGGAACCCACACCTAGCCAATCACGTTAAGAAACTGGAGAAAGTGCAAAGGTTTGCAACTAGACTAGTCCTAGAGCCAAGGGGCATGTCCAACGAGGAGAGGTTAAGGGAAATTGACCTGACAACACTGGAGGACAGGAGAGATACGGGGGACATGATAACGACATATAAAATACTGAGAGGAATCGACAAGGTGGACAGTGA
>NC_069438.1:20815104-20822604 GCF_026875155.1 Cherax quadricarinatus
AAACTTATCCACCTTGTTAATTTAGCTAATAACGGCCATTGATGTCATCATAACGGCCATTGATGTCATCATAACGGCCATTGATGTCATCATAACGGCCATTGATGTCATTATAACTACATTTGATGCCATCATAACGGCCACTGATGTCATTATAACTGCATTTGATATCATAACGGCCATTGATGTCATTGTAACTGCATTTGATGTCATCATAACGGCCATTGATGTCATTATAACTGCATTTGATGTCATCATAACGGCCATTGATGTCTTTATAATTGTATTTGATGTCATCATAGCCGTCATTGATATCATAACGGGGAGGGAGGGATGGGGAGGGGATGGAGGGAGGGGGAGGGTGGTAGGGAGGTAGGGAGGTAGGGGGAACGATGAACGTACACCACGGACCAGCCTGGTCACGGACATACAACAGTGTGTATACACATACAACAGAGTGTATACACATACAGCAGAGTGTATACACATACAACAGAGTATATACACATACAACAGTGTGTATACACACACAACAAAGTGTATACACATATAACAGAGTGTATACACATACAACAGTATGTATACACATACAACAGTGTGTATACACATACAGAAGAGTGTATACACATACAACAGAGTATATACACATACAACAGTGTGTATACACACACAACAAAGTGTATACACATATAACAGAGTGTATACACATACAACAGTATGTATACACATACAACAGTGTGTATACACATACAGCAGAGTGTATACACATACAACAGAGTATATACACATACAACAGTGTGTATACACATACAACAAAGTGTATACACATACAACAAAGTGTATACACATACAACAGAGTGTATACACATACAACAGAGTGTATACACATACAACAGAGTATATACACATACAACAGAGTGTATACACATACAACAAAGTATATACACATACAACAGTGTGTATACACATACAACAAAGTATATACACATACAACAGTGTGTATACACATACAACAGTGTGTATACACATACAACAAAGTATATACACATACAACAGTGTCTATACACATACAACAGTGTGTATACACATACAACAAAGTGTATACACATACAACAGTGTGTATACACATACAACAGTGTGTATACACATACAACAGTGTGTATACACATACAACAGAGTATATACACATACAACAGTGTGTATACACATACAACAGTGTGTATACACATAACAACAGTGTGTATACACATATACACACAAAGTTATACACATACAACAGTGTGTATACACATACAACATGTGTATACACATACAACAGTGTGTATACACATACAACAAGTGTATACACATACAACAGTGTGTATACACATACAACAGTGTGTATACACATACAACAGTGTGTATACACATACAACAAAGTATATACACATACAACAGTGTGTATACACATACAACAGTGTGTATACACATACAACAGTGTGTATACACATACAACAGTGTGTATACACATACAACAAAGTGTATACACATACAACAGTGTGTATACACATACAACAGTGTGTATACACATACAACAGTGTGTATACACATACAACAGTGTGTATACACATACAACAAAGTGTATACACATACAACAGTGTGTATACACATACAACAGAGTGTATACACATACAACAGAGTGTATACACATACAACAGTGTGTATACACATACAACAAAGTGTATACACATACAACAGTGTGTATACACATACAACAGTGTGTATACACATACAACAAAGTGTATACACATACAACAGTGTGTATACACATACAACAAAGTGTATACACATACAACAGTGTGTATACACATACAACAGTGTGTATACACATACAACAAAGTGTATACACATACAACAGTGTGTATACACATACAACAGTGTGTATACACATACAACAAAGTGTATACACATACAACAGTGTGTATACACATACAACAAGTGTATACACATACAACAAGTGTATACACATACAACAGTGTATACACATACAACAAAAGTGTATACACATACAACAGTGTGTATACACATACAACAAAGTGTATACACATACAACAGTGTGTATACACATACAACAGGTGTAAAACAACAAATAATACACATACAACAGTGTGTATACACATAAAAGTTACACAACAACAGTGTGTATACACATACAACAAAGTGTATACACATACAACAGTGTGTATACACATACAAACAAAGTGTATACACATACAACAGTGTGTATACACATACAACAGTGTGTATACACATACAACAGGTGTATACACATACAACAGTGTGTATACACATACAACAAAGTGTATACACATACAACAGTGTGTATACACATACAACAAAGTGTATACACATACAACAGTGTGTATACACATACAACAGTGTGTATACACATACAACAAAGTGTATACACATACAACAGTGTGTATACACATACACATGTACAACAACAAAGGTGTATACACATACAACAGTGTGTATACACATACAAAAGTGTATACACATACAACAGTGTGTATACACATACAACAAGTGTATACACATACAACAGTGTTATACACATACAACAAAGTGTATACACATACAACAGTGTGTATACACATACAACAAAGTGTATAACTACACTAGTTCAAACACGTGTGTATACACATACAACAAAGTGTATACACATACAACAGTGTGTATACACATACAACAAAGTGTATACACATACAACAGTGTGTATACACATACAACAAAGTGTATACACACAGTTGTAACATACAACAGTGTGTAACACATACAACAAGTGTATACACATACAACAGTGTGTATACACATACAACAGAGTGTATACACATACAACAAAGTATATACACATACAACAGTGTGTATACACATACAACAAAGTGTATACACATACAACAGTGTGTATACACATACACTGAAGGTGTAGTTAATACATGTTAGATCAGGTGGAGTATTCTTGTCTGGTGTTGACAAGGATAGACGTCAGACTTAATGATCCATAGTGCAGTCGATAGGCTTTAAACCTCCACATTAACCAAGCAACTATCACTCGTGTGTGTGTGTGTGTGTGTATTTGTGTGTATGTGTGTGTGTGTGTGTGTGTGTGTCGTTGCATGGGTCGAGTCACAGCTCCTGGCCCCGGCTCTTCACTGGCCACTACTCGGTCACTCCACGATCTATGAGCTTTATACCTCTTCTTAAAGCTATGTATGGATCCTGCATTCACTACATCACTTCCCAGACTATTCCACTTCCAGACAACTCTGTGACTGAAGAAATACTTCCTAACATCCCTGTGACTCATCTGAGTCTTCGATTTCCAGGTGTGACCTCTTGTTGCTGTGTCACATCTCTGAAACATTAAGTCTCTGTCCACCTTGTTAATTCCTCTCAGTATTTTATACGTCGTTATCATGTCCCCCCTATCCCTCCGGTCCTCTAGTGAAGTCCTGTTGATATCCCTTACCTTTCCTTGCAGAGTAGACTCCTTAGCTCCGGGAATAGTTCTGTTGGAAACCTCTGCACTTTCTCTGATTTCTTGGCTTGTTTGACCAGGTGTGGGTTCCATACTGGTGCTGCATACTCCAGTATGGGACTGACGTACACGGTCTGCAGTGCTGTGAATGACTCCTTACATAGTTGTCGCAACATTATTCCTAGGTTTGCAAGGCGCCCATATGCTGAACAGTTATTTGCGCCTCAGGAGATACGTTCGGCATGATGCTCACCCCAAGATCCTTTTTCCTTGAGTGAATTTTGCAGCCTTTGACCTCCTAGGCTGCACTCCGTTTGCAGTCTTGTTTGTCCTTCCCAAACTTCATGATTTTGCACTTTCTAAGGTTAAACTCCAGGAGCCAGTTGTTGGACCAGGCTTGCAGCCTGTCCGGATCTTGTAGGCTTACCTGATCCTCTTCCACTTGTATTCTCTCATTAGCTTCACATCGTCTGCAAACAGAGACAACTCTGAATCTATCCCTTCTGTCATGTCATTCACATATATTAGAAACAGCATCGGACCTAGGAATGACCCTTGTAGGTCCCACTCGACCCAGGCGCCCACTCTGACATCTCGTCTCGTACCAACACACGTTGTTTCCTTCTGTCAGGTATTCCCTGATCCTTTGAAATGCTCTCCCTGCTATTCCTGCATGCTCCTCTAGCTTCTCAACCAGTCTCTAGTGTGGTGCTGTATGGGAGGTCTTCTTAAAGTCCAAGGAGATATAGCCTACCCATCCCTCTCTCTCCTGTCTTACTTCTGTTACTTTATCGTAGAACTCCAGTAGAATTGTAGATTTCCGTCCCTGAATCCGTGCTGGTTGTCGTGTATAAGTTCATTCCTTTCTAGGTGCTCCACCACTCTTCTCGTGATAATCTTCTCAATAACTTTACATACAATACATGTCAGTGACACTGGTCTGTAGTTTAATGCTGCTTGTCCGTCTTTTAAAAAGTGGGACTATGTCTGCTGTCTTCCACACCTCAGGTAGTTGCCTTCTTTCAATTGGTTTATTGAAGACTGTTGTTATTGTTACACAGTGCCTCTGCTCCCTCTCTCAGGACCCACGGAGAGATGTTATCTGGGCCCACTGCATTCGAGGTATCTAGTTCACCTAGCAGTTACTTCACCTCATCCTCGGGTGTGTGCAGTGTGTTCAGCACTTGCTGGTGCACCTTACTCCTTCGATTTGCTGGAAGCTCCTCTGTTTCCATTATGAATACCTCCTTGAATCGCAAGCTGAGTTCCTAACACAGTTCCTGTTTGTTCCCTGTGAGCTCCTCTTCTTCCTTCCTCAGCCAGATTACTTGGTCCTTGAATGTTGTTTTCCTCCTGACGTGGCTGTTAATAACTGTGGGTCAGATTTGGCTTTTGATGCTGTGTCATTCTCGTATTAATGCTCCTTATCCTTGTGTATTCATTCTGGCTCTTCGGCTCAACTCCGTTTTTCCGAGTTCTTTGCCTTCTATACTTTTTCCATTCTCTAGCACACTTGACTTTGGCCTCTCCACACCTCAAGGTAAACCATGAGCTCATTGTAGTCTTCCCATTGCTTCTGGTGCCCCTTGGTACAAACTTCTCTTCTGCCTCCCTGCATTCTGTGGTCATGTATTCCATCATTTCGTTTACTGTCTTCCCCTCTAGCTCTCTTACCCACTGCACCTCATGTAAGAACTGCTTAATATTTGTGTAATCCCCTTTTTAGAAGTTTCGTCTCTCCTGTCCTTCTCGTGCTGCCTCGCTCTTTATCGATAACTCTTCTATGTACTCGAAATTTAGGATCATGTGATCGCTAGCGCTGAGGAGCCTTCTGTATGTCGGTTTACATGCGGCCAGCAGTAGCAGCCTGGTTGATCAGACCCTGATCCACAACGAGGCCTGGTCTCAGGCCGAGCCGAGGGGGCGCTGACCACCGAAACCCTTTCCAGGTAAACTCCAGGTATGTCTGAACTGTTAATAAATGTGAATAAGAGGTTCATCCTTACTGGTTCATCGTCTCCTTTCTGTCTGGTCGTATCCTTAACATGTTGGCACATAAAGCTTTGTAGCATCGCCTCCAGCATCTTGGCTCTTCACGTCTCTGGTCTCCCATGTAGCTCCAGATTTTCTCAGTCTATCTCCTTGTGATTGAAATCCCTCATGATGAGTAACTTTGCTGTGCTCATGTGGGCCCTTCTAACCACCTCGGCTTGTGTGGTCACCACTTATCTGTTGCTCTTATTGTATTCTTGTCTTGGCCTCCTACTGTTCAGTGGTGGGTTGTACATGACTGCTATCATCACTTTTGGACCTCCAATCAGAAGTGTTCCTCCTGTGTAGTCATCAGTTTGACCTGACTACTCCTTCCATCTGCTCTAAACTCTTCTGGTTCTTGATGAGTAGTGTAAAAAAAACATACCACGGGCGGGGATAGAACCCGCGATCTCAGAGTCTCAAAACTTCAGACGGTCGCGTTAGCCATGAGCAGCCGTGAGTCATGAGTAGTGTAACCCCTCCTTTCCCTCCGCTCACCCTGTGTGTCCTCAGGATCTGATATCCAGAGAGATCTGATATCCAGAGACAAAGCTCTAGTGAGCTTTGTCTCTGTGAGTGTTATGATGTCTGGGTATGCCTCAATGATTCTTTCTGGCCACTTGTTTCACTTATTTGTTATTTATTCTGTGTTGGAGCACCATAACTTCAGCCTCCTTCCCAGAACTGTATTCATGAGGCGGGAGGGGTTGGTGCAGGCTGAGGGTGTGATAGACAGGGCTGGATGTTATGGTGGGTTGGTGTTATGGTGGTATTGGCGCTGGAGGGGGAGTGTGGGTGTGGAGTGTGGGTGTGGAGTGTGATTTGTTTCTGGTTACTGTGTTTGGTTGGTGTGGGATGGTAGAGGATAAGGGGATGCTGTGGATGGTTCTGTGGGCAGATGTGCTTGTTGATTCTCACGAGGCTGCGCTCCCCTGTCTGCCAGTTCCTACTCTGGCGCCTTCTTAGTGTGTGTGTGTTTGTGTATGTGCGTGTGTGTGTATGTGTGTGTGTATGTGTGTGTGTGTGTGTGTGTGTGAGTGGGGCTGTATACACGCTACCGCCCATCAAACAGACACAAGTTCCCTACAGAGATTTACACAGTTGAGAAATACGCTCTGCTGCCATCCTGGCTAGCAGCAGCAGCAGCAGCAGCAGCAGCAGCAGCAGCAGCAGCAGCAGCAGCACAGCAGCAGCAGCAGAGCAGAGCAGAAAAAGCAGCACAGCAGCACAGCAGAAGAGAAGGAGAGGGGGGGAAGGAACGAAAGTAAAAGAAGGGAATGGAAGGAAGGATAGGAAGGGGTGTTAAAGAACGGAAGGAAAGGGAGGGGAAAGGAAGGGGCATGAGACTGGTTATGTACTTACCTGTATTTGGTTGAAGGGGTCGAGTCACAGATCCTGGTCCCGCCTCTACTCTGGCCACTACTAGGATCAATCCTGGCTACCTGACCTCTGTCATACCTGCTCTTCAAGCTACGTAAGAATCCTGCTTCTATCACTGCTGTATAAGTCACTCCACTTTCTGACTTCTCCAGAGCTGAACAAATACTCCCTAACATTCCTGCGTTATTAAACATCCAGCTGCGCCCTAATGTACCGGTTTCCAGCCTCGAAAACAAATTCTCCCTGTCCACGCTGTTAATTCATCTCAGTATTTTGTACGTCGTAATCATGTCTCCTCTGGTCCTCCTCTAGTGTTGTCAGGTTTAGTTTTCCGGTGTCTCCTCATACCTCTACCTCTCAGCTCTGGGACTAGTCTCCTTGCAAACCTTTGTACTTTTACCAGCTACTTCACATGTTTCAACAGGTGTGGGTTCCAAACTGGCGCTGCGTACTCCAGGATGGACCTGACATATGCTGTGTATAGTGTAGTCAATGATTCCTTGTTAATGTTCCTGAAAGCTGCTCGTATTTGTCAGTCTGGTCTTTCCTCACAGCTGTTAATGGCA
>NC_069438.1:20830104-20837604 GCF_026875155.1 Cherax quadricarinatus
CACACACACACACACTCACACACACACACACACACACAACACACACACACACACACACACACGCACACACACGCCCGACTGTGTACACCCACGTCCAGGTGAGCCAGAACACCCCTCGTCACCTAGTCCCTCACCTAGTACCGTCGCGAGAAGCCAGTGGTAAAGACAGGTGGCACTCTCAGTGGTGGTAAGCCTGCCACCTTCAACTGGATCCAACCTCGGTGTGTCGCTCCGTCAATTGGTCTTCAGTAGCAGAGCGACAGCCTTGCAACAGCCTTGCAACAGCTCTGCACTTCTCCATGCAACACTGAGATTGTTCACCCCAAGGTAGGTACAACCTTCTTCACTAGGACTCTTGAGAGCAGCACTTTTTTTTAAGAGTTTCTCTCTGAGATGCGCGCCTCTTAGTACCTGGACTGCGTTCTCGGGTACCTGGACCGTATTCACGGGGACCTGGACCGCATTCTCGGGTATCTGGGCCGCATTTTGAGGGTACGTTGGTTGAGGTTCTCGGCCTGCGTGTCTTAGCGAGTCCTCAACCATACCAGTCTCTTCGTGACCAACTGTCGCGCGTTAGTGGACTGTATCTGAGTTCGTGGATCGTGCCAGTGGGTGTATGGGCACTGTGTGTAGGTTGATAGAATGAGTGGGCTTCCTCTGTGAGTTCATGGAAAACTTCTGAGGCCATTAAAGCCGTCTAAATATGTGGACCGCGTCTCTGGATGTGTGGACCGCGTCTCTGGATATGTAGACCGAGTCTCTGGATGTGTGGACCGAGTCCCTGGATGTGTGGACCGTATCTGTGGGTGTGTGTGTGGACCGTATCTGTGGGTGTGTGTGTGGGCCGCATTTTGCGTTTGTGGATCTGTGAGTTTTTAAAGCATGTTATGCCTGTCTGTATTTGAGTGGACGGCAATCTATGGAGGTGGAGCCATCTGTGAGTGCGTAGAGTGCATCTGTGAATGCGTAGAGTGCATCTGTGAGTGCGTAGAACGCATCTGTGAGTGCGTGGAGCGCATCTATACATGTCTCCACTAGAGGTGGCATTGCAACGCCCTCAACTTTTGAGGGCAAACTAAAGCAAAAAAAAAAAAAAAAATGAAAAGATATACGCGCACATGAGCGCTATCGGCACTGAGCGTCCCTCCGGCAGACAAAGAAACCTTACATCATTCTGACGTTAATAGAGCAACGGGACAAAGAAAATGCTCCACTTAGAGTCCCGGCAAGCAGAGCACAGACAGACGCATGCGTGCAAACAGAGACGCGAATCCTGGTGGTCCCTGTCTGCGCTAGAGACGAATTTGCTGTCTAGGAGACGGATAAGATATGGCAGGATACCACCCGTGAAGCGATGAAGCGGCCGAAGGAACGGCAGGATACCGCCTGTGAAGAGGTGAATCCGGTGAAGGATTGCGGCAGGAAGGGGACCAGCCAGGATCACTATCTACCTAAGGACGTCCGCCTCCTCCTCCGGGATGCACAGTGTGTGTGTGTGTGTGTGTGCAACAAGTGACTCGCAACGATGCAACAGGATGGTGACCCCCCCACCTTCACTGATCACCCTTCTCTCTCCTCCCCTTCCCTTCCCTCCCTCCGCATGACCTGACCCCCCTCTCCAGGTCACACCCTCCATCCCATTTCAGCCAGAGAATGGAACGGAAAAAATGTGTATTCAGATCGAGATTGTGTTTTGTGGTGCGTTTTAGCTCGACAAAGCTTTACAAGAAGCGAAACGTGTTAGAGCCGGGGGGAGGGTGGCTGCTGGTAGGGGAGAGGGGGGAATGGGTGAATGGGGGAAGGGAATGCGATGGGGGTTGGGAAAATGTGTGGAAGAGATGGGAGGTGTCACGGCCTCAACACTAATGGTCACTGTTGGCTTTTCATTGATTTTAACTTGACAGCCGGAACCGCTAGGGGGGTGGGACGCAGTACCTGGCTTACCTGGCAGGCGAGTACCTGGCTTACCTGGCAGGCGAGTACCTGGCTTACCTGGCAGGCGACTACCTGGCTTACCTGGTAAGCTAATACCCGACTTGCCTGGCAGGCGAGTACCTAGTGGCTATGGCTAATACCTGCCTTACCTGGCATACTAGTACCTGACTTACCTGGCAGGCGAGTACCAGGCTTACCTGGCAGGCGACTACCTGGCTTACCTGGTAAGCTAATACCCGACTTGCCTGGCAGGCAAGTACCTAGTGGCTTGTACCTGGCTTACCTGGCATACTAGTACCTGGCTTACCTGGCAGGCGAGTACCTGGCTTACCTGGCGGGCGAGGACGTGGCTTACCTGGTAGGCTAGTACCTGGTTTACCTGGCAAGCTATTCCTGACTTACTTGACAAACGAGTACCTGGCTTACTTGGCAGGTGAGTGCCTGGCTTAACTGGTAGGCGAGTACCTGGCTTACCTGGCAAGCGAGTACCCGGCTTAGCTGGCAGGCTAGGCCCTGGCTTACCTGGCAGGCGAGCACGTGGTTTACCTGGTAGGCTAGTACCTGGTTTAGCTGGCAGGCGAGTATCTGGCTTACCTAGCAGGTGATTACCTGGCTTACCAGGTAGGCGACTACCTGGCTTATCTCGCAGACTAGCACATGGCTTACCTGGCAGGCGAGTACGTGGCTTACCTGGCAGGCTAGTACCTGGCTTACCTGGCAGGCTAGTATGTGGCTTACCTAGCAGGCGAGTACCTGGCTTACGTGGCAGGCGAGTACGTGGCTTACCTGGCAGGCTAGTACCTGGCTTACCTGGCAAGCTCGTACCTGGCTTACCTGGCAGGCTAGTACCTGGCTTACCTGGCAGGCGAGTATCTGGCTTACCTGGGAGGCAGTACCTGGCTTACTTGGCAGCCGAATACCTGGCTTACCTGGCAGGCGAGTACCTGGCTTAATTGGCAAGCAAGTACGTAGCTTACCTGACAGGCAAGTACGTGGCTTACCTAGCAAGATAGTACCTGGCTTACCTGACAGGTAAGTACCTGGCTTACCTAGCAGGAGAATACCTGGCTTACCTGGCAGGCGAATAACTGGCTTACATGGCAGGCTAGTACATGGCTTACCTGGCAGGCTAGTACCTGGGTTACCTGGCAGTGTCACTATCGTTGTCTTTGGAACCAAGGTCGCAGAAGGACCCCCAGGGCGTCGAGGTCACAGAAGGACCCCCGGGGCGTCGAGGTCACAGAAGGACTCCCAGGGCGTCGAGGTCACAGAAGGACCCCCGGGGCGTCGAGGTCACAGAAGGGCCCCCAGGGAGTCGAGGTCACAGGAGGACCCCCAGGGCTTCGAGGTCACAGAAGGACCCCAGGGAGTCGAGGTCACAGGAGGACCCCAGGAGCGTCGAGGTCACAGAAGGACCCCCGGGGCGTCGAGGTCACAGAAGGACCCCCGGGGCGTCGAGGTCACAGAAGGACCCCCGGGGCGTCGAGGTCACAGAAGGACCCCCGGGGCGTCGAGGTCACAGAAGGACCCCCAGGGAGTCGAGGTCACAGGAGGACCCCCAGGGCTTCGAGGTCACAGAAGGACCCCCAGGGAGTGGAGGTCACAGGAGGACCCCAGGGGCGTCGAGGTCATAGAAGGACCCCCGGGGCGTCGAGGTCACAGGACTCCCAGGGCGTCGAGGTCACAGAAGGACTCCCAGGGCGTCGAGGTCACAGAAGGACTCCCAGGGCGTCGAGGTCACAGAAGGACCCCCCGGGGCGTCGAGGTCAAAGGACCCCCGGGGCGTCGAGGTCACAGAAGGACCCCCAGGGAGTCGAGGTCGCAGGAGGACCCCCAGGGCTTCGAGGTCACAGAAGGACCCCCAGGGCGTCGAGGTCACAGAAGGACCCCCAGGGCGTCGAGGTCACAGAAGGACCCCCAGGGCGTCGAGGTCACAGAAGGACCCCCGGGGCGTCGAGGTCACAGAAGGACCCCCGGGGCGTCGAGGTCACAGAAGGATCCCCAGGGCGTCGAGGTCACAGAAGGACCCCCGGGGCGTCGAGGTCACAGAAGGACTCCCAGGGCGTCGAGGTCACAGAAGGACCCCCGGGGCGTCACTTGTGCCGCATTTAGGTATGATGGTGGTGAAGACGTGTGGCCACACACTGGATTCTTCAGTCCACTGCGCAGGAACCTGAAATTTGAGAAAAACTTTGAGGTAATCTGTCCCTATCTTTTTTGTCAAGTCTTCGTTGACATCTAATATAACTTGCTGCCTGGTGTTCCCGTGTACTCTGTCATGTACTCCCGTGTACTCTGTCATGTACTCCCGTGTACTCTGTCATGTACTCCCGTGTACTCTGTCATGTACTCCCGTGTACTCTCATGTACTCCCGTGTACTCTGTCATGTACTCCCGTGTACTCTGTCATGTACTCCCGTGTACTCTGTCATGTACTCCCGTGTACTCTGTCATGTACTCCCGTGTACTCTGTCATGTACTCCCGTGTACTCTGTCATGTACTCCCGTGTACTCTGTCATGTACTCCCGTGTACTCTGTCATGTACTCCCGTGTACTCTGTCATGTACTCCGTGTACTCTGTCATGTACTCCCGTGTACTCTGTCATGTACTCCCGTGTACTCTGTCATGTACTCCCGTGTACTCTGTCATGTACTCCCGTGTACTCTGTCATGTACTCCCGTGTACTTTGTCATGTACTCCTGTACTCTGTCATGTACTCCCGTGTACTCTGTCATGTACTCCCGTGTACTCTGTCATGTACTCCCGTGTACTCGTCATGTACTCCGTGTACTCTCATGTACTCCCGTGTACTCTGTCATGTACTCCCGTGTACTCTGTCATGTACTCCCGTGTACTCTCATGTACTCCCGTGTACTCTGTCATGTACTCCCGTGTACTCTGTCATGTACTCCCGTGTACTCTCATGTACTCCCGTGTACTCTGTCATGTACTCCCGTGTACTCTGTCATGTACTCCCGTGTACTCTCATGTACTCCCGTGTACTCTGTCATGTACTCCCGTGTACTCTCATGTACTCCCGTGTACTCTCATGTACTCCCGTTACTCTGTCATGTACTCCCGTGTACTTCATGTACTCCCGTGTACTCTGTCATGTACTCCCGTGTACTCTGTCATGTACTCCCGTGTACTTCATGTACTCCGTTACTCTGTCATGTACTCCCGTGTACTCTGTCATGTACTCCCGTGTACTCTGTCATGTACTCCCGTGTACTCTCATGTACTCCCGTGTACTCTGTCATGTACTCCCGTGTACTCTGTCATGCACTCCCGTGTACTCTCATGTACTCCCGTGTACTCTGTCATGTACTCCCGTGTACTCTGTCATGTACTCCCGTGTATTGTGTCATGTACTCCCGTGTACTCTGTCATGTACCCCCGTGTGCTCTCATGTGCTCCCGTGTACTCTGTCATGTACTCCCGTGTACTCTCATGTACTCCCGTGTACTCTCATGTACTCTCGTGTACTCTCATGTACTCCCGTGTACTCTCATTTACTCCCGTGTATTCTCATGTACTCCCGTGTACTCTCATGTACTCCCGTGTACTCTCATGTACTCCCGTGTATTCTCATGTACTCCCGTGTACTCTCATGTACTCCCGTGTACTCTCATGTACTCCCGTGTACTCTCATGTACTCCCGTGTATTCTCATGTAATCCCGTGTACTCTCATGTACTCCCGTGTACTCTCATGTACTCCCGTGTACTCTCATGTGCTCCTTGTACTCTCATGTACTCCCGTGTACTCTCATGTACTCCCGTGTACTCTTATATACTCCCGTGTACTCTCATGTACTCCCGTGTACTCTATCATGTACTCCCGTCTACTCTTACATACTCCCGTGCACTCTCATGTACTCCCATGTACTCTCATGTACTCCCGCGTACTCTCATGTACTCCCGTGTACTCTATCATGTACTCCCGTGTACTCTTATATACTCCCGTGTACTCTCATGTACTCCCGTGTACTCTCATGTACTCCCGTGTACTCTCATGTACTCCCGTGTACTCTCATGTGCTCCCGTGTACTCTCATGTGCTCCCGTGTACTCTCATGTGCTCCCGTGTACTCTCATGTACTCCCGTGTACTCTCATATACTCCAGTGTACTCTCATGTACTCCAGTGTACTCTGCGGTGGTGGGGAAGAATAAGAGAGAAGACAACAAATAATACACAGAATAATACACAGAATAATACACAGAATAATACACAGAATAATACACAGAATAATACACAGAATATTACACAGATAATACACAGATAATACACAGAATATACACAGAATAATACACAGAATAATACACAGAATAATACACGATAATACACAGAATAATACACAGAATAATACACAGAAATAATACACAGAATATACACAGAATAATACACAGATATATTACACAGAATAATACACAGAATAATACACAGAATAATACACAGAATAATACACAGAATAATACACAGAATAATACACAGAATAATACACAGAATAATACACAGAATAATACACAGAATAATACACAGAATATTACACAGAATAATACACAGAATAATACACAGAATAATACACAGAATAATACACAGAATAATACACAGAATAATACACAGAATAATACACAGAATAATACACAGAATAATACACAGAATAATACACAGAATAAACACAGAATAACACACAGAATAATACACAGAATATTACACAGAATATACACAGAATAATACACAGAATAATACACAGAATAATACACAGAATAACACAGAATAATACACAGAATAATACACAGAATATTACACAGAATAATACACAGAATAATACCAGAATAATACACAGAATAATACACAGAATAATACACAGAATAATACACAGAATAATACACAGAATAATACACAGAATAATACACAAATATTACACAGAATAATACACAGAATAATACACAGAATAATACACAGAATAATACACAGAATAATACACAGAATAATACACAGAATAATACACAGAATAATACACAGAATAAACACAGAATAATACACAGAATAATACACAGAATATTACACAGAATAATACACAGAATAATACACAGAATAATACACAGAATAATACACAGAATAATACACAGAATAATACACAGAATAACACACAGAATAATACACAGAATAATACACAGAATAATACACAGAATAATACACAGAATAATACACAGAATAACACACAGAATAATACACAGAATAATACACAGAATAATTACACAGAATAATACACAGAATAATACACAGAATAATACACAGAATAATACACTGAATAATACACAGAATAATACACAGAATAATACACAGAATAATACACAGAATAATACACAGAATAATACACAGAATAATACACAGAATAATACACAGAATAACACACAGAGTAATACACAGAATAATACACAGAATATTACACAGAATAATACACAGAATAATACACAGAATAATACACAGAATAATACACATAATAATACACAGAATAATACACAGAATAATACACAGAATAATACACAGAATAATA
>NC_069438.1:20842604-20970504 GCF_026875155.1 Cherax quadricarinatus
GTAAACACCTGGTCACCTGGACTGTAAACATCTGGTCACCTGGACTGTAAACACCTGGTCTCCTGGACTGTAAACACCTGGTCACCTGGACTGTAAACACCTGGTCAGCTGGACTGTAAACACCTGGTCACCTGGACTGTAAACACCTGGTCACCTGGACTGTAAACATCTGGTCACCTGGACTGTAAACACCTTGTCACATGGACTGTAAACACCTGGTCACATGGACCGTAAACACCTGGTCACCTGAGCTGTAAACACCTGGTCAGCTGGACTGTAAACACCTGGTCACCTGGACTGTAAACATTTGGTCACCTGGACTGTAAACACCTGGTCACATGGACTGTAAACACCTGGTCACATGGACTGTAAACACCTGGTCACCTGAGCTGTAAACACCTGGTCACCTGGACTGCCTCTCTCGTATCAGTCTGAAAGTAGAGTGTCTGCTGTGTGATAGTAGAGTGTCTGCTGTGTGAAAGTAGAGTGTCTGCTGTGTGAAAGTAGATTGTCTGCTGTGTGAAAGTAGAGTGTCTGCTGTGTGAAAGTAGAGTGTCTGCTGTGTGAAAGTAGAGTGTCTGCTGTGTGATAGTAGAGTGTCTGCTGTGTGAAAGTAGAGTGTCTGCTGTGTGAAAGTAGAGTGTCTGCTGTGTGAGAGTAGAGTGTCTGCGGTGTGAAAATAGAGTGTCTGCTGTGTGATAGTAGAGTGTCTGCTGTGTGAAAGTAGAGTGTCTGCTGTGTGATAGTAGAGTGTCTGCTGTGTGAAAGTAGAGTGTCTGCTGTGTGAAAGTAGAGTGTCTGCTGTGTGATAGTAGAGTGTCTGCTGTGTGAAAGTAGAGTGTCTGCTGTGTGAGAGTAGAGTGTTTGCTGTGTGAAAGTAGAGTGTCTGCTGTGTGAGAATAGAGTGTCTGCTGTGGGAAAGTAGAGTGTCTGCTGTGTGATAGTAGAGTGTCTGCTGTGTGAGAGTAGAGTGTCTGCTGTGTGAGAGTAGAGTGTCTGCTGTGTGAGAGTAGAGTGTCTGCTGTGTGAGAGTAGAGTGTCTGCTGTGTGAAAGTAGAGTGTCTGCTGTGTGATAGTAGAGTGTCTGCTGTGTGAAAGTAGAGTGTCTGCTGTGTGAAAGTAGAGTGTCTGCTGTGTGAGAGTAGAGTGTCTGCTGTGGGAGAGTAGAGTGTCTGCTGTGTGATAGTAGAGTGTCTGTTGTGTGAGAGTAGAGTGTCTGCTGTATGACAGTAGAGTGTCTGCTGTGTGATAGTAGGCTACTGTGTGAAAGTAGAGTGTCTGCTGTGTGATAGTAGAGTGTCTGCTGTGTGAGAGTAGAGTGTCTGCTGTGGGAAAGTAGAGTGTCTGCTCTGTAACAGTAGAGTGTCTGCAGTGTGAAAGTAGAGTGTCTGTTGTGTGATAGTAGAGTGTCTGCTGTGTGACAGTAGGGTGTCTGCTGTGTGACAGTAGGGTGTCTGCTGTGTGAAAGTAGAGTGTCTGCTCTGTGACAGTAGAGTGTCTGCTGTGTGAAAGTAGAGTGTCTGCAGTGTGAAAGTAGGGTGTCTGTTGTGTGATAGTAGAGTGTCTGCTGTGTGATAGTAGAGTGTCTGCTGTGTGAGAGTAGAGTGTCTGCTGTGTGACAGTAGAGTGTCTGCTGTGTGATAGTAGTCTACTGTGTGAAAGTAGAGTGTCTGCTGTGTGATAGTAGAGTGTCTGCTGTGTGAGAGTAGAGTGTCTGCTGTGTGACAGTAGTGTCTGCTGTGTGATAGTAGTCTACTGTGTGAAAGTAGAGTGTCTGCTCTTTGACAGTAGAGTGTCTGCTGTGTGAAAGTAGAGTGTCTGCAGTGTGAAAGTAGAGTGTCTGCTGTGTGAGAGTAGAGTGTCTGCTGTGTGATAGTAGAGTGTCTGCTGTGTGATAGTAGAGTGTCTGCTGTGTGAGAGTAGAGTGTCTGCTGTGTGACAGTAGAGTGTCTGCTGTGTGATGGTAGTCTACTGTGTGAAAGTAGAGTGTCTGCTGTGTGACAGTAGAGTGTCTGTTGTGTGATAGTAGTCTACTGTGTGAAAGTAGAGTGTCTGCTGTGTGATAGTAGAGTGTCTGCTGTGTGATAGTAGAGTGTCTGCTGTGTGAGAGTAGAGTGTCTGCTGTGTGACAGTAGAGTGTCTGCTGTGTGATGGTAGTCTACTGTGTGAAAGTAGAGTGTCTGCTGTGTGACAGTAGAGTGTCTGTTGTGTGATAGTAGTCTACTGTGTGAAAGTAGAGTGTCTGCTGTGTGATAGTATAGTGTCTGCTGTGTGAGAGTAGAGTGTCTGCTGTGTGACAGTAGAGTGTCTGCTGTGTGATAGTAGTCTACTGTGTGAAAGTAGAGTGTCTGCTGTGTGATAGTAGAGTGTCTGCTGTGTGAGAGTAGAGTGTCTGCTGTGTGAGAGTAGAGTGTCTGCTGTGTGACAGTAGAGTGTCTGCTGTGTGATAGTAGTCTACTGAGTGAAAGTAGAGTGTCTGCTCTTTGACAGTAGAGTGTCTGCAGTGTGAAAGTAGAGAGTCTGGAGTATGATAGTAGAATGTCTGCTGTGTGAAAGTAGAGTGTCTGCAGTGTGATAGTGGAGTGTTTGCTGTGTGATAGTAGTCTACTGTGTGAAAGTAGAGTGTCTGCTGTGTGAAAGTTGAGTGTCTGCAGTGTGATAGCAGAGTGTCTGCTGTGTGATAGTGGAGTGTTTGCTGTGTGATAGTAGTCTACTGTGTGACAGTAGAGTGTCTGCTGTGTGAAAGTTGAGTGTCTGCAGTGTGATAGCAGAGTGTCTGCTGTGTGATAGTATTCTACTGTGTGAAAGTAGAGTGTCTGCTGTGTGAAAGTTGAGTGTCTGGAGTGTGAAAGTCACATGGGCATGGGTGAAAGTTACTTGTGATTGGTGAGTCAACTGGACCAGGATATATATTAAGCTTCACTAACACAGCTGTGAACCGAGTGATGGTTGATGTGTTTTCTTTTCTTAACCTGGGTAACCCTACCTATGTCTGCAGAAACTGTCATTGGTAGCACTGACTTATATTAGCACACAGTGTACCTTGTATAAGTAAACTTGTATAAGCCAGTATGACGTAATATCGTGCAGCTGTGAAAGGTCACGTCATCCTGTTCTGCTCTATCCTCTCTAAATTGTCTAATTCTCTGAGTCTAAGTCATTCTCCTGGTACCACATCTACCTATTTCTTAAACTCTACCTACAACTCAACAGTTATCTCCTATATCTCTATTATTATTTATTATTATTATTATTATTATTATTATTATTATTATTATTATTATTATTATTATTATTATTATTATTATTATTAATATTATTATTATTATTATTATTATTATTATTATTATTATTATTATTATTATTATTATTATTATTATTATCATTATTATTATTATTATTATTAATATTATTATTATTATTATTATTATTATTATTATTATTATTATTAATATTATTATTATAATTATTATTATAATTATTATTATAATTATTATTATATTATTATTATTATTATTATATTATTATTATTATTATTATTATTATTATTATTATTATTATTATTATTAATTATTATTATTATTATTATATATAAATTATTATTATAATTTATTATATATTATTATTATTATTATTATTATTATTATTATTATTATTATTATTATTATATTATAATTATTATTATTATTATTGTTGTTGTTGTTTCTGTTGTTGTTTTTATTGTTGTTGTTGCCATTTTGGAGGCAGGAAGCTCCGCTCGCTTGTGCCAGCTGCTGATCAGCCAGGCTGTTGTTGACTGCGTTATGTTAGCAGATAACCTGCTCATATACCTGCACACTTCACCTTCTATTTGCGTAGAGCGCTAAACACCGTGTGGGTCATTCAGCCTATATAAGAATAATAATAATAATAATAATAATAATAATAATAATAATAATAATAATAATAATAATAATAATAATAATAATAATAATAACGTATTTGCATTTCCAATTTCTGGGTTAGTTGTGTAGTGTTGTAGTCAGGTATTTGTGTTAGTGTTAGTTTGTGTAGTTTGTTGTGTAGTCAGGGTATTGTGGGTTATTGTGTAGTGTTGTAGTCAGGGATTGTGGGTTAGTTGTGTAGTGTTGTAGTCAGGTATTGTGGGTTAGTTGTGTAGTGTTGTAGTCACGGTATTGTGGGTTAGTTGTGTAGTGTTGTAGTCACGGTATTGTGGGTTAGTTGTGTAGTGTTGTAGTCACGGTATTGTGGGTTAGTTGTGTAGTGTTGTAGTCAGGGTATTGTGGGTTAGTTGTGTAGTGTTGAGTCAGGGTATTGTGGGTTAGTTGTGTAGTGTTGTAGTCACGGTATTGTGGGTTAGTTGTGTAGTGTTGTAGTCACGGTATTGTGGGTTAGTTGTGTAGTGTTGTAGTCACGGTATTGTGGGTTAGTTGTGTAGTGTTGTAGTCACGGTATTGTGGGTTAGTTGTGTAGTGTTGTAGTCACGGTATTGTGGGTTAGTTGTGTAGTGTTGTAGTCACGGTATTGTGGGTTAGTTGTGTAGTGTTGTAGTCACGGTATTGTGGGTTAGTTGTGTAGTGTTGTCAGGGTATTGTGGGTTAGTTGTGTAGTGTTGAGTCAGGGTATTGTGGGTTAGTTGTGTAGTGTTGTAGTCAGGGTATTGTGGTAGTTGGTGTGTTGTAGTCAGGGTATTGTGGTTAGTTGTGTAGTGTTAAGTCAGGGTATTGTGGATTAGTTGTGTAGTGTTGTAGTCAGGGTATTGTGGGTTAGTTGTGTAGTGTTACAGTCAGGGTATTGTGGGTTAGTTGAGTGTGTATCAGGTAGTTTGTAGTAGTCAGGGTATTGTGGGTTAGTTGTGTAGTGTTGTAGTCAGGGTATTGTGGGTTAGTTGTGTAGTGTTGTAGTCAGGGTATTGTGGTTAGTTGTGTAGTGTGTAGTCAGGGTATTGTGGGTTAGTTGTGTAGTGTTGCAGTCAGGGTATTGTGGGTTAGTTGTGTAGTGTTGTAGTCAGGGTATTGTGGGTTAGTTGTGTAGTTGTTGTAGTCAGGGTATTGTGGGTTAGTTGTGTAGTGTTGCAGTCAGGGTATTGTGGGTTAGTTGTGTAGTGTTGCAGTCAGGTATTGTGGGTTAGTTGTGTAGTGTTGCAGTCAGGGTATTGTGGGTTAGTTGTGTAGTGTTGTAGTCAGGGTATTGTGGGTTAGTTGTGTAGTGTTGAGTCACGGTATTGTGGGTTAGTTGTGTAGTGTTGCAGTCAGGGTATTGTGGGTTAGTTGTGTAGTGTTGCAGTCAGGTATTGTGGGTTAGTTGTGTAGTGTTGTAGTCAGGGTATTGTGGGTTAGTTGTGTAGTGTTGCAGTCAGGGTTTTGTGGGTTAGTTGTGTAGTGTTTGCACTCAGGGTATTGTGGGTTAGTTGTGTAGTGTTGCAGTCAGGGTATTGTGGGTTAGTTGTGTAGTGTTGCAGTCAGGGTATTGTGGGTTAGTTGTGTAGTGTTGCAGTCAGGGTATTGTGGGTTAGTTGTGTAGTGTTGCAGTCAGGGTATTGTGGGTTAGTTGTGTAGTGTTGCAGTCAGGGTATTGTGGGTTAGTTGTGTAGTGTTGCAGTCAGGGTATTGTGGGTTAGTTGAGTAGTGTTGCAGTCAGGGTATTGTGGGTTAGTTGTGTAGTGTTGCAGTCAGGGTATTGTGGGTTAGTTGTGTAGTGTTGCAGTCAGGGTATTGTGGGTTAGTTGTGTAGTGTTGCAGTCATGGTATTGTGGGTTAGTTGTGCAGTGTTGCAGTCAGGGTATTGTGGGTTAGTTGTGTAGTATTGCAGTCAGGGTTTTGTGGGTTAGTTGTGTAGTGTTGCACTCAGGGTATTGTGGGTTAGTTTGTGTAGTGTTGCAGTCAGGGTATTGTGGGTTAGTTGTGTAGTGTTGCAGTCAGGGTATTGTGGGTTAGTTGTGTAGTGTTGCAGTCAGGGTATTGTGGGTTAGTTGTGCAGTGTTGCAGTCAGGGTATTGTGGGTTAGTTGTGTAGTGTTGCACTCAGGGTATTGTGGGTTAGTTGTGTAGTGTTGCAGTCAGGTTATTGTGGGTTAGTTGTGCAGTGTTTGCAGTCAGGGTATTGTGGGTTAGTTGTGATGTGTTGCAGTCCGGATATTGTGGGTTAGTTGTGAGTGTTGCAGTGAGGGTATTGTGGGTTAGTTGTGTAGTGTTGCAGTGAGGGTATTGTGGGTTAGTTGTGTAGTGTTGCAGTGAGGGTATTGTGGGTTAGTTGTGATGTGTTGCAGTGAGGGTATTGTGGGTTAGTTGTGATGTGTTGCAGTCAGGGTATTGTGGGACAGTTGTGATGTGTTTGCAGTCAGGGTATTGTGGGTTAGTTGTGATGTGTTGCAGTCAGGGTATTCTGGGTTAGTTGTGATGTGTTGCAGTCAGGGTATTGTGGGTTAGTTGTGATGTGTTGCAGTCAGGGTATTGTGGGTTAGTTGTGATGTGTTGCAGTCAGGGTATTGTGGGTTAGTTGTGATGTGTTGGAGTCATGGTATTGTGGGTTAGTTGTGATGTGTTGCAGTCAGGGTATTGTGGGGTTAGTTGTGATGTGTTGCAGTCAGGGTATTGTGGGTTAGTTGTGATGTGTTGCAGTCAGAGTATTGTGGGTTAGTTGTGATATGTTGCAGTCAGGGTATTGTGGGTTAGTTGTGATGTGTTGCAGTCAGGGTATTGTGGGTTAGTTGTGATGTGCTGCAGTCAGGGTATTGTGGGTTAGTTGTGATGTGTTGCAGTCAGGGCATTGTGGGTTAGTTGTGATGTGTTGCAGTCAGGGTATTGTGGGTTAGTTGTGATGTGTTGCAGTCAGGGCATTGTGGGTTAGTTGTGATGTGTTGCAGTCAGGGTATTGTGGGTTAGTTGTGATGTGTTGCAGTCAGGGTATTGTGGGTTAGTTGTGATGTGTTGCACACAGGGTATTGTGGGTTAGTTGTGTAGTGTTGCAGTCAGGGTATTGTGGGTTATTTGTGTAGTGTTGCAGTCAGGGTATTGTGGGTTAGTTGTGTAGTGTTGCAGTCAGGGTTATTGTGGGTTAGTTGTGATGTGTTTTGCAGTCAGGGTATTGTGGGTTAGTTGTGTAGTGTTGCAGTCAGGGTATTGTGGGTTAGTTGTGTAGTGTTGCAGTCATTGTATTGTGGGTTAGTTTTTGTAGTCTATGGGAGTCAGGGTATTGTGGGTTAGTTGTGTTGTGCTGCAGTCAGGGTATTGTGGGTTAGGTGTGTAGTTTTGCAGTCAGGGTACTGTGGGTTAGTTGTGTAGTGTTGCAGTCAGGGTATTGTGGGTTAGTTGTGTTGTGTTGCAGCAATTGTATTGTGGGTTAGTTGAGTAGTGTTGCAGTCATTGTATTGTGGGTTAGTTGTGTAGTGTTGCAGTCAGGGTATTGTGAGTTAGTTGTGAATTGTTGCAGTCTGGGTATTGTGGGTTAGTTGAGTAGTGTTGCAGTCATTGTATTGTGGGTTAGTTGTGTAGTGTTGCAGTCAGGGTATTGTGGGTTAGTTGTGTGAATTGTTGCAGTCTGGGTATTGTGGGTTAGTTGTGTAGTGTTGCAGTCAGGGTATTGTGGGTTAGTTGTGTTGTGTTGCAGTCATTGTATTGTGGGTTAGTTGTGTAGTGTGTCAGTCAGGGTATTGTGGATTAGTTATGTAGTGTTGCAGTCAGGGTATTGTGGGTTAGTTGTGTAGTGTTGCAGTCAGGGTATTGTGGGTTAGTTGTGTAGTGTTGTAGTCAGGGTATTGTGGGTTAGTTGTGTAGTGTTGCACTCAGGGTATTGTGGTTAGTTGTGTAGTGTTGTAGTCAGGGTATTGTGGGGTTAGTTGTGAATTGTTGCAGTCAGGGTATTGTGGGTTAGTTGTGTAGTGTTGTAGTCAGGGTATTGTATGTTAGTTGTGTAGTGTTGCAGCCAGGGTATTGTGTGTTAGTTGTGTAGTGTTGCACTCAGGGTATTGTGGGTTAGTTGTGTAGTGTTGTAGTCAGGGTATTGTGGGTTAGTTGTGAATTGTTGCAGTCAGGGTATTGTGGGTTAGTTGTGTAGTGTTGTATCAGGGTATTGTATGTTAGTTGTGTAGTGTTGCAGCCAGGGTATTGTGTGTTAGTTGTGTAGTGTTGCAGTCAGGGTATTGTGGGTTTATGTTGTGTAGTGTTGTATTCAGGGTATTGTGGGTTAGTTGTGTAGTGTTGTAGTCAGGGTATTGTGGGTTAGTTGTGTAGTGTTGCAGTCAGGGTATTGTGGGTTAGTTGTGTAGTGTTGCAGTCAGGGTATTGTGGGTTAGTTGTGTAGTGTTGTAGTCAGGGTATTGTGGGTTAGTTGTGTAGTGTTGCAGTCAGGGTATTGTGGGTTAGTTGTGTAGTGTTGTAGTCAGGGTATTGTGGGTTAGTTGTGTAGTGTTGTAGTCAGGGTATTGTGGGTTAGTTGTGTAGTGTTGCAGTCAGGGTATTGTGGGTTAGTTGTGTAGTGTTGTAGTCACGGTATTGTGGGTTAGTTGTGTAGTGTTGTAGTCACGGTATTGTGGGTTAGTTGTGTAGTGTTGTAGTCAGGGTATTGTGGGTTAGTTGTGTAGTGTTGCACTCAGGGTATTGTGGGTTAGTTGTGTAGTGTTGCAGTTAGGGTATTGTGGGTTAGTTTGTGTAGTGTTGCAGTCAGGGTATTGTGGGTTAGTTGTGTAGTGTTGCAGTTAGGGTATTGTGGGTTAGTTGTGTAGTGTTGCAGTTAGGGTATTGTGGGTTAGTTGTGTAGTGTTGCACTCAGGTATTGTGGGTTAGTTGTGTAGTGTTGCAGTCAGGGTATTGTGGGTTAGTTGTGTAGTGTTGCAGTTAGGGTATTGTGGGTTAGTTGTGGAGTGTTGCAGTCAGGGTATTGTGGGTTAGTGGTGTAGTGTTGCTGTCAGGGTATTGTGGGTTAGTTGTGTAGTGTTGCAGTTAGGGTATTGTGGGTTAGTTGTGTAGTGTTGCAGTTAGGGTATTGTTGGTTAGTTGTGTAGTGTTGCAGTTAGGGTATTGTGGGTTAGTTGTGTTGTGTTGTAGTCAGGGAATTGTGGGTTAGTTGTGTAGTGTTGCAGTTAGGGTATTGTGGGTTAGTTGTGTTGTGTTGTAGTCAGGGAATTGTGGGTTAGTTGTGTTGTGTTGCAGTAATTGTATTGTGGGTTAGTTGTGTAGCGTTGTAGTCAGGGTATTGTGGGTTAGTTGTGTTGTGTTGCAGTAATTGTATTGTGGGTTAGTTGTGTAGCGTTGTAGTCAGGGTATTGTGGGTTAGTTGTGTTGTGTTGCAGTAATTGTATTGTGGGTTAGTTGTGTAGCGTTGTAGTCAGGGTATTGTGGGTTAGTTGTGTTGTGTTGCAGTAATTGTATTGTGGGTTAGTTGTGTAGCGTTGTAGTCAGGGTATTGTGGGTTAGTTGTGTTGTGTTGCAGTAATTGTATTGTGGGTTAGTTGTGTAGCGTTGTAGTCAGGGTATTGTGGTTAGTTGTGTTGTGTTGCAGTAATTGTATTGTGGGTTAGTTGTGTAGCGTTGTAGTCAGGGTATTGTGGGTTAGTTGTGTTGTGTTGCAGTAATTGTATTGTGGGTTAGTTGTGTAGCGTTGTAGTCAAGGTATTGTGGGTTAGTTGTGTAGCGTTGTAGTCAGGGTATTGTGGGTTAGTTGTGTAGCGTTGCAGTCAGGGTATTGTGGGTAAGTTGTGAATTGTTACAGTCAGAGTTTTGTGGGTTTGTTGTGAATTGTTCGAGCCACTGCATTGTTCCAGCCAGAGTATTGTTTTAGCCACGTCAGTGTCCCAGCCATGGTATTGTCCCAGACACGGTATTGTTCCTGCCACGACATTGTTCCAGCCAGATTATTGTTTTAGCCACGACATTATTCCATCCACGGTATTGTTCCAGACATGGTATTGTTCCATTCCCGGCATTGTTCCAGCCACGGCATTGTTCCAGCTACGGTATTGTTCCAGCGACAGCATTGTTCCAGCCACGGCATTGTTGCAGCCACGGTATTGCCCCTGCCACGATACTGTTCCAGTCACGGCATTGTTCCAGCCATGGCATTTTTCCTGCCAAGGCATTATTCTAGCTACGGTATTGTTCCAGCCACTGAATTGTTCCAGCCAATTTATGGTTCCAACCACGGTATTGTTCCAGCCACTGTATTGTTCCAGCCACGGCTTTGTTCTAACCACGGTGGTGGAAATAACATAGGTGATGGTACTGATACAGGTGGCGCCACTGAAACAGGCGGTGGCACTAATACAGGTGACACTGATGCAGGTGGTGGTGTCACTGACACAGATGGTGGCACTGATACAGGTAGTGGCACTGTCAGAGATGCTAACACTAAAACAGATTGTGGTACTTGCACAGGTGGTGCCGCTGACTCAGGTGGTGGCACTGGCACAGATAGCAGCACTGGAACGGGTAATAGTACCCACACAGGTGGTGGCAATGACAGAGGTGGTGTCATGATGCAGGTGGGGGTTACACTGACATAGGTGGTGGCACTGTCACAGGTGGTGGCACTGACACAGGTGGTAGTGGCACTGATACAGGTGGTGGCAATGACACAGGTGGTGGCACTGACACAGGTGGTAGTGGCACTGATACAGATGGTGGCAGTGACACAGGTGATGGCACTGACACAGGTGGTGGCACTGACACAGGTGGTGGCACTGACACAGGCGATGACACTGACACAGATAGTGGCATTGACACAGGTGATGGCACTGACACACATGGTAGCACTGACACAGGTGGTGGCAATGATACAGGTAGTGGCACTGACACAGGTGGTGGCACTGACACAGGCGATGACACTGACACAGATAGTGGCATTGACACAGGTGATGGCACTGACACACATGGTAGCACTGACACAGGTGGTGGCAATGATACAGGTAGTGGCATTGACACAGGTGGTAGTGGCAGTAATACAGATGGTGGCACTGATACAGGTGGTGGCACTAATGCAGGTGGTGGCACTGACACAGGTGGTGGCACTGACACAGAGGGTGGCACTGACACAGGTGATAGTGGCACTGATACAGGTGATGGCACTGACACAAGTGGTGGCACTGATACAGGTGGTGGCATTGATACAGGTGGTGGCACTGATACAGGTAGCGACACTGACAGATGTTGTGGTGGCAATGATATAGGTTGTGGCACTGACACAGGTGGTGGCACTGACACAGGTGGTGGCACTGATACATGTGGTGGTACTGACACAGGTGGTGGCACTGGCAGATGTTGTGTTGGCACTGACACAGGTGGTGGCACTGACAGATATTGTGGTGGCACTGAGACAAGTGGTGGCATTGACACAGGTGGTGGCACTGATACAGGTAGTGGCACTGACACAGGTGGTGGCACTGATGCAGGTGGCGACACTGACAGATGTTGTGTTGGCACTGACACAGGTGGTGGCACTGATGCAGGTGGCGACACTGACAGATGTTGTGTTGGCACAGACACAGGTGGTGGCACTGATACAGGTGGTGGCACAGACACAGGTGGTGGCACTGGTCAATACATGCTCACCCTGGCCATGTACTTCCTCACACAAGTGTGTCTGGCTCCCTGGTCAGTCAATACTTTAAAAATAGATTTTGTGGCTCAAGCTGCTGGTGGGAATCCTCTCTCGGTATTAATTACCGTGGGGGAACTGTCTTTGTTGTGGGGGAACTGTCTTTGTTGTGGGGGAACTGTCTTTGTTGTGGGGGAAGTGTCTTTGTTGTGGGGGAACTGTCTTTGTTGTGGGGGAACTGTCTTTGTTGTGGGGAACTGTCTTTGTTGTGGGGGAACTGTCTTTGTTGTGGGGGAACTGTCTTTGTTTGTGGGGGAACTGTCTTTGTTGTGGGGAACTGTCTTTGTTGTGGGGGAACTGTCTTTGTTGTTGGGGAACTGTCTTTGTTGTGGGGGAACTGTCTTTGTTGTGGGGGAACTGTCTTTGTTGTGGGGGAACTGTCTTTGTTGTGGGGGAACTGTCTTTGTTGTGGGGGAACTGTCTTTGTTGTGGGGGAACTGTCTTTGTTGTGGGGGAACTGTCTTTGTTGTTGGGGAACTGTCTTTGTTGTGGGGGAACTGTCTTTGTTGTGGGGGAACTGTCTTTGTTGTGGGGGGACAGTCTTTGTTGTGGGGGAACTGTCTTTGTTGTGGGGGGACTGTCTTTGTTGTGGGGGAACTGTCTTTGTTGTGGGGGAACTGTCTTTGTTGTGGGGGAACTGTCTTTGTTGTGGGAGAACTGTCTTTGTGGGGAACTGTCTTTGTTGTGGGGGAACTGTCTTTGTTGTGGGGGAACTGTCTTTGTTGTGGGAGAACTGTCTTGTTGTGGGAACTGTCTTTGTTGTGGGGGAACTGTCTTTGTTGTGGGGGAACTGTCTTTGTTGTGGGGGAACTGTCTTTGTTGTGGGGGGAACTGTCTTTGTTGTGGGAGAACTGTCTTTGTTGTGGGGAACTGTCTTTGTTGTGGGGAACTGTCTTTGTTGTGGGGGAACTGTCTTTGTTGTGGGGGAACTGTCTTTGTTGTGGGGGAACTGTCTTTGTTGTGGGGGAACTGTCTTTGTTGTGGGGGAACTGTTTTTGTTGTGGGGGAACTGTCTTTGTTGTGGGGGAACTGTCTTTGTTGTGGGGGAACTGTCTTTGTTGTGGGGAACTGTTTTTGTTGTGGGGGAACTGTCTTTGTTGTGGGTGAACTGTTTTTGTTGTGGGGGAACTGTCTTTGTTGTGGGGGAACTGTCTTTGTTGTGGGAGAACTGTCTTTGTTGTGGGGAACTGTCTTTGTTGTGGGGGAACTGTCTTTGTTGTGGGGAACTGTTTTTGTTGTGGGGAACTGTCTTTGTTGTGGGTGAACTGTTTTTGTTGTGGGGAACTGTCTTTGTTGTGGGTGAACTGTTTTTGTTGTGGGGAACTGTCTTTGTTGTGGGGAACTGTCTTTATTTGGGGGGAACTGTCTTTGTTGTGGGGGAACTGTTTTTGTTGTGGGGAACTGTCTTTGTTGTGGGGGAACTGTCTTTGTTGTGGGGGAACTGTCTTTGTTGTGGGGGAACTGTCTTTGTTGTGGGGGAACTGTCTTGTTGTGGGGGAACTGTCTTTGTTGTGGGGAACTGTCTTTATTTTGGGGGAACTGTCTTTGTTGTGGGGGAACTGTTTTTGTTGTGGGGAACTGTCTTTGTTGTGGGGGAACTGTTTTTGTTGTGGGGGAACTGTCTTTGTTGTGGGGGAACTGTCTTTATTTTGGGGGAACTGTCTTTGTTGTGGGGGAACTGTTTTTGTTGTGGGGAACTGTCTTTGTTGTGGGGGAACTGTTTTTGTGTGGGGGAACTGTCTTTGTTGTGGGGAACTGTTTTTGTTGTGGGGAACTGTCTTTGTTGTGGGGAACTGTCTTTGTTGTGTGGAACTGTCTTTGTTGTGGGGGAACTGTCTTTGTTGTGGGGGAACTGTTTTTGTTGTGGGGGAACTGTCTTTGTTGTCGGGGAACTGTCTTTGCTGTGGGGCAACTGTCTTTGTTGTGGGGGAACTGTTTTTTGTTGTGGGGGAACTGTCTTTGTTGTGGGGGAACTGTTTTTGTTGTGGGGGAACTGTCTTTGTTGTCGGGGAACTGTCTTTGCTGTGGGGCAAATGTCTTTGTTGCGGGGGAACAGTATTGTGGGAAATGTCTTTGTTGCGGGGAACAGTATTGTGGGAACTGTCTTTGTTGCGGGGGAACAGTATTGTGGGAACTGTCTTTGTTGCGGGGGAACAGTATTGTGGGAACTGTCTTTGTTGCGGGGGAACAGTATTGTGGGAACTGTCTTTGTTGTGGGGGAACAGTATTGTGGGAACTGTCTTTGTTGTGGGGGAACAGTATTGTGGGAACTGTCTTTGTTATGGGAATTCTTCATGTTGTGGGGAGCTGTCTGAGTTGTTGGGAAATACATCTTTATCTGGTTGCAGGGGTTGAGTCACAGCTCCTGGCCGCACCTCTTGCAGCTTGCAAGATTCACTTGCTCCTAGCCTGGCGGGGACTGTCGTACCTGCTCTTAAAACTATGTATGGAGTCTGCCTCCACCACTGCATCACCGATGTCACTCCACTTCTCCACCACCTTGAGGCTGAAAAAATACTTTCTGACATCCCAGTGACTCATCTGTGTCTTTAACTTTCAGCTGTTCCCTCGAGTACCTGTTTCCCGCCTCTCAAAGTGCCTGTCTCTGTCTGACATATCAGTTCCATTAAGTATTTTGTATGTTGCTATCATGTCTGCCCTGTTCTTCTGTTCTCTAATGTTATTAGGCTCTCCTCTGAGTTCTGAGACTAGTCTTGTTATACACTTCTGCACTTTCTCCAGTTTCTTAACTTGTTGTCTCAGGTGTGGGTTCCACACTGGTGCTGCGTACTCCAAGATGCTTCTAACATATCTTGTATAAAGGGCCAGGAATGACTTTGTTGAGAGTTCTAAAGAACGTTGACTGCAGAGTTTATTGTGTTGGTGTGACCTTTGTTGATATACTAGTCACTGTGTTGACCCCCAGATCCTTCACTGTGAGTGGTGATATACCAGTCACTGTGTTGAGCCCCAGATCCTTCACTGTGAGTGGTGATATACCAGTCACTGTGTTGACCCCCAGATCCTTCACTGTGAGTGGTGATATACCAGTCACTGTGTTGACCCCCAGATCCTTCACTGTGAGTGGTGATATACCAGTCACTGTGTTGAGCCCCAGATCCTTCACTGTGACTGGTGATATACCAGTCACTGTGTTGACCCCCAGATCCTTCACTGTGAGTGGTGATATACCAGTCACTGTGCTGACCCCCAGATCCTTCACTGTGAGTGGTGATATACCAGTCACTGTGTTGACCCCCAGATCCTTCACTGTGAGTGGTGATATACCAGTCACTGTGTTGACCCCCAGATCCTTCACTGTGAGTGGTGATATACCAGTCACTGTGTTGACCCCCAGATCCTTCACTGTCAGTGAAATCTACAGTCACTGTCCCCGAGTCTATACTCCGTGTCTGGCCTTCTTACCCCTTCCCCAATTTCCACAACCTTACATTTACTGGGGTTGAATTTAAGCAGCCACTTATCCGACCAACATTACAATTTATCCTGATTCATTTTCAGTCTCTCCCCGCCTTCATCAGTCAGTATTCTCCTCACTAGCTTAACATCATCAGTAAACAGTCACGTGATTCAGTCCTGTCTGCTGAGTCGTTCACATGAACCAGTAACATTGTGTGTGTGTGTGTGTGTGTGTGTGTGTGTGTGTGTGTGTGTGTGTGTGTGTGTGTGTGTGTGTGTGTGTGTGTGTGTGTGTGTGTGTGTGTGTGTGAGTGTGTGTGTGAGTGTGTGTGTGTAAGACGCTTCAGTCAGCAGAAATCGAAAGAGATTTCGACAAGATCTAAGAAGATCCTGCGGAAGTGAGCCGGGAATGAGTCAAGGCTGACACACTGACGCAACACCATGTGTCTGACACATGGTGTCCATGTGTCAAACACATGTGCAAAATCTGTGAGTTTTTATTGGTAAATAAGACACATGTACAACACCTGGGTGTCTTTATTTATGAATAAGACACATGTACAACACCTGGGTGTGTCTGTCACCAGCCTCGACTCTCATGTGCCACTCCTACACGTCCCTGTCTCCTCTCACCTCCCCTCTCCTCTCTCTCTCTGTCTCTCTCTGTCTCTCTGTCTGTCTGTCTCTCTCTCTCTGTCTCTGTCTCTGTCTCTGTCTCTGTCTCTCTCTCTCTCTCTCTCTCTCTCTCTCTCTCTCTCTCTCTCTCTCTCTCTCTCTCTCTCTCTCTCTCTCTCTCTCTCTCTCCTCTCTCTCTCTCTCTCTCTCATCCCTCTCCCACTCCCACCTGTCACTTTCACTTTCTCACCCCTTTCACGGCCCATTTTTTTGTCTATTCCCCTCTTTGTGTGGAGTCTCTCCAACCCATTATCTCTCTTTCCGTCTGTCTGTCTGCTCTCTCTCTCTCTCTCTCTCTCTCTCTCTCTCTCTCTCTCTCTCTCTCTCTCTCTCTCTCTCTCTCTTCTCCTCTCTCTCTCTCTCTCTCTCTCTCTCCACTCTCTCTCTCTCTCCCTCTCTCTCTCCCTCTCTCTCTCCTCTCTCTCTCTCTCTCTCTCTCTCTCTCTCTCTCTCTCTCTCTCTCTCTCTCTCTCTCTCTCTCTCTCTCTCTCTCTCTCTCTCTCTCTCTCTCTCTCTCTCTCTCTCTCTCAGTATTTTACAAGGTTAGGTTAAGATTCCTAACTTTACAAGCTAAGAGTTGTTACCTACATCATCTCATTTAAGTCTTGTTATTGTTATGAAACATACAAGTATGGAACAGGATGAAGTTGGAGCCATCTGTGGGCCAGCAATTTCATTTGATCAACTGGCTTTATTTCGTTAATAACATTATATTGTACGAACATGGTCCAGACTCGAGTCATCCTGGGAATAAATGATCTCAAGTGAAGCTTACCGTCAGAGTAAAGTTACTGCTGGCTGCCCGTCTTGTGGTGTAGAAGCTCACTTCTCGCTGTCCTCGGAGTGGAGACAAATGAGGTACTATGACAATACTGGTCTTGTACATAACAGTAAGGTCACCCACATCCCTCGGGTATTGAAGACAGATCTATCCAGGATGGGTCCAGCCGAGAGATGAGTCGTCTTGCTCTGTTCTCTACTCTCTCAAGAAGTCGCAGGTGAGATGGAAAGCAGGCAGTCCAAGAAAGTGGAGCATACTCAAGGTGGGAGTGTACTTGTGCCTCGTACAGAATCTTGCAACCTCTACTGTCGAGCAAATGAGAGATACGTCGAAGTGCTGTGAGCTTCCTGGCTGCCTTGTTTGCAAGATATACAACTTGATTCTTCATGGACACTTTGGAGTCAAATTTCACCACTAGGATCAACTTCGTCCCCGGGTACCTACACTCCCCCATTCTTACTTACCACTGCTCCGGCATTACCATCATGGTGCCTAGAGACAATCATCATTTGTGTTGTCTCAGGAGCAATTGTTATCTGCCATCGTTTACCCCAGGCTGATATAGCCTTAAGTTACTGACTGATGTAACTTGGAGCAGCTGGCAGTTCCTCTCTTGGATAAATAAATGTCAGAGTGCAGTCGTCTGCTATGTATGGGATTCTGGGATGAGATGAAGAAGGTCACTGAAGTAAACATTCCATAACAATGGTCCAAGTATACTTCCCTGTGGAACACTTGCTGACTCTGTCCCATTGAGAACTACCCTTAGAGATCTACCTTGAAGGTAATCACTGGGGAGACATAGTGTAGACCCTGCAATTCCCAGTGCTTGAAGTTTTGCTAAGAGGCCCTGGTGCCACACCCGGTCGAAAGCGCCAGCAATGTCCAGTGCTACCACACAACTGACTTTGGATTCATCCAGTGACTGGTGCCACTTAATAGAGAGGTTTAACAATAGATCAGCAGCAGAGTAACCTTTCCTGAAGCCATATTGACGATCAATCAATGGCAAGGATCTTAGCAGTGATTGACAGGAGTGACACTGGTCTGTAGTTGCTGATTTCTGCTCTGCTCTTCTTTTTGTGAACAGGGACTACATTTGCCTCTTTCCATGGAGAGGGTCATTTACACTGTACTAGGCAGTGCTGAAAGATGAGAGTTAGAGGCGCTGCTAGCTGCTCTCTCTCTCTCTCTCTCTCTCTCTCTCTACTGCAATGCTCCTGCTTCTCCATATGTACTTGTAACATCTGGTGGTGTTAAGACACATGTCTTTACGCCATCATGGTACCTATTGTACCCTCCACGGTACATGTTGTATCCTCCACAGTACTTAGTGTACCCTCAACGGCAGCTGTTGTACCCTCAAAGGTACTTGTTGTATTCCCCGCGGTACCTGTTATACTCTCCACGGTACCGTGATGATACCTGTTGCATCTTCCATGGTGCCTGTTATACCCTCCACGGTACCGTGACAGTACCTGTTGTACCCTCCACAGCACTGTACCTGGGGGTACTGTACTCTCCACGGAACCGTGACAGCAGTGTACCTGGGGTGCTGTACCCTCCACTGTACCGTGACGGCAGTGTACCTGGGGTGCTGTACCCTCCACTGTACCGTGACAGCAGTGTACCTGGGGTGCTGTACCCTCCACTGTACCGTGACAGCAGTGTACCTGGGATGCTGTACCCTCCACTGTACCGTGACAGCAGTGTACTTGGGGTGCTGTACCCTCCACAGTACCGTGACGGCAGTGTACCTGGGGTGCTGTACCCTCCACTGTACCGTGACAGCAGTGTACCTGGGGTGCTGTACCCTCCACTGTACCGTGACAGCAGTGTACCTGGGGTGCTGTACCCTCCACTGTACCGTGACAGCAGTGTACCTGGGGTGCTGTACCCTCCACAGTACCGTGACGGCAGTGTACCTGGGGTGGCATGTACCATCCACTGTACCGTGACAGCAGTGTACCTGGGGTGATGTACCCTCCACTGTACCGTGACAGCAGTGTACCTGGGGTGCTGTACCCTCCACTGTACCGTGACAGCAGTGTACCTGAGGTGCTGTACCCTCCACTGTACCGTGACAGCAGTGTACCTGGGGTGCTGTACCCTCCACTGTACCGTGACAGCAGTGTACCTGGGGTGCTGTACCCTCCGCGGCACCGTGACAGCAGTGTACCTGGGGTGCTGTACCCTCCACTGTACCGTGACGGCTGTAACATAGACACAACATAAGTTATTCAAACTCACGCCGTGACCCCTCCTTGACGTCACGGCGCAGGGGGAACTTAGTGGGGGTGGAGGGGAGTGGGGGAGAGAGAGAGAGAGGGAAGAAAGAGGAGAGTGAGAGAGGGGGAAGTGGAAGAGAGGATGGGAAGAAAGAGGGGAGTGGGAGAAAGAGAGGATTGTAGGAAATTAAGGAGTGGGAGGAAGAGAGGTGTGGGAGAAAGGAGAGGGGAGTAAGAGAGGAGTCCTAGAGGAGAGAGGGGAGTGAAAGAGGACTGGGAGTGAGTGGGTAACCAAAGAATATTCCCACTGATATTATTACTGAGATATTTACCCAGATAATGTACTGTGTGAGACCGTGTTAATGGTCAGGTGCCATGACACCACACGTGGTCAGGTACCATGACACCACACGTGGTCAGGTACCATGACACCACACATGGTCAGGTACCATGACACCACACGTGGTCAGGTGCCATGACACTACACGTGATCAGGTGCCATGACACCTGACTACGTGTGCTGTCATGACACCACCACCAGACATAGTTTGGGACAGTAGCAACACCAGTCATGTCACCACACGTGGTCTTTGACCGTGCAAGCACCAGTCATGTCACCACACGTGGTCTTTGACCGTGCAAGCACCAGTCATGTCACTACACGTGGTCTAGACAGTAGCAACACCAGTCACATCAGTCAGGTTAATCCCAGTATTCTCTATACATAAATAATCCCTCTGCAACAATAAAATCCCACACACAGAAATCAGGGACCTTGACTTAGTTAATAATAATTTAAATAAGATCATTCCACAACACATTGAGTTGTATTCACTTACTACAAGATCGTCATTAACTTCAAGATTATTAATAATTGACTAACAACCCTAGTTAATCCTCTCACAAACTGTTTAATAAAATAATCTTGGATTGTGTACCATGCTAAGAGTATGTTATATTCGTCACAGCTTAAGTCACGCACCCATACAGACGTACCTCCAGGTCTGTGAACCAGGTGGTCAGTGTTTAGCAGTCAAGGGCACCGTTGTTATACCAGTACCTTGGTTCAACCAGGTGGTCAGTGTTTAGCAATCAATGGCACCGTTGTTATACCAGTACCTTGGTTCAACCAGGTGTTAAGTGTTTAGCAATCAATGGCACCGTTGTTATACCAGTACCTTGGTTCAACCAGGTGGTCAGTGTTTAGCAATCAATGGCACCGTTGTTATACTAGTACCTTGGTTCAACCAGGTGTTAAGTGTTTAGCAATCAATGGCACCGTTGTTATACCAGTACCTTGGTTCAACCAGGTGTTAAGTGTTTAGCAATCAAGGGCACCGTTGTTATACCAGTACCTTGGTTCAACCAGGTGTTAAGTGTTTATCAATCAAGGACACCGTTGTTATACCAGTACTTTGGTTCAACCAGGTGTTAAGTGTTTATCAATCAAGGGCACCGTTGTTATACCAGTACCTTGGTTCAACCAGGTGTTAAGTGTTTATCAATCAAGGGCACCGTTGTTTATACCAGTACCTGGTTCAACCAGGTGTTAAGTGTTTATCAGTCAAGGGCACCGTTGTTATGCCTGTACCTTGGTTCAAACCAGGTGTTAAGTGTTTATCAATCAAGGGCACCGTTGTTATACCAGTACCTTGGTTCAACCAGGTGTTAAGTGTTTATCAGTCAAGGGCACCGTTGTTATGCCAGTACCTTGGTTCAACCAGGTGTTAAGTGTTTATCAATCAAGGGCACCGTTGTTATACCAGTACCTTGGTTCAACCAGGTGTTAAGTGTTTATCAATCAAGGGCACCGTTGTTATACCAGTACCTTGGTTCAACCAGGTGTTAAGTGTTTATCAATCAAGGGCACCGTTGTTATACCAGTACCTTGGTTCAACAGGTGTTAAGTGTTTATCAATCAAGGGTACCGTTGTTATACCAGTACCTTGGTTCAACCAGGTGTTAAGTGTTTATCAATCAAGGGCACCGTTGTTATACCAGTACCTTGGTTCAACCAGGTGTTAAGTGTTTATCAATCAAGGGTACCGTTGTTATACCAGTACCTTGGTTCAACCAGGTGTTAAGTGTTTATCAGTCAATGGCACCGTTGTTATACCAGTACCTTGGTTCAACCAGGTGTTAAGTGTTTATCAATCAAGGGCACCGTTGTTATACCCGTACCTTGGTTCAACCAGGTGTTAAGTGTTTAGCAGTCAAGGGCACCGTTGTTATACCCGTACCTTGGTTCAACCAGGTGTTAAGTGTTTATCAATCAAGGGCACCGTTGTTATACCAGTACCTTGGTTCAACCAGGTGTTAAGTGTTTAGCAGTCAAGGGTACCGTTGTTATACCAGTACCTTGGTTCAACCAGGTGTTAAGTGTTTATCAATCAAGGGCACCGTTGTTATACCAGTACCTTGGTTCAACCAGGTGTTAAGTGTTTATCAATCAAGGGCACCGTTGTTATACCAGTACCTTGGTTCAACCAGGTGTTAAGTGTTTAGCAGTCAAGGGTACCGTTGTTATACCAGTACCTTGGTTCAACCAGGTGTTAAGTGTTTAGCAGTCAAGGGCACCGTTGTTATACCAGTACCTTGGTTCAACCAGGTGTTAAGTGTTTAGCAGTCAAGGACACCGTTGTTATACCAGTACCTTGGTTCAACCAGGTGTTAAGTGTTTAGCAGTCAAGGACACCGTTGTTATACCAGTACCTTGGTTCAACCAGGTGTTAAGTGTTTAGCAGTCAAGGACACCGTTGTTATACCAGTACCTTGGTGGAGGGATTTGGGAAATAAGTCTTAGAAAGATCACTTATGGTACTGTCTACTCATCTTCGTAATCTACAGCTGAGATCCCCAGCAGGGGCGGGTCTGGGGGTCCTCCTTCGATTGGTCAGCTGTGTCCAACTGGACTCTAAGAGAGCAAGTTACAATAATTATCACGGTCTCCTGACATATTATCATCATATGAGCAGGTAATACTAGGTGACATCGTTGTCCCTTACTTGTGTTGGGGATGGGGTTGCTTACGACAGTGTTGAATGGTTAGTCTTATCAACACCACATAGATACCTATCTGCTGAGGCAAAATGGAGAAATGTGTTTTGATGAAGAATTACCTGGGTGTGTAGCTTACCCATATTATATAACGTCAGTATTGATGGCTTCATTGAAGGTATGGCGTCGGACGTCTTCACTTCTGTTGTCTACCTGGCACATCGAACGTCTCCTGACAAACATCACTTGTCCACAAGTTCGAATTGTGAACTATATCTGTGGATAATGTCCACAGTAAGGAGAAAGTTCTCCTTACGTCGTTAGTACACAAATGAGCGACACAGAGAATGGTTCTCCCACGGAACTTGCTGCACTCACAATATGTCTGTAATTATTCAAAGTAGGAAGAGTTTCTGGCGCCGGTGTGTATAGGAGAGAGTTACGTATCTGTTATCTCTTCCACATTCTTCCTGGAGAATGTCAGTGCATGACTCGGGCTTTCACGAATACGTAGCCACGAATATTTCTATGTTACGAGTATGGCCATACCCGATATATTTTATACAGGATTCCTTGTTATATATATATATATATATAATCTTTTTTATATATATATAATATATATATATATATATATATATATATATATAATATAATATATATTTAGTTGTTATATTGTGTGTTGTAGTGTTGATGTGTTGTATTGTATGTTGTTGATGTGTGTGTATGTAGGTATTGTGGTATGTGTGTGTGTGTATGATGTGTGTGTGTGTATGTGTGTGTGTGTGTGTGTGTGTGTGTGTATGTGTGTGTGTGTTGTGTGTGTGTTTTGTGTGTGTGTGTGTGTGTGTGTGTGTGTGTGTGTGGTGTGTGTGTGTGTGTATGTGTGTGGGTGTTGTGTGTTTTATGTGTGTGTGTGTGTGTGTGTGTGTTTAATGATAATATTGTTATTATATTGTTAGGAGTTGATAGTACTGTTATTGTCATGTAGTGGGAAACCACTAGTTACACTGCTGGTTAGCGGTTCAGGTACTGACGTCTCCCTCAGTCAAAAGACCAACCTGACGTCCGCTTACCCCTCAGTGGTACTGTCAGTAGGTTCACCATCTTTGCTCTGAGTAGGTTCACAACAATCGCTCAGAGTAGCTTCATACACTCTCTTCTGAGTACATCCAGGCACTCATCCTTCAATATATTCCCTCGCTCTAGATAGAAGATTACTTAGTCCCAGACAACGTGTACGTTTATGTATAACACTGCAAGAGAGAGAGAGAGAACTTTGTATCACATACTAAGTTGTATATGGATTGTTTTATAATAAAAGTCACATTTTAATTAGTCGGATGAGTCTCCTAACGATAATCTCCATATTAAAATGACATGTGTCTGAGGACAACTAGACCAGAGCTGGATTCAACATCTTGTTATGGAAAGGGGCCAATAGACATGACCTCTGACGTAACACAGTTGGTCACTTTGTCACATCACTGGTCGAATTAGAACTGGGATCTGGCTCTGGAACCTCTTGCTGTATAGCCCTTGTGGCTTAGCGCTTCGTTTTTATAATAATATAATAATCTGGAACCTCTTGCACCTCCATTCACAGGCGGGTTTCTGCTGACATAACGTCGACAGTCGTTAGTAGCCAACTTTGGCAAAAAGAGATTCATTGAATCTGAGGCGCAGGTTGTGAAACAAAATGCCCCAAGCTATATTAAAAGGTTAGAGGCATATTATCTTGAATTTTTAACAGTCTTAGGAAACAGAAGCTTTCCTAGACAAACACGTGAATGTAATGTGTTGCAGATGTGCACGTGCTGGACACGTGCACGTCTCCTGTGTCGATTTTACCTGCTCTGGATCTACATTTCATTAGGGAGAGTCTAAATATGCAGAGTAGGGAGCACATGCTAAGATATGGACGTCCTGGTATGCTTTAATTAAGCTACGTTGCAAGACATAAGGGTTTGCCTCATCTCTGCTAATGGAAAAAAGAGTAGAGGTCGTGACCTCTTAGCTCACTCTGCCCTGCTAGTGTGGAAAAGTAGAGAGAGAGAGGGGTTTCAGTCCCCTTGAGAGGGATCGCCACCCCACTGAGAGGGGAGGTCGTTGCCCCTTGTTGGAGAAAATTTCTCCACAACTTTGATGCAACCAACCAATCACAAGGAGCGATGTGGTACACTTATGAATCTACCTTGGCAAACTTACCTTCACGTCTGGTCGCTACGGTTCTCACTCTGCCTTTTGCTTGCATTTGCCTCATTGTATATAACTGTATATAAAGTACATAGGGTATATACATATATGTCGTGCTGAATAGGTAAAATTGGTCAATTAGCAAGAATTGATTTAAAATTAAGTCCTATCTAAAATTTTCTCTTATACATTTAAAGATATATTTTTTCATTTATGTTAATGTAAAAGTTAATAATTTTGTACCAAAAGAACCTTAGAAAACTTACCTGACCTTATTATAACAAGCGCAATTTAATTTCCCATTTTCAAAAAAAATAATTTTACCTTTACCAAATTGAAAAATTAAAAATGAAAAAGGGGGGGTTTTTTCGTTTAAGGGCCCCAATAAAATTCTTTTCCCCTTTTTGGAAAAATTTTTCCCCAAATTTGTAAAAACCCCAAAGGGGGCGTTGGGGAAATTTAAAAAAGGGCCAAATTCCTTATTTCGGGGTTTTCCGGTTTATTTTTTTTATTTGTATTTATAAAATTTTATATAAATAATATATTTTTAATATATTTTAATATAAAATTTAATTAAAAATTGAAAAATTTGCCACCTTTTTTTTGTTAAACTTTTTAAAATTATTTTTTTCTTTTTTTTTTAAAGTAAATTTTAATTTTGACCAAAAAAACCCCTTTGGAAACAAACCGCTTTTTAACGGTTTAAATTTTGATTTCCAAAATTATTTTTCCATTTTTCTTTTTGGTTAAATTTAAAAATTTAAAATAAATTTTTTTTTCCTTTTCCCCGGTCAAAGTTTTTCCCGGGAAAAATTTTGGGTTTTCCCCTTTTCTTTGTTCTTTTGGAAGGGAGGTTGAAAATTTAACCCAAAAGGGGAAACCCCCCGGGAAATTTGGCCAAAAGAAAATCTTTAATTTTTTTATATTTATAAAATATAAATATTTTAAAAAAGGCCCAAAAACCGGGTTCCCGTACCCTACTGGGGAAAATTGGGCCCCCGGTCCAAAAGGAACTTTTTCTTAATTTTTTTTCCTTCCGCTTTTTCTCCCCTTCTTTTTTTAAAAATCCTAAGGTTCAAAACCTTAAGGGGGAGTTAGCCCAATCCCGCTTCTCTACTCCCCTTCTCTTCCCTCCTCTTTCTTTTCTTCTCCCTTCTTCCCTTTCTTTCTTTTCTTTCCTTCATTTTTTTTATTTATAAAAAACCCCCAAAAAATTAAAATCCCTCCAAAATTGGGAAAACAGTTAACCCTCTCCTTTTTTGGTTTTTGGCTAAAAGGAATTTGGGGAAGCCTTTGAACCAAACCCCCTCCCCCCCTTTTTCCTTAAAAAGACCCCTTTTGGACCTTTTTAATTTTAAAATTTTCCCCTTTTTAAGCTTTGGCAAAAGAACCCCCCCGCTTTAAGATTGGGCCCAATGCCCCTTCCCCTCCTTAAGCCTTTAAAAATGTTCCCCCCCCCTTTCTTTGTTTTTTTGGGAACTGAAATCACCCCCTTGGGGCCTTTTTAGTCCCCTAAGAAACTTAAAACCAAAAAAAAACCCCCTCCCCCCCTTAAAACCCTTGCAATTTGAACCCCCTTAAATGACCTTTAAACAACAGGCCCCCTCCCCCCCCTTTCCCCCTTTTGAAAAGAAACCCTCCCCCCTCCCATTAGGGACCTTAAAAAGGAACCCCCCCCCTTTTAATTTTTGTCCTTAATTTTAGAACCCATTTCCCCGCCTTGGGGATTAACAACGCCCCCTCCCCCTCTTTCCCTTCTTCCTCCTCCCCCCTTTCCTTCTTCCCCCTCTTTAAAACCTTTTTTTTTCTTTACTGCCCAAAAAGGCCCCGAGGAAAGGGAAGGCTTTCTTTTTCCCCCCTTTTAAGACCGGCCTGCCCTCCTTTGCCCTTGAAAAAACAAACCCCCCCCTTCCTCCCACCCCCCCTCAAAACCTTCCTTTCCCCACCCCCTCCAAAAACCTTAAACCTAACCCCCTCCCTCTTAAAAACCCTTAAACAATAAAATCCCCCCCAAAAACCTTTAACCATAAACCCCCTTTTCCCCTCCAAAAACCCTTTCATAACCCCCCCTTTTTAAGGCCCTGAAAATTTAACTCCTCCCACTCTTTGGGCCTTAAAATTAGAACCCCCCCCCTTCCTTTTATAATTAAAAATAGTACCCCCTCCCCTCCCAAAACAACAAAAAACCCCCCTCCCCTCCTTAACCAAAAACAAACCCCCTCCCCCTCCAAAACCCTTTTTAAATTTGGCCCCCTCCCCTCCATTAACCCCTTAACAAAAACCCCCCCCCCTAAAATTAAACCTTTAAAAAACTAAACCCCCCCCCCTCTTTAAATTGCCCAAAAACCTCCCCCCCTCCAAAAACCCCTTTCCCCCCTTTTTTTCAAACACCCCTTTTTCACGGGGAAAATTTTCCAAAAAAACCTTTCCCCCTTTTTTCCTGCCCGGCCCTTTCCTCTAACCCTCACCCAAACCCCCCAAACCACCCCCCCACCCCCCCCCAAAACCCCCATCCCCACCCCCCACATCCCCCAACCCCCACCAACCCCCCACCCCCCCCCCACAACCCCCCCACCAACACCCCCCCTCCCCCCCCCCACCCCCCCCCCTCCCCCCACCCCCCCCTCCACCCCCACCTCCCCCCCAACCCCACCACCTCACCCCCACCTCCCCCAACCCCCTCCCCCTTTCCACCTCCACCCTTCCACACCCCCTCCCCCCCAACCCCCTAACCAAAAAAAACCCCCAAACCCAAAAACCCCCAAAACCCCCACCACTACCTTCCCACCCCCACCCCCCCACCCCCCAACCCCCACCTCCTCCCACCACCCCACACCTCACCTCCCACCCCACCACCACCTCCCCTTTCCCCCACCCACTCCCCACCCCCTACCCTAACCCCACCACCTCCCCACCCCCCAAACCCCTCCTCCTCCTCCCCCTCCACCTTTCCACCCCCCCTTCCCTCCCCCTCCAACTCCCAAAACCCAACACCCCACCACCCACCCCCCAACCTCCACTCCCACCCACCCCCCTCCCACCCCCCCCCTACCCCCCCACCCACCCCCCCACCCCCAAATACCCACCAACCCCCAAAACCCCTCAACCCTTCACCCCCCCACCACCCACCCCCCACCCCACCCCAAACCACCCATAAACCCCCACCACCCCCAAAACCCCCACCCCAAACCTTCCACCTCCTCCCCCCCCTTTCCCACCACCACCCCACCCCCCCACACCACACCCAAAACCACCCCAACCACCAACCCCCCCCCACCCACCACCACCACCACCCCCCTTCCACCACCCCCCAAACACCCAACCCCACCCCACCCCCCTCCAAAAAACCACCACCCCCCCACCCCCAACCCTCCCCACCACCACCCACCCCCATCCCCTCCAAAACCACCCCACCCCACCCTCCACCAACACCCCCACCACCACCACCCCCCCCCCCCCACCCCCCACCACCCCCCCACCTCCCCCCACATCCCCCAAACCCCCCCCCAAACCACCCCAACCAACCTCCACCCCAAACCCCCCACCCCCAACCCCACCACCACCATCCCACAACCACCACCACCTCCCCCCCCACCACCACCCCCAAACCACCTCCCCTTCCCCAAACCACCCCCCCCACCACCCATTCCCCCCCCACCCCCCCCCACCACACCCCCCCCCCACCACCACCACCCCCCACCACACCACCCCACCCCCACCCCAAAACCACCCCCCACCACCACCCACCCCCCACCACAACCACCCCCCAATCCACCCCCACCACCACCACCACCCCCATCACCCCACCCCCCACCCCCAAAAACCACCACACCACACCCCCACCCCCCCACCACCACCCCCACCTCCCCACCACCACCCTAACCCCCCACCACCCCCACCCCCCACCCCCACCCCATCCCCCCCCACCACCACCACCACCCCCCAAACCCCCGAACCACCCACCACACCACCCCCCACCACCCCCCCACCCCCACCACCACCACCACCACCACCACCCACCCCACCACCCCATCACCACCACCCCCCAAAACCACCCCCACCACCACCACCACCCACCCCAAACCCCAACACCACCCACCACCACACCACCACACCACCCCCCCCCACCTCCTCCCCCCCAAACCATCCCCCCAATCACCACACCACCCACCCCCCCACCACACCACCACACCACCACCCCCACCCCCACCACCACACCACCCCCACCCCACCCCACCCACCCACCATAACACCACCACCACCCCCACCACCCCCCCCCCACCCCCCACCCCCACCCCAACCACCACCACACACCAACCCCCACCCCCCCACCACCCCCAAAACACCCCCAAAACCCCCAACAACCACCCCCACCACCACCACCCCCACCCCCAAACCCCCACCACCACCACCCACCACCCCCCCCACACCACCCCCCCCCCAACCACCACCCCACCCCCCCCACCCCTCCACCACCACCCCCCCAAACCCCACCACCACCACCACCACCACCCCCCCACCACCACCACCCCCCCACCCATCCCCCCCACCACCCACCCCCCACCACCCACCATAACCACCACCACACCCCACCCCCCCTTCACCCCCCCACCACCACCCCCCCCCCCCAAAACCCCCACCATCACCACCACCCCCTTACCACCACCCCAACCACCCCACCCCCCACCCCCACCACCCCCCACCACCCCCCCCACACCCCCCCCACCCCCCCCCAACCCCCCAACCACCACCCCCCCCTCCCCCAACCCCCCCACCCCCCCCACACCACCCCCAAACCCCCCACCAACCCCCCAATCACCCCCCACCACCCCCCCCAAACCCACCACCACCACCACCACCCCCACCAAACCACCACCCCCACCCCCCTCACCCCCAAATAAACCACCCACCATCACCACCCCCACCACCACCCCCCACCACCACCACCACCCCCCCAAAACCACCATCCCCCCCCAAAACCACCCCCAAACCCCACCCCCAACCCCCACCACCCCACCACCCCCCCACCACCACCACCCCCCCACCACCCCCACCATCCCCAACCCCCCCACCCCCCACCCCCCAAACCACACCACCACCACCACCCCCCCAAACCCCCCCACCATCACCACACCACCACCACCCCCCCACCACCCCACCACCCACCACCCCCACCCACCACCCCCCACCACCCCCAAACCACCACACCACACCACCACCCCCACCCCCCCCCTTTTTCCTCCTCCCCCACACTCCCCCCCTTTCCTCCCCCTTTCCCCCTCCTCTTTTCCTCCTCCTCCTCTTTCCCCCTTTCCTTTTTTCCCTTCCTCCCCCCTCTTCCCCCTCCTCTTCTTCCTCCTCCCCTCCTCTTCCCCCTCCTCTTCTTCCCCCTCCTCTTCCCCCCCCCCTCCGGGGGGCTTCTTCATTTCTCCTTTTTCCCCCTTCCTTTTTTTTTTTTTTTTTCGGGGGGTGGGGGGATTTTGGGTTTTTAGGGGGTTGTTGTGTGGTGTAAAATTTTGTGTGTTGTGTGTGTGTGGGGGTGTGTGTTGTGTGGGGTTGTGTGTGTGTGTGTGTGTGTTGTGTTGGGATGTGTGTGGTGTTGTGTGTTGTGTTGTGTGTTTGTTGTGTGGGGTGTGTGTGTGGTTGTGTGTGTGTGTGTGTGTGGTGTGTTTTGGGGGGTGTTTTGGTGTGGGGTGTGTGGGGTGTGTGTTGTGTGTGGGGGTTGTGTGTGTTGGGGTTGTGTGTTGTGTGTTTTGTGTGTGTGTGTGTGTGTTGTGGTGTGTGTGTTTTGTGTGGGGTTGTGTGTGTGTGTGGGGGGTATTGTGTGTGTGTGTGTGTTTTTATTTGTGTGTGGGGTGTTTTTGGTTTTAGTTGTGTGGTGGGGTGTGTGTGTGGGGGGGTGTGTGTGTGTGGGGGTGTGTGTGTGTTTTGGGTGTGTGTGTTTTGTGGGGGTGTTTGTGTGTGTGTTTTTCTGTGTGGTGGGTGTGTGTGGTGTGTGTGTGGTGTGTGTTTTGTGTGGGGGTTTTTGGGGTTGGTAGGGGTGTGTGTGTGTGGGGGTGTGTGTGGGTGTGTGTGTGTGTGTGTGGGTTGTGTGTGTGTGTGGGTTTTTATGTTTTTGATTGGGGTGTGTGTGTGTGTGTGTGTGTGGGGTGTGGTGTTGTGTGTGTGTTTTGGGGTGGGGTGTGTGTGTGGGGTGTGTTGTTTTGGGGTGTTTGTGGTGTGTGTTTTTGGTGTGGGGTGTGTGTGGGGTGTGTATGTGTGTGGGGTGTTTTTGGTGTGTTGTGTGGGGGTGTGTGTGGGTTGTGGGGGTGTGTTGTTGGGGTGTGTTTGGTGTGTGTATGTGTGTGTGTGTTTTGTGTGTTTTGGTGTGGGGTTGTGTTGTGTGTGTGTGTGTGTTGTGTGTGTGTGTTGTGTGGTTGTGGTGTGTGTGTGGGGTGTGAGTGTTTGTGTGTGTGTGTTTTTTGGGGTGTTTTGTGTGTGTGGGGTGGTTTTGGGGGTGTGTGTGTGGTGTGTGTTGTGTGTGTGTGTGTGTGTGGGGTGTGTGTGTGTGTGTGTGTGTGTGGTGTGTGTGAGTGGTGTGTGTGTGTGTGTGTTTTGTGTGTGTGGGGTGTGTGGTGTGTGTGTGTGTGGTGTGTTTTGTGTGGGGTGTGGGGGGTTTTGTGGTGTTTTGTTTTGGTTTTGTGTGGGGGTGTGTTTTGGTGTGTGTGTGTGTGTGGGGGGGGTTTGTGTTTGGTGTGTGTGTGGTGTGTTTGTTGTGTGTGTGTGTGTGTGTGGTGTGTTGGGGTGTGTTTTGTGTGTTTTGTGTGTGTTGTGGGGTTTGGTGTGTGGGGTGTGTGTTTTGTGTGGGGTGTGTGTGTTGTGTGTGTGTGTGTGTGTGTGTTGTGTGTGTGTGGGGGGTGTTTTGTGTTGTGTGTGTGTTGTGTGTGTGGGTGTGTTGGGGTTTTGGTGTGTGTGTGTGTGTGGGGTTTGTGTTTTTGTGTTGTGTGATTGTGTGTGTGTGTGTGTGTGTGTGTGTGTGTGTGTGTGTGTGTGTGTTGTGTGTGGGTGTGGTGTTGTGTGTGTGTGTTTTTGTGTGTGTGTGGGTGTGTGTGGGTGTTTGTGGCATTTTTTTGGGGTGGTGTGTTCCACCTTATGAATTTTGAGTATTTTGTATGTTGCGATCATGTCTCCCCCAAGCAGTCTTACCTTAAAAAACCAAAAAATCATAAACCCCATTTAAAAGCTCCCCAACCCCAAGGTGTTTGCCCCTGGGGCTTCCCCCAGGAGCCTGCTGGCAGGGTTCTTCGTGCTCTCACGTAAAAAAAACCCCCTGGGGGGATCCGGGTTTTTGGGGACAGAAAAGGATTTGTTTCCAGAATACTTTTTTAAAAGCTTTGTGGAGGTCCAGGGTGTTGTATTGGTATATTAAAACCACACACACACAACACCACACCACACCACACACACACACAACACACCACACACACACCACACACGGGCGGGGCACACCACAGGCGCACACAATGGGCTGGAGCTTTTTACGGGGCAGTGACCAGAAAGACAAGCAATGAAGCTGCGGGCTAACGGAAGGAAGGAATTATAAATTTAGTAAGGTCAATAATCTCCCAAAAGGAGGCCCAAAAGGGTAAAAGGGAAGATCAAGGGTTCAGGGAGGGGGGTGATGGGTCGAAGGTGAGGCACAAAAAGGCTATCAAGGCCACTGGAAAAATCAAGGGAGAAACTACCACATACAGCAGGATCCGGGACCACAGAGTGTAAGGCAATGCGGGGAAGAAAGGGCAAAATCAGTGTTTACCATGGGTTCGGAGAGAGAGGAAAGGACACACATGAAAGGAAACAAAAAAAAAAAGGAGATTGGAAAATCAAAAAGAAATAGGTGAAGAGAGGGCGGATTTAAATTTTAAAGGGAATGGGGGGGGTACTCGGGTGAAAAACGACCAATAAAGCTGATTCCAGGACGGAAAAAGTGCGGAACAGGACCTCCAAGAAACCCCACGATTGAAAACTGGGAAGAGTAAAAGGGGTGTTCCAGACGAGACAGAACAAAATCGAACGAAAAACAGCTGAGGGAGGGGAAAAAAAAAGCGAAAGGCTGGGAAAAGAGACAAGGGGGGAACCAGCAGAGGTCAGTCAGGCAGGACAGAACAGCAAGGGCAAGCACACACAAACTACTCTCAAACCAAAAAACCTATCACACCACCCAACACACCTAAAATCCCATCCCACACCTCCCCCCAACACCAAGCTTTAAACCCCCGTATGCCACCAGGTCTCCCCCCCTCACAGGCCCCCCAAACCACAGTTTTGGGAAAAGGAAATAAAGGAGGTACAAAAAACCTGATGGAATAACAAAAAAGGGGGGGGGTGGCAAGAAAGAGTAAAAGAAGCATCCCCGGAACCATACTCTCAAGAAACCAACTTACAGGTATGAAAAGATCCCATTTTTTCCAAACATACCAAATCCTGGGGAAAGACGAGGGAAAGGGGGGGGTGGAGGGTGCGTTGCTGATCAAAAATCGGGGAAATTTTTGATGAGCTGGAGAGAGAAGAAGCGGAGAAGAAAGTGATTCATAGTGGGAACATTCACTCTGGAGTCCCAAGGTTAATAGCTGATGTAAAACCCCACCAAAACAGCAGGGGGCCCAAAGGGGCAAGGTACGCGAGAGCAATAGAGCGAGGGTTGACCCTGGCTAGAGGGGCCCGAAGAGCTCATGCATGCGGGGGCAAAGCTCCTGACAGGGGGATTTTAACCAAAGGGATAGTTGGGAGAATTTGGGCCCCACAGGGGGGCCCAAAGATACTTGGAGGGCAAAGATGATGGAGGTGGTACGGAAGAACTTATGACCAACACGTGGGGGCCCTACAAAAGAGGGGAGAGGATGAACGAAAGGGGTGGATTATATTCACTTCAGTAGTGCAGTATCGGGGACATCACATATAAAAAGCCCCCTTGGGGGCCATGACCATGTGGTTGTAGCTTCGAATAAAAGTAGGCTACAAGTGGGGGGAGAAGCGGAAGGCCAGGCGAATGAAGCCAAACACAAGAAAGGGGACAAAAAGGGAATGGGGAAAAATACCTGAACGGGGTTCGTGGGACGAAAACTGCAGGGAAACCATTAATGAATGTGGAATTAGCAATAAAATGAAAGGAGGCTGAGGAGGGGTTTTGTCCCCAAGGGTAAAGGAGTAATGAAAAAGCCAGGATAGCCCAGGGTTTCCCCAAAAGGGTGCAGGGGGGCAAAAACCAAGTGGGCTGGGAAGGAAGAAATATAGAAGGCAAAGGACCAGGAGAATAAGGAGAACAGTCGTAGACCCAAAAATGAATATGCACAAAAAAGAAGGGGGGCCCCAAAGCAAAGAAAATGCAAAGCAGCGAAAGCAAATCTGACCCGAAAAATGTTGTACGCCACATAGGGGGAAAACAACAGTCAAGGACCAGGTAATCAGGGTAAAGGGGGAAGGAGGAGAGAAACAGGAAATGCCGGGAAGTTTTTGAAGAACTCAACAAGAATTCAAAAAAGTGTTCAAGGGAGACAGAAGGGGGCTCCAGAAAGCGGGGAGGGGGCACACCACCAAAGGTGGACACATGCACACAACCGGAAGAAATGAAAAGGCTTCTGAGTGAGCTAGATACCCAAAGGCAAAGGGGCCAGATAAAATCTCCCCAGGGTATTGAAGAGGGACAGAGGCGTATGTGTACCCCCAACAAAAAAAATTTAAATCTACGAAAAAAGGAGATTGCCGAGCTGGGAAAACAGCAAATGTAGTCCCCAAACTTTAAAAAAGGAACAGACATGAAAACATTAAACTACAGCCGTGTCACTGACAGTTTTGTATGCAAAATCATGGAGAAGATTACAGGAAAGAGTGGTGGAAACCCAGAAAGGAAAGATTTACAAAAAGCGCCGCGGTTTCAGGGCGGGAAATCCTGTGTCACAAACCCCCTGGGGTTCTATGACATGGGGACAACAGTAAGAAAGAAGAGAGGGGGGGTGGATTGCATTTTCTTGGGGCTCAAAAGAAGGCGTTTTTCCAGTTCCCCCCACAAGAGATTGGGAAAAAAATGGGGGACCAAGCGGATAACGGGAAGGGCCCCTACAATGGATAGGAATATTGTCGGAAGACAGCAGCGAGTCAGGTAGGGCGAGGTTCAGGTGGGGCCCCTTGACCTGCGGGGTTCCCCCAGGGGTCTCCTAGGACCAGGCTGTTTCTGGTATTTGTGAACGACATGACGGAAGGAAAAGACTCTGAGGTGTCCCTGTTTGCGTGCGTGAAGTTTATGAAAAATCACTCGATCGAAGAAGGGGCCCGAACTACAAAGGGGTCTGGACGGGTGCAGAACTGGTCCAGCAATTGGTCCTGGGTTCAATCCCCCCAAATGCAAATCATGAAGATTGGGGAAGGCAAAGAAGGCCGCGACGGGTAAGTCTAGGGGGGCAGGACAAAACCCCTCAAGGAAAAAAATCTTGGGGTGGGTATAACACCGGCACATCTCCTGAAGCGCACTCAACAAAAAATGCTGCAGCTAGGGCGCCTAGCTAACTCAAACAGCATTCCCACTCTTAATAAGGGGTCGTTAGGACCCTTACACCGTTACGTTAGGCCCATATTGGAGTATGCGGCACCAGTTTTGGGAACCCCCCACCCAGCCAAGCACGTAAAAAATAGAGAAAATGCAAAGGGGTTTGCAACAAGACTAGTCCCAGAGCAAGAGGTATGTCCTACGAGGAGAGGTTAAGGGAAATCAACCTGACGACACTGGGGGACAGGAGAGATAGGGGGGACTTTATAACGACATACAAAATCTGAGAGGAATTGACAAGGTGGACAAAAACAGGATTTTTCCAGAGATTGGACACAGTAACAAGGGGACACAGTTGGAAGCTAAAGACACAGATGAATCACAGGGATGTTAGGAAGTATTTCTTCAGCCACAGAGTAGTCAGTAAGTGGAATAGTTTGGGAAGCGATGTAGTGGAGGCAGGATCCATACATAGCTTTAAGCAGAGGTACGATAAAGCTCACGGCTCAGGGAGAGTGACCTAGTAGCGATCAGTGAAGAGGCGGGGCCAGGAGCTCGGACTCGACCCCCGCAACCTCAACTAGGTGAGTACAACTAGGTGAGTACATGCACGCACACACCTCCTTCGCTCCTTCCTTCTCTCACGATAATTTATACATCCCTATAAATACGTCGGGATCAGAATGAGATGCTGACGTCATTGTGACGCCTTGACGTCATGGTGACTCTTTGATGTCATGGTGACTCTTTGATGTCACGGTGACTTCTTGACGTCATAGGCTGGTGAGTTCACGAGTGTCATGTCAGGAAGGTCACAAGTATCATGTCAATCTTGCTGACAGGAAGACATCAAAAGCTGACACTCGCGTCAGCTCGTCCTCGACGCTCCAGAAATTAAGTCTTGAGCCTCAGGTATAATGACCCACATGGGTTTAGCTCCGCAAGAAATAGAATTCAGTATTCTATAAATAATGTTGGATCCTACGTTGTTAATAAAGGATCCAACACTGTTTAAAGGGATCCAGCACTGTGGAAAGGGATCCAACACTGTTTAAAGGAATCCAACACTGAGGAAATGGTATTGTGATGCCGACAAGATATGGAAAAAGACACTTATGTACAGTTCAGGACATTTATTAAAGGAAACGTTTCGCCACGAGTGACTTCTTCAGTCCTAATACAGAGAAAACTAAGAAAACATTTATATATATAGTGGCAGGAGTCAGGTGAGGTGACGCGTGGGTAGAGGTGGTAGTAGTAGTAGTAGTAGTAGTAGTAGTAGTAGTAGTAGTAATGGAACTAAGGAGGTGAGGCAAGAGAGGGACCTGCTGGCATCAAGTAACACCAGTTCCAGGATGGGTAATATCCTCTTGCTTTAGTAATTTTGAAATACTGTAACTACCAGATTTTTGCTTTATAGTGTTACTGACAGAAATTAGTGCAGCTTCAATGCATTTTCTCCGTCTTAAGTCGTCTTCTTTAATAACTAGTTTAGCTTCATTGAATTTCATGAGGTGTCCAACATCGTCTCATGTTGGAACACATGCGTTTTTGCGGTCATCATTTTTTGCCAAGCATTTTTGTGTTCTGCTATCCTAATGTCCAGAGTTTCTGGCTGTTTCCCCTACATATACTTTGTAAACACCCCCACATGGTATAGTGGTAGATTCCTGCACTTGTGCCAGAATCATGCTTGGGTTTTTGTATCAGGTTCCTAATAGTAGTTGAAGAGCTGGTAGATATTTTAGCCAGTTTTCTGTCAAACATTTTTGAAACATTAGTGGCAACGTTGCTGACCGGTAAAACGATGTAACTTGGAGGCTTTTCTTCAATTTGATAGGTGTTGGTCTTGCTGAGGATACGTGTCGCACGTTTCCTGCAGTCACGTATGAAGTGTAGGGGAAAGTGTAGTGAACTAAAAGAGTTGGTGATGTATGTACATTCTTCTTCGAGGAACTGTGGACTGGATCCAACGCTGTTTAAGGGGATCCAACGCTGTTTCAGGGATCTAACACTATTTATATGGAACCAATACTGTTAATAAAGGTTCCAACACTGTTTCAGTGAATCCAACACTGTTTAAAGGGGTCCAACACTGTTAATAAGGGATCCAACATCGTTTATAAGGGACCCAACACTGTTAATAAGGGATCCAGCGCTGTTAATAAGGGATCTAACGCTGTTGTAAGGAATCCGACACTGTTTAAAATGATCCAGTACTGTTGTATTGGATCGAACGGTTTAACTGGAACGCTGTTTAAAGGGATCCAATACTGTTAAAAGAGGTCGAACACTGTTTATTAGGTAACCAACACTGCTTATAAGGGAGCCAACACTATAGTGATCCACCACTATTTACAAGGGATTCAACACTATTTATAGGTGATCCAGCACTATTTGTAAGTGATCCAACACTGTTTAAAATTATCTAACACCGTAAGGTATCCACCACTTCAATAAAGAATCTACCCCTATATATAAGTGATCCAACACTGCTTATAACGCATCCAATACTATTTATAAGGGATCCAACATTGCTTATAAGTGATCCAACACTGTTCATAAGAGATCCAATACTTTTTGCAAGGGAACGAACATTGTTTTTAAGGGATCCAACAGTGTGTATAGGTGATCCAAAGCTATTTATTAGAACTCTAACACTACAAATTCCAACATCATTTATAAAGGATATAACATCTATAAGTGATCCAAAACTATTTGTATGGTATCCAACACTTTTATAAGGATCCAACACTGTTTGTAAGGTATCCAACACTTTTATAAGGGATTCACCACTATTTGTATGGTATCCAACACTTTTATAAGGGATCCAAAACTATTTGTATGGTATCCAACACTTTTATAAGGGATCCAACACTATTTGTATGGTATCCAACACTTTTATAAGGGATCCAAACTATTTGTATGGTAATCCCAACACTTTTATAAGGGATCCAACACTATTTGTATGGTATTCCCAACACTTTTTTTAAGGGATCCAAAACTATTTGTATGGTATCCAACACTTTTATAAGGGATCCAACACTATTTGTATGGTATCCAATACTTTTATAAGGGATACAAAACTATTTGTATGGTATCCAACACTTTTATAAGGGATCCAACACTATTTGTAAGGTATCCAACACTTTTATAAGAGTTTTAATACTACAAATGCCAACAGTATTTATAAGGATCCAAGACTATAAATAGTGTCCAACATGGCGGAGGTTGCTATATTCTATACCAGAATTTGTTTCTCGTGTCGCCGAGATTCTTCTTTTATACTTTACATTTCACGAATTATTTGTGTGAAATTCTATAACCTGTATGTCACGCCATGTGTGTGTGTGTGTGTGTGTGTTGGGGTGTTTTGTTGTTTTTGTGTGTGTTGGGTGTTGTGTGTGTGTGTTTGTGCTTTGTGTGTGTGTGTGTGGTGTGTGTGTTGTGTGTGTGTGTGTTGTGTGTGTGTGTGTGTGTGTGCGTGTGTGTGTGTGTGTGTGTGTGTGGGGTGTGTTGTGTGTGTGTGTGTGTGTGTGTGTGTGTGTGTGTGTGTGTGTGTGTGTGTGTGTGTGTGTGTGTGTGCGTGTGTGTGTGTGTGTGTGTGTGTGTGTGTACTCACCTAGTTGTACTCACCTAGTTGAGGGTTTCGGGGGTCGAGTCCGAGCTCCTGGCCCCGCCTCTTCACTGATCGCTACTAGGTCACTCTCCCTAGCCGTGAGCTTTATCGTACCTCTGCTTAAAGCTATGTATGGATCCTGCCTCCACTACATCGTTCCCAACTATTCCACTTCCTGACTACTCTGTGGCTGAAGAAATACTTCCTAACATCCCTGTGATTCATCTGTGTCTTCAACTTCCAACTGTGTCCCCCTTTTTACTGTGTCCAATCTCTGGAACATCCTGTCTTTGTCCACCTTGTCAATTCCTCTCAGTATTTTGTATGTCGTTATCATGTCAACCCTATCTCTCCTGTCCTCCAGTGTCGTCAGGTTGATTTCCCTTTAAACCCCTCCTCGTAGGACATACCTCCCTTTGCTCTGGGACTAGTCTTGTTGCAAACCTTTGCACTTTCTCTGTTTCTTTACGTGCTTGGCTAGGTGTGGGTTCCAAACTGGTGCTGCATACTCCAATATGGGCCTAACGTAACGGTGGGACAGGGTTTCCCGAACGATTCCTTATTAAGATGTCGGAATGTTCTTCTGAGGTTTGCTAGGCGCCTATAAAGCTGCAGCCGTTATTTGGGTTGATTTGCGCTTCAGGAGATGTGCCTGGTGTTATACTCACCCCAAGATCTTTTTCCTTGAGCGAGGTTTGTAATCTCTGGCACCCTAGAATGTACTCCGTCTGCGGTCTTCTTTGCCCTTCCCCAATCTTCATGACTTTGCACTTGGTAGGGTTGAACTCCAGGAGCCAATTGCTGGACCAGGTCTGCAGCCTGTCCAGATCCCTTTGTAGTTCTGCCTGGTCTTCGATCGAATAAATTCTTCTCATCAACTTCACGTCATCTGCAAACAGGTACACGTCGGAGTCTATTCCTTCCGTCATGTCGTTCACAAATACCAGAAACAGCACTGGTTCTAGGACTGACCCCTGTGGGACCCCGCTGGTCACAGGTGCCCACTCTGACACCTCGCCACATACCATGACTCGCTGCTGTCTTCCTGACAAGTATTCCCTGATCCATTGTACTGCCTTCCCTGTTATCCCTGCTTGGTCCTCCAGTTTTTGCACTAGTCTCTTGTGTGGAACTGTGTTAAACGCCTTCCTGCAGTCCAAGAAAATGCAATTCCCCCACCCCTCTCTCTCTTGTCTTACTGCTGTCACCATGTCATAGAACTCCAGTAGGTGTGTGACTCAGGATTTCCCGTCCATGAAATCATGTTGGCTGCTGTTGATGAGATCATTCCTTTCTAGGTGTTCCACCACTCTTCTCCTGATAATCTTCTCCATGACTTTGCATACTATACATGTCAGTGACACTGGTCTGTAGTTTAGTGCTTCATGTCTGTCTCCTTTTTTAAAGATTGGGACTACATTTGCTGTCTTCCATGCCTCAGGCAATCTCCCTGTTTCGATAGACGTATTGAATATTGTTGTTAGGGGTACACATAGCACCTCTGCTCCCTCTCTCAGGACCCATGGAGAGATGTTATCTGGCCCTATTGCCTTTGAGGTATCTAGCTGACTCAGAAGCCTCTTCACTTCTTCCTCGGTTGTGTATACTGTGTCCAGCACATGGTGGTGTACCCCACCTCTCCGTCTTTCTGGAGCCCCTTCTGTCTCCTCTGTGAACACTTCTTTGAATCTCTTGTTGAGTTCCTCACATACTTCACGGTCATTTCTTGTTGTCTCTCCTCCTTCCTTATCCTGATTACCTGGTGTGTGTGTGTGTACTCACCTATATGTACTCACCTATATATGGTTGCAGAGGTTGAGTCATAGCTCCTGGCCACGCCTCTTCACTAGTCGATACTAATTCACTCTCTCCCTACTCCATGATCTTTGTCATACCTCTTCTTAAAGCTATTTATGTAACTTGCTTCCACTACTTCACTCTTCAGATTATTCCACTTCCTGACAACTCTAAGGCTAAAGAAATACTTCCTAACATCCCTATGACTCATCTGGGTTTTCAGCTTCCAATTCTGACACCCTGTTGCTGTGTCCCATCTCTGGAACATCCTGTCTCTGTCCACCTTGACAGCTCCTCTCAGTATTTTCTATATCATTATCATGTCCACCCTATCCCTCCTGTCCTCCAGTGTTGTCAGGTTGATTTCCCTTAACCTCTCCTATTAGGACATGCCCTTAGCTTCGAAACTCATTTTGTTGCAAACCTTTGCATTTTCTCTAATTTCTTGACGTGTTTGAATAGGTGTGGGTTCCATACTGGTGCTGCATACTCGAATATGGGCCTGACGTACACAGTGTACAGTCTTGAATGATTCCTTACTGAGGTGTCGAAACGCTATTCTTAGGTTTGCCAGGCGCCCATATGCTGCAGCAGTTATTTGGCTGATGTGCGCCTCAGGAGATATGTTAGGTATAATGCTCACCTCAAGATCATTTTCCTTGAGTTAGTTTTGCAGCCTTTGACATCCTAGGCTATACTTTGTCTCCGGTCTTCTTTGCCATTCCCCAAATTTCATGACTTTTCACTTGCTGGGGGTTGAACTCTGGGAGCAAGTTGTTGGACCAGGCTTACCTGATCCTCGTCCGCCTGTATTTTCCACATTAACTTCACATCGTCTACAAACAGGGACGCCTCTGAATCACTCCCTTCCATCATGTCATTCACATATACCAGAAACAGCACAGGTCCTAGGACTGACCCCTGTGGGACCCCGCTGGTCACAGGCGCCAACTTTGACACCTCGTTACGTACCATCACACGTTGTTACTTCCTGTCATGAGGGAGAGAGGGAGGGAGGAAGTTAGGGTAAGAAGTAGAGATGGAATAAGGGAGGGAAAGATGGAGGGAAGGGGAGAGGAAGGGAGGGCGAGATGGAGGGTGGGAAAGGAGGGAGGGAGAGATGGAGATAGAGAGAAATGAAGGGAGGGAAGGGAGGGAGGAAAAAGAGGGAGAGATGGAGAGAGGAAAGGGAGGTAGGGAAGGGAGGGAGGGAGGGAGGGGAAGGGAGGGAGGGAGGGAGGGAAGGGAGGGAGGGAAGGGAGGGAAAGGTCGCTGTTCATTGGAGTTTGTGACGTATTGATTGTCGTTAGTAATTCATGGACACTTAAGGGGACGGGGCTTAGGGGAGGCTAGTGAGAAGGGGAGGTTAGTGGCAAAAGGAGGTTAGTGGCAAGGGGAGGTCAGTGGCAAGGGGAGGTTAGTGCTAAGGGGAGGCTAGTGGGAAGGGGAGGCTAGTGGGAAAGGGAGGCTAGTGGTAGGTGAGGCTAGTGGGAAGGGGAGGCTAGTGGGAAGGGAAGACTACTGGGAGGGGAAACTATGGGAAAGGGAGGCTAGTGGGAAGGGAAGACTACTGGGTAGGTGAGGCTAGTGGGAAGGGGAGGCTAGTGGGAAGGGAGACTACCGGGTAGGGGAGGCTAGTGGGAAAGGGAGGCTACTGGGAAAGGGAGGCTAGTGGGTGGGGGAGGCTATTGGGAAAGGGAGGCTAGTGGGAAAGGGAGGCTAGTGGGAAGGGGAGGCTAGTGGGAAAGAAAGGCTAGTGGGAAGGGGAGGCTAGTGGAAGGGGAGGCTAGTGAGAATGGGAGGCATGTGGGAAGGGGAGGCTTGTGGGAAGGGGAGGCAAGTGGGAAAGGGAGGCTAGTGGGTAGGGGAGGCTAGTGGGAAAGGGAGGCTAGTGGGTAGGGGAGGCTAGTGGGAAGGGAGGCTAGTGGGTAGGGGAGGCTAGTGGGAAGGGGAGGCTAGTGGGAAAGGGAGGCTAGTGGGAAAGGGAGGCTAGTGGGAAGGGGAGGCAAGTGGAAAAGGGAGGCTAGTGGGTAGGGGAGGCTAGTGGGAAAGGGAGGCTAGTGGGAAGGGAAGACTACTGGGTAGGTGAGGCTAGTGGGAAGGGAGGCTAGTGGGAAGGGAAGACTATGGTAGGTGAGGCTAGTGGGAAGGGAGGCTAGTGGGAAGGGAGGCTAGTGAGTAGGGGGAGGCTAGTGGGAAGGGGAGGCTTGTGGGAAGGGGAGGCAAGTGGGAAAGGGAGGCTAGTGGGTAGGGGAGGCTAGTGGAAAGGGAGGCTAGTGGGTAGGGGAGGCTAGTGGGAAGGGAAGGCTAGTGGGTAGGGGAGGCTAGTGGGAAGGGGAGGCTAGTGGGAAAGGGAGGCTAGTGGGAAAGGGAGGCTAGTGGGAAAGGTTAGACTAGTGGGAAAGGGAGGCTAGTGGGAAAGGGAGGCTATGTGGTGGGGGAGGCTAGTGGGAAGGGGAGGATAGTGGGAAAGGGAGGCTAGGTGGGAAAGGGAGGCTAGTGGGAAAGGAAGGCTAGTGGGAAGGGGAGGCTAGTGGGAAGGGGAGGCTAGTGAGTAGGGGAGGCTAGTGGGAAGGGAGGCTTGTGGGAAGGGGAGGCAAGTGGGAAAGGGAGGCTAGTGGGTAGGGGAGGCTAGTGGGAAAGGGAGGCTAGTGGGTAGGGGAGGCTAGTGGGAAGGGAAGGCTAGTGGGTAGGGAGGCTAGTGGGAAGGGGAGGCTAGTGGGAAAGGGAGGCTAGTGGGAAAGGGAGGCTAGTGGGAAAGGGAGGCTAGTGGGAAAGGGAGGCTAGTGGGTGGGGAGGCTAGTGGGAAAGGGAGGCTAGTGGGAAAGGGGGGCCTAGTGGGAAGGGGAGGATAGTGGGAAAGGGAGGCTAGTGGGAAGGGGAGGCTAGTGGGAAGGGAGGCTAGTGGGTAGGGGAGGCTAGTGGGAAGGGGAGGCTTGTGGGAAGGGGAGGCAAGTGGAAAAGGGAGGCTAGTGGGTAGGGGAGGCTAGTGGGAAAGGAAGGCTAGTGGGTAGGGGAGGGTAGTGGGAAGGGGAGGCTAGTGGAAAGGGAGGCTAGTGGGAAAGGGAGGCTAGTGGGGAAAGGGAGGCTAGTGGGAAAGGAGGCTAGTGGGTGGGGAGGCTAGTGGGAAAGGGAGGCTAGTGGGTGGGGGAGGCTAGTGGGAAAGGGAGGCTAGTGAAAAAGGGAGCTAGTGGGTAGGGGAGGCTAGTGGGAAGGGGGAGGCTAGTGGGAAAGGGAGGCTAGTGGGTAGGGGAGGCTAGTGGGAAAGGGAGGCTAGTGGGAAGTTGAGGCTAGTGGGAAAGGGAGGCTAGTGAGTAGGGGAGGCTAGTGGGAAGGGGGAGGCTAGTGGAAAGGGGGGAGGCTAGTAGGAAGTTGAGGCTAGTGGGAAAGGGAGGCTAGCGGAAAGGGGAGGCTAGTGGGAAGTGGAGGCTAGTGGAAAGAGGAAGCTAGTGGAAAGGTGAGGCTAGTGGGAAGTTGAGGCTAGTGGGTAGGGGGAGGCTAGTGGGTAGGTCGATGCTAGTGAGTAGGTCGAGGCTAGTGGGTAGGTCGAGGCTAGTGGGTAGGGCGAGGCTAGTGGGTAGCTCGAGGCTAGTGGGTAGGTCGAGGCTAGTGGGTAGGTCGAGGCTAGTGGGTAGGTCGAGGCTAGTGGGTAGGTCGAGGCTAGTGGGTAGGTCGAGGCAAGTGGGTAGGTCGAGGCTAGTGGGTAGGTCGAGGCTAGTGGGTAGGTCGAGGCTAGGGGGTAGGTCGAGGGTAGTGGGTAGGTCGAGGCTAGTGGGTAGGTCGAGGCTAGTGGGTAGGTCGAGGCTAGTGGGTAGGTCGAGGCTAGTGGGTAGGTCGAGGCTAGGGGGTAGGTCGAGACTAGTGGGTAGGTCGAGGCTAGTGGGTAGGTCGAGGCTAGTGGGTAGGTCGAGGCTAGTGGGTAGGTCGAGGCTAGTGGGTAGGTCGAGGCTAGTGGGTAGGTCGAGGCTAGGGGGTAGGTCGAGGCTAGTGGGTAGGTCGAGGCTAGTGGGTAGGTCGAAGGCTAGGGGTAGGTCGAGACTAGTGGGTAGGTCGAGGCTAGTGGGTAGGTCGAGGCTAGTGGGTAGGTCGAGGCTAGTGGGTAGGGTGTGCGAGGCTAGGGGGTAGGTCGAGGCTAGTGGGTAGGTCGAGGCTAGTGGGTAGGTCGAGGCTAAGGGGTAGGTCGAGACTAGTGGGTAGGTCGAGGCTAGTGGGTAGGTCGAGGCTAGGGGGTAGGTCGAGGCTAGGGGGTAGGTCGAGGCTAGGGGGTAGGTCGAGGCTAGTGGGTAGGTCGAGGCTAGTGGGTAGGTCGAGGCTAGTGGGTAGGTCGAGGCTAGTGAGGGTAGCTCGAGGCTAGTGGGTAGGTCGAGGCTAGTGGGTAGGTCGAGGCTAGTGGGTAGGTCGAGGCTAGTGGGTAGGTCGAGGCTAGTGGGTAGGGCGAGGCTAGTGGGTAGGGCGAGGCTAGTGGGTAGGTCGAGGCTAGTGGGTAGGGCGAGGCTAGTGGGTAGGTCGAGGCTAGTGGGTAGGTCGAGGCTAGTGGGTAGGTCGAGGCTAGTGGGTAGGTCGAGGCTAGTGGGTAGGTCGAGGCTAGGGGGTAGGTCGAGGCTAGTGGGTAGGTCGAGGCTAGTGGGTAGGTCGAGGCTAGGGGTAGGTCGAGGCTAGGGGGGTAGGTCGAGGCTAGTGGGTAGGTCGAGGCTAGGGGGTAGGTCGAGGCTAGGGGGGGTATAGGTCGAGGCTAGGGGGTTAGGGTAGGTCGAGGCTAGTGGGTAGGTCGAGGCTAGGGGGTAGGTCGAGGCTAGGGGGTAGGTCGAGGCTAGGGGGTAGGTCGAGGCTAGGGGGTAGGTCGAGGCTAGTGGGTAGGTCGAGGCTAGGGGGTAGGTCGAGGCTAGGGGGTAGGTCGAGGCTAGGGGGTAGGTCGAGGCTAGGGGGGATTAAGGCAGTACACAGAGAGATAGGGGAAGTGGAAGTTACATAAATAAGGAGTACAGGACAAAGGACTTCAAATGTTCCCAGTAATTAAGGTGCATAACTGTACTTACATATATCATCTGGATCAGCAACATCACCTCTCTTGAAACTGGCTTCTAGTGTGCAACAATATTCCAGCCTAGAGAGAACAAGTGGCTTAACCCGTCACTGGCTTGGCAACCCTGGTTTTAAAGGTTCTCACTATCCATCCTGGTGGAGAGTGCCTGATAGAGAGTCTTCGATGGAGAGTGCCTGATGGAGAGTACTTGATGGAGACTGAGAGTCTAACGTAGAGTCCCAGATTCATGATCAACTACCGTGTACACAAATGAAGTATTCCCAGTCAGCTAGAGGCATGAGAGGGTCTGACAAGCAGAAGTGCTCCTAGAAGTAAGAAAATCTCGACCAGGCTGGCCACCCACCCTCAGAAACATCAGAATGCCCCAGCACCTAGCTAGCCACTCCTCCACCCTCCTGTAACAGGATGGTGCACCCATCCTAGCAAGCAGTGACTGATGTGCACCTGACTGGCTAAGATGAAAAGATATTGAAAACAAAATGACAGTCCGAGACAGGAAGCTGATGGCTGCACTTGTCTGGTGCATCTGTCTGCAACATCTGTCTGCTACACCTGTCAGGAACACCAGTCTGGTACACTTGTCAGAAACATCTGTCTGGTGCATCTATCAGCAATACCTGTCTGGTGCACCTCTCAGCAACACCTGTCTGGTGCACTTGTCAGAAACACCTGACTGGTATAACTGTCTGGTGCATCTGTCAGCAACATCTTTCTGGTGCGCCTGTCAGCAACACCTGTTTGGCTCATCTGTCATCAACACTTGTCTGGTACATCTGTCAGGAACACCTGTCTGGTGCATCTATCATAAACGTGTGGCTGGTACACCTGTCAGGAACACCTTTCTGGTACACCTATCAGGAACACCTGCCTGGTGCATTTGTCAGTAACACCTGTCTGGTGCACCCGCCAGCAACACCTGTCTGGTGCACTTGTCAGAAACACCTGACTGGTACAACTGTCTGGTGCAACTGCCAGCAACAACTATCTGGTGCACCTGTCAGAAACATCTGTCTGGTGCACTTGTCAGAAACACCTGGCTGGTACAACTGTCTGGTGCAACTGCCAGCAACAACTATCTGGTGCACCTGTCAGCAACACCTGTCTGGTGCACTTGTCAGAAACACCTGGCTGGTACAACTGTCTGGTGCAACTGTCAGAAACACCTGACTGGTACAGCTGTCTGGTGCAACTGTCAGAAACACCTGTCTGGTACAGCTGTCTGCTGCATCTCTTACTCTTCTTAATCCTCGTCTTCCTCCTCGTCCTCTTCCTCCTCGTCCTCTTCCTCCTCGTCCTCTTCCTCCTCGTCCTCTTCCTCCTCGTCCTCTTCCTCCTCGTCCTCTTCCTCCTCGTCCTCTTCCTCCTCGTCCTCTTCCTCCTCGTCCTCTTCCTCCTCGTCCTCTTCCTCCTCGTCCTCTTCCTCCTCGTCCTCTTCCTCCTCGTCCTCTTCCTCCTCGTCCTCTTCCTCCTCGTCCTCTTCCTCCTCGTCCTCTTCCTCCTCGTCCTCTTCCTCCTCGTCCTCTTCCTCCTCGTCCTCTTCCTCCTCGTCCTCTTCCTCCTCGTCCTCTTCCTCCTCGTCCTCTTCCTCCTCGTCCTCTTCCTCCTCCTCCTCTTCCTCCTCCTCCTCTTCCTCCTCGTCCTCTTCCTCCTCCTCAGATAATTTCCTCATCACATCAGGAATATCAAATATTTTCCCAGTTGTGTGTAGTATATGTCCACTTGGCTCATGGAGTGATGACCTAGCTGGGGATTATCGACCTTGTGGGTAAGGTAAATATAGCACTGTCTTGGTCTCTCGCTCAAAATATTTGATCGATCATGTCGACGACTTGTGTGTGTGTGTGTGTGTGTGTGTGTGTGTGTGTGTGTGTGTGTGTGTGTGTGTGTGTGCGTGTGTGTGTGTGTGTGTGTGTGTGTGTGTGTGGGGTGTGTGTGTGTGTGTGTGTGTGTGTGTGTGTGTGTGTGTGTGTGTGTGTGTGTGTGTGTGCGTGTGTGTGTGTGCGTGTGTGTGTGTGTGTGTGTGTGAGTATGTATGTATGTTTGTGTGTATGTGTGCTTCCCTAATTATGGTTGGAGGGGTTGATTTTCAGCTCCTGGCTCTGCCTCTCTGCTGGCCTCGCCAGCTTCCCTCTCTCCTGGCTGTAGGAGCCATATCATACCTGTTCTTAAAGCTGTGCATGGATTCTGCCTCTACTACTTGGCTGTCTTGGTTTTTCTTGATTCCACCGAGAATACTTTCTGAAACCTTTTGTTCTGCTCCTCACAGACTTCCTGGACATTCCTGGTGAGCTCTCCTCCTTCCTTCCTCAGCCTCATTACCTCCTCCTTCACAGTGGTCTTCCTCCTGATGTGGCTGTGTAGCAACTTTGGCTCAGATTTGGTTTTTGATGCTGCCATTCTCCACTTGTATTTCAGCCTCTCTTCTGGCCCACACATTTTCACTTCTGGTTCTTCTGCTTGATTCTATTGTCTCTGGCAATCTTTGCTTTCTATATGTCTTCCATGTTCACACAGTTCTAGCTGTTGCTTCCCTGCACTGCTGGTGTGGGTGTGGATAAGGAGCAAATGGAAGAGGGGATGGGATTGTGATTGGAAGGGTTATGATTGGGATGGCTGTGATAGGAAGGGTTGTGAGAAAGGATCTTGTACTGGCTGGGGTAAGGAATGGGGGTGTGAGTAGGAGAGGAGGGAGTAAGGTATGGTTTGTTCTGAGTTATTGTGTTGGAGGGAAACTGGTTGGCGTTGAGGGTGTTGGAGTGAGACTGGGGGTGTTGGAGTGAGACTGGGAGGTGTTGAGGGTGTTGGAGTGAGACTGGGGGTGTTGGAGTGAGACTGGGAGGTGTTGAGGGTGTTGGAGTGAGACTGGGAGGTGTTGAGGGTGTTGGAGTGAGACTGGGGGTGTTGGAGTGAGACTGGGAGGTGTTGAGGGTGTTGGAGTGAGACTGGGAGGTGTTGAGGGTGTTGGAGTGAGACTGGGGGTGTTGGAGTGAGACTGGGAGGTGTTGAGGGTGTTGGAGTGAGACTGGGGGTGTTGGAGTGAGACTGGGAGGTGTTGAGGGTGTTGGAGTGAGACTGGGAGGTGTTGAGGGTGTTGGAGTGAGACTGGGAGGTGTTGAGGGTGTTGGGATCTGAGGGACTATTTGTTTTAGCACTTGGTGTTTTTCGTGAAGTGGAGCTTCTACACCTGTCACTGCTTTCACTGGCTCTTCTACCTGCCTTCTGCTGTTTCTTAGTCTCTCCCGCAGTTGTTCCCTCTCTTGTAATGTTCTGTCCCCGTCGAGGTACACACGATGACACTCGTCAGTTTCCCTCAACAGTGCTCTCCGTCTCAAGACCCCATCTCTAGACACTATCAGATACAACACTTTCACAAGTGTCTCAGTCTTCAACTTGATGGTTTTCTGAAGCAGCATTGCCTCGGTGGGATTTTTTAATGATAAATGCATTAGAGACCATGAAAAGGCACTTACTGGTCGACAGCTCAGAACCCCAGCAGCCACATTCTGGGGATCTCCTTCAGTGCTGGCTATCTGTCTCATGGTGAGGGGGTGATATAACCTGGATTAACACTCGCCCTGAAGACCAGTATTTTACACTTATTTTATGTATGTCACCTGGAAAGTCATGGGTGAGTCTTACATGGGTTTGGGCAATCGCCTTCCAGTGACGGTGTCTAATTGGTCAGTCCTATCAAACCCACCTATAAACCCGTCTGCTACAGCAGAATGGCGAAACGAAGGGTATGATGAAGACTTGCCTGGGTGTGTGTATCCAGCCCAACTGTGGTGATGCCGAGAATGATGGATAATGTCAATGGTAGGGAGAATGTTAGCAATACTTGGCTTTGCAAAGACAACTATGATAGTTCCGACACTCTGTCTTTGCTCCAGTTCTCCTCAATGATCGAACACAAATAAGCGACACAGAGACACGCGATTTAACCACTAACTTACGATTCTACGAATGTGATCGGAGGTAGCTGCTGCCGCGGGATTTCACTCACTCGTACTCGTTAATCTGGCAAGAATCTTGCCGACTAGAAGTCTAGTATTAGCATGCTCTTACTCAGACAAATTATGGCCTGCGATTTGGTCGTAATTGGTTTCAAAGTGAAGCAAATAAACTCAGAAATAGTTTATCACCTGTAGTTTCTTCACCAGATATAATTTGCCAAATATATACAAGTATATACACTTATGTACACTATGTACAGAGGTTGAATAGTAAGTGTAGCACAAGGTGACAGAAGATGGCAAAAGTTGAAGCCAGAGAGAGTGTACCGTAATCAACCAGAGGCTCAGACAAGTCTGTCAATTCGCTTGCCACAAGTGAAACACGTTACTTCATCTTTGGTGGGCTTGCCTGTGATTGGCCAGTGAACCAAGGTACTGATTTAATGATGGGTACCATGTTGATCGTTTAACCTTTACCACCCTGTTCGCTGGTTGGGAGGCAGCTTATATGGGAGTGCGACATACTCTGAATAAAATGCAACATACTCATAGCATGCTGACATAATGTCTGAAAAACAAGATTGACAGCTAACACTATGTGATTGTGTCTGGAATTGATTTCACTTGTCCTGATGAGACTTACTAGCTAACTGAACACAGTAAGTCCCTATGTATATCTTGGGTAAACTTAAGTATGAATATTATCATGGGGCTTGTTGGAAAATGTGGAAGAAAGTATTGGCGTCCTTTGCTCTGCTGGAATGTGTTGGTGACCATGTTCTATCTACACGTAATCTCGCTCATGTTTAAAACTGCTTAGCTAGACTGCAATGTTTACAAGAGATGTGGTCCTCCCCATCCCAGTAATGGAAAGCTAGAGGCTCTCTTGACCCCTTCTGACCTCTTCGTGCTGGCGACAGAGAAGTTTTCAGATCCCAGCTGAAGGAGGTTGCTGCCCCCCTGAGCTGCTAGACGACTCGGAGGTAGTTTCCTCCACAACCTCTACCACTACTTCTCCTTCGTTCTTCCTCTCAATGTCCCGTCCCTGTCCTCCTCTCCCATATATAAACACAGGCTCCCTCACCTACATGTACCAGTGTAACTAATCAACGGTCCAGGTTAGACTGAAACATCACAAGACCGTGAACCTACTACAGCCAGCCTCAGCATCTCTCTGTTGAATATCTTGAGGCTGCCTGTCATCCGCTGCTGCCAGAGATGCTCGAGCATCTTAGTGACATTCTTTGTGTTTAACAACGATTTGTAAGATATAAATAACGCCTTATAAACTTTGCATAGGAATAAAAAATTGTATTTGTAACGTTTCATTAGTTGTGGGTTCCTCAGCCTCCCGGAGACCCCCTCCTCGCATCCCCCCTCCCACCTCCCCCTCCCTCAGCCTCCCGGAGACCCCCTCCTCGCATCCCCCCTCCCACCTCCCCCTCCCTCAGCCTCCGGAGACCCCCTCCTCGCATCCCCCCTCCCACCTCCCCTCCCTCAGCCTCCCGGAGACCCCCTCCTCGCATCCCCCCTCCCACCTCCCCCTCCCTCAGCTCCCGGAGACTCCCTCCTTTGCATCCCCCTCCACCTCCCCTCCCTCAGCCTCCCGGAGACCCCCCTCCTCGCATCCCCCCTCCCACCTCCCCCCCCCTCAGCCTCCCGGAGACCTCCCTCCTCGCATCCCCCTCCCACCTCCCCCTCCCTCAGCCTCCCGGAGACCCCCTCCTCGCATCCCCCTCCCACCTCCCCTCCCTCAGCCCCGGGGGACCCCCCTCCTCGCATCCCCCCTCCCACCTCCCCTCCCTCAGCCTCCCGAAGACCCCCCTCCTCGCACCCCCCTCCCACCTCCCCCTCCCTCAGCCTCCCGGAGAACCCCCCTCCTCGCATCCCCCCTCCCACCTCCCCCTCCCTCAGCCTCCGGAGCCCCCCCTCCTCGCATCCCCCTCCCCACCTCCCCCCCCCTCAGCCTCCCGGAGACCCCCTCCTCGCATCCCCTCCCACCTCCCCCTCCCTCAGCCTCCCGGAGCCCCCCTCCTCGCGTCCCCCTCCCAACCCCCCCTCCCTAAAGCCCCCCGGGAGCCCCCCCACCTCGCATCCCCCTCCCCCCTCCCCCTCACCTCACCCTCCCAGAGACCCGCCCTCCTCGCATCCCCCTCCCACCTCCCCCTCCCTCAGCCTCCCGGAGACCCCCTCTCGCATCCCCCCTCCCACTTCCCCCTCCCTCAGCCTCCCGGAGACCCCCCTCCTCGCATCCCCCTCCCACCTCCCCCTCCCTCAGCCTCTCGGAGAACCCCCTCCTCGCATCCCCCCTCCCCTCCCCCTCCCTCAGCCCCCCAGGACCCCCTCCGCATCCCCCTCCCACCTCCCCCTCCCTCAGCCTCCTGGAGACCCCCTCCTCGCATCCCCCCTCCCGCCTCCCCCCCAGTCTCCCGGAAAACCCCCTCCTCGCATCCCCTCTCCACCTCCCCCTCCCTCAGCCTCCCGGAGACCCCCTTCTCGCATCCCCTTCCCACCTCCCCCTCCCTCAGCCTCCGGGACCCCCTCCTCGCCTCCCCCACCTCCCTCAGCCTCCCAGAGATGCCCCTCGTCGCCTCCCCCCTCCCACCACCCCCTCCCTCAACCCCTTGACCTGGTCGTGACCTCTCAGAGGCAGTCACTTGGTGTTAAATTACCTGAGAGAATGTGCTGGTTACCTGAGCTAATTAGCAAGGTAGTATGGGGGGGAGAGGTTGGAACCTAATTTCCATGAATGGGGGAAAGAGAGAGGGTGTCAAAGGAGAGTAATCTGATACCAGAGCTCTGTTCTGCTACCACCATTACCAACTACCACCACCACCACCACCATCACAACCCCCACCCCACCAACAACAACAACAACACACTACCAACAACACCACTACCACTACTACCACCAACCACCCTTACCACCACCACTACTCCCATTACCCCAAACTACCCTACCACCACCACTACTACCCCACTCTAAAAAAAAATCACCTGGGGAACTAACCACAGTCCTGGGTCCTTCTTACCTGGGTGGGACCTAAATGGTATGAGGTGTAGTATGGAGTGTGAGTTGAACTTATACATGTGGGTGGAAAGGGAGGGTAATGTGGAGTTTGATTCCAATGAGGGTTGGTCGGGAAATGGGTAGGATATAATGGAGGAAATGAGGGAAAGGGTGTAGAATAGGAGGAATAGATGTGATGGAGCGGTAGTGAGGGGGTAGTGATGAGGAGGATGAAATGATGGAGGTGGGATGGAGGGTAATGAGGGAAAAGGTGTGATGGAGGGTAGTGCGGAGGTTGTGATGAGGGTGTGAGGGAGGGTGGGAGGGCAGTGTGGAGGTATGATGGAGGAAAGTGTTTGGAGTTGGTGATGGAGGGTAGTGATCGAGGGTAGTGATGAGGGATGATGGAGGGATGATGGGGGGAGTGATGGGGGAAGTGATGGAGGGTGGTAAATGAAGGGTTGTGTTTGAAGGGTGTGATGGAGGGTGTGGGGAGGGAGGGGTGGAGGGTGGTGAGGGAAAGGTGGTGGATGGAGGGTGGTGATGAGGTGGTGAGGGAAGGGGTAGTGATGGAGGTAGTGATGGAGGGGTAGTGATGGAGGGAAGTGATGGAGGGTGTGATGGGGTAGATGGAGGGTAGTGATGGAGGGTAGTGATTGGAGGGGTAGTGATGGAGGGTGTGATGGAGGGTAGTGATGGAGGGAATGATGGAGGGTGGTGAGGGAAGGGTGTGATGGAGGGTAGTGATGGGGGGTGTGATGGAGGGTAGTGATGGAGGGTAGTGATGGAGGGTAGTGATGGAGGGTAGTGATGGAGGGTAGTGAGGGAAGGGTAGGTGGGGTGGATAGGTATGAGGTTTGGATGAAGGGTAGTGATGGAGGGTAGTGATGGGGGAAAAATGATGGAGGGTAGTGATGGAGGGTAGTGATGGAGGGTATATGAAGTGATGAAGGGTGTGATGAGGGAAAGTGATGGAGGGTAAGTGAGTGGAGGGTAGTGATGGAGGGTAGTGATGGAGGGAAATGATGGAGGGTAGTGAGGGGAGTGGTAGTGATGGGAGGGAGTGTTGGGGGGGTAGTGATGGAGGTAGTGATGGAGGGAAATGATGGAGGGTGGTGATGAAGGGTATGATGGAGGGTAATAAATGGAGGGTAGTGATGGAGGGTAGTGATGGAGGGTAGTGATGGAGGGTAGTGATGGAGAGTAGTGATGGAGGGTGGTGATGGATGTGTGTGGACGACACGCAACTACTGACACGCACATCAAATGCGTGTACACATTCACCAACACGCACACACACACAGTCCTATACAAGTGTGTAGTCATGGTGATTCACGTAGACACAATCCCGTTCGTGCACTCATACACACCCGTTCATACCTGTTCACACACGCACACACCTTCCCCCACACACCCCTTTGCATACATAGTCCTATACACACACACACACTACTATATACACACATTCCTATTTGCACACACTACTGTACATACACACACACACATATGCTCCTCCACAAACGCACAATTCACAGCAGAGTGGTGAATAACGCGATCAAGCACCCAGGTAGCATCAGTCAGGCCAGTGCTTTGAGTAGCTTCAAAGAGTAACGTTAAGTTTTGAATGGTTTTCCCAATTTCATCTGGGGTACACAGGCATTGATTGGGTCATTTCTGTTACACGCCCATTTGCGTTCCTTCATCGCGTTCGGCAGGTTGGCCCCCAGTTTGCCCCATGTGTCTTATGTCACAGTGTCCACATTGGATGTTGCAAATGCCAGTTTCTGAAGATAGTGGAGGAACAGCCCCCAGTTTGTCCCACGTGTCTTCTGTCGCAGTGTCCACACTGGATGATGCAGACGCCAGTTTCTGAAGATAGTGGAGGAACAAAGGGTCATTTCTTGGTGAGATGGAGAAAAACAGACACAAAGGCAGTATAATGCGATCCTTCATTAACTACGTTTCGCCCACACAGTGGGCTTTATCAAGTCACAAACAGATCTACCTGAGCATATGTATATTATACAGGGAGCATAGTGACTTGGAGAGTCATCTCTTCCACCTGACTCTCCACGTCACATGTAATCTTTACCTGTTTGTGACTTGATGAATTCCACTGTGTGGGCGAAACGTTGTCAATAAGTGATCGCATTATGCTGCATTTGTGTTTATTTTTGCATCGTTTCGGTACTTCATACCATTTATCTCCATCTTGGTTAGTTCTTTGATAGATATAATGTCTATGGTAGACATGATAACGTAGTGACTATAGTAGACATGATAACGTAGCGACTATGGTAGACATGATGACGCAGTGACTATGGTAGACATGATAACGTAGTGACTATGGTAGACATGATGACGCAGTGACTATGGTAGTAACTACTACTCTCCAGGTGCTCGTCAGATGTGCGTCATGGTAGCAGTAAAAATACGTCAGGGCACTTCTGTGGGTGGGTTATCTGACCACTAGAGGGAGAAAGTGCCACTTCCCAGTGTCCTGCAGGAAAGAAAGAGGGGAGCTTAACCCTCTCAAGCTCTTGAAATGAGTTGATGGAGAGCTTAGCAGCGTTGATGGTGTTGATGGAGAGCTTAGCAGAGTTGATGGTGTTGATGGAGAGCTTACCAGAGTTGATGGTGTTGATGGAAAAGCTTAGCAGCGTTGATGGTGTTGATGGTGTTGATGGAAAGCTTAGCAGCGTTGATGGTGTTGAGGGAGAACTTAGCAGCGTTGATGGTGTTGATGGAGAGCTTAGCAGAGTTGATGGTGTTGATGGAGAGCTTACCAGAGTTGATGGTGTTGATGGAGAGCTTAGCAGCGTTGATGGTGTTGATGGAAAGCTTAGCAGCGTTGATGGTGTTGATGGAGAGCTTAGCAGCGTTGATGGTGTTGATGGTGTTGATGGAGAGCTTTTTTGCAAAAGCATTGATGGGTTTTTGATGAAGAGGCTTAGGGAGCATTGATGGTGTTTTAATGGAGAGCTTTGCCATTGATGGTGTTGATGGAGAGCTTAGCAGCGTTGATGGTGTTGATGGAGAGCTTAGCAGCATTGATGGTGTTGATGAAGAGCTTAGCAGCATTGATGGTGTTGATGGAGAGCTTAGCAGCGTTGATGGTGTTGATGGAGAGCTTAGCAGCATTGATGGTGTTGATGGTGTTGATGGTAGGTATGAACATCGCCAACATATCGTTACTGTGTTACCAAGAAAAAGTGTGTATCCCCCGAGCACCAACAGTCCAGTAGATCTAAAACACTCTGCAGATGTGTAAGTTTAGTTAGGCACAGATATACGTAAGTACAATTATCATATATATGTAAATTATCCACCATGATAACCCATGAATGACAAAGGGACTTATTTCCATTGGGGTCCTTGTATTTCCATTGGGGTCCTTGTATTTCCATTGGGGTCCTTGTATTTCCATTGGGGTCCTTGTATTTCCATTGGGGTCCTTGGTATTTCTTGGGGTCCTTGTATTTTCCATTGGGGTCCTTGTATTTCCATTGGGGTCCTTGTATTTCCATTGGGGTCCTTGTATTTCCATTGGGGTCCTTGTATTTCCAGTGTTCCATATTTCCACCGTAAACACGAAGATCACGCCCACACAGCTTCCTTGGCTGGTTGGTCAGGTTTGTCAGGAAACAGGACAAGAGTTTCCTGACGCGGGTGTTAGACACTTTATGCCGCAGCTGCAGCCCTTCACTTCTAATCCGTGTTTACAACGTTACTGGGGCGCCACCCCTGTGGACGTTCTTAGTGATCGCCACTGACAGCGTCTTCCCGGTGGATCGCCACTGACAGCGTTTAGGGATCGCCCCTGACAGCGTCTTCCCGATGATCGCCACTGACAAACGTCTTCAGATGATCGCCACTGACAGCGTTTCAATGATCGCCATGGGCAGCGTCTTCAGGTGATCGCCATGACGGGATCTTCAGTTGATCGCCATGACAGCGTCTTCAGATGATCCCCCTGACAGCGTCTTCAGATGTTCGCCGTGACAGCGTCCCTTTAGATGATCGCCGGGGACGCGTCTTCAGATGCGCCGCTGACAGCGTTTTTTCAGATTAAAAGCCACTGACAGCGTCATCAGATGATCGCCACTGACAGCGTCTTCAGATGATCGCCATTGACAGCGTCTTCAGATGATCGCCACTGACAGCGTCTTCAGATGATCGCCACTGACAGCGTCTTCAGATAATAGCCACTGACAGCGTCATCAGATGATCGCCACTGACAGCGTCTTCAGATAATAGCCACTGACAGCATCTTCAGATGATAGCCACTGACAGGTCTTCAGATGATAGCCACTGACAGCGTCTTCAGATAATAGCCACTGACAGCATCTTCAGATGATAGCCACTGACAGCGTCTTCAGATGATAGCCACTGACAGTGTTTACTTTAAACCCCACACACCCACCCCATACCACACACACACACACAAACACACACACCACACACACCCCACACACATACAAAACCACACAAGACAGACACACAACCCCCATACACCAACACACACCACACACACACACACACACCACACAACACACACACACAACACCACACACACCCCACAAAAAACACACAACTCGTGGAGGAGCACGCGGTTTGAGCTCGTTTTTGGGGTAATTTCGATGTACCATAAGGAATAGGAGTGTGGGATACAGGCGTTGCACGCATAAGAGTGAATATAATCACTTAAGCCCCGAAAAAAGGAAATATAAGTGATCACAGAAAAGCAAACATAGTAAATAGTGACAGTTACTATGTGGGGGCCGTTGGAAGGTGAACGGTTGTGTCAGGCCTAAATAGTGTTGCCATAATAACGCAGTGGGGTATTTTGAAGAATAAATGCGACTCAAGACCAGGGAGATAAGAGATATGTATAGATGTGTCAGTAAATACAGTGAGTGAGTGAAAAAAAAAATTAGAGGAGCTAGAGACCACAGTGCCTACAGGAAGTTAGTGGAAAAATTACCGAGAAGCATCAAGCATTTTCAACTACTGGAACCCAGGACGGACGATAACATTACTCCACTGCCAGCCGCAAGTAATATTCACCTAGTTTGAGTTGCATGGGGTCAGCACCAGTCTCTAGCTGGAAATTGGGGGTCACTCTCCTCAAGCTATCAGAATTAGAATAAGCAGCATTTACTGGCATTTAATAGAATTTATTGAGGTTTAGGAGAGTTAAGCAGTTAATGATAGATAGCCTAGTATGAGAGGTAGCCTAGCGAAGCGTAGCATACAGAATTGAACGTAATTTTAAGCACAAGACAGTACAGTGGGAACCAAGAAATAGGGTACATATGCAAAACATATGTAGTACATACGAGGGAAATAAGGACTGCTTACATAAATGCACGCATACACACACACATACACACACACACTAGGTGAGAACAGGATCTGCTGTTAGGCACTTGAATAGCTGTAGCACACACACACACACACACACACACACACACACACACACACCATTCACACACACACACACACACATAACCACATACACATACACATACATATACAGGATTTCACACCTTTATGTGACTTGACCCTCTAACCCTTCCTTCTCTCTCTGTCTCTTTGTCTCTTTTCCTCTCTTCCTCTCTCTCTCTCTCTACTCTTCTCTCTCTCTCTCTATTCTTTTCTCTCTCTCTCTCTATTCTTCTCTCTCTCTCTCTCTATTCTTCTCTCTCTTTCTCTCTCTCTCTCTCTTTCTATCTCTTTCCTTTACTAAATAATAAAAAAAAAGAATAAAAAAAAATGGTTGGGACTCGCAGGAATCAGGGATCAGATGACAATGGTATTGGGAGGGAGGAATGGATGGAGGAGCAGTGGAAAAGGATGGAGCAAGAATGGGAGAGAAAATTAGGAGAGCTTTCTGAAAAAATGGAGAAAGAAATCTCTGTGAAATGGGAAAAGAGGTTGGAGAAGGAGACGAAGAAATGGGAGGCACAAGTCGAAACTGCAGTAGACAGGGTAAGGGTCCTAGAGTTTGAGGTAAACAGGCTGAAGCAAGTCTCAGGGGCAGTGACCAGAGAAGACACAGCATATGAAGCTGAGAGGATGAACAGGAAGGAAGGAGATATGAATTATGCTAAGGTCATATCAGCCTGCAAAGAAGGGTCAGGGAGTGGAAGGGAAGAGCAGCTGGGTGCAGATAGAGAGGGAGATAAGTCGAATGCTGAGGCACAACCATGCTACCAAGAACCACTGGAAAAATCAAGGGAGAAAATGATCATATACAGACAGGAACCAGGGTCACAGATGGAGAGGCAATGGGAGGAGGAAAGGGCAAAATCAGTGTTTATCCATGGGCTTTGGGAGAGAGAGGAAAAGACACACACCGAAAGATGGCAGGAAGAAAGAAAGGAGATTGGGAAAATCATCACGAAAATAGGGGGAGAAGACATGGACGAGATTGTAAATTTTCAGAGAATAGGGGGGTACATGAAGGGGAGAAACCGACCGATCAAGCTGATTCTCAGGACAGAAACAGTGAGGAACAGGGCCCTCCAAGAGAAACCAAGGTTGAAAAACTCGGAAGAATACAAGAAGGTGTTCCTAGACAGAGACAGAACACAAACAGAGAGACAGCAGCTGAGGGAGAGGACAAAAAGCAAAAGGAGATAGGAAAGGAAACAAGGATGGAACCAGCAGAGGTTAGTCAGAGCAGAACAGAGACCCAAGGGCAAGCACAACACAACTACCCCCTCAGAACCCCACACCTATCACACCATTCAAACAAAAAACTACAATCCATACCACAGCTTCCACCCAACCCCAACAAGAATCCCAAGTATCTACCAGGTCTCCAGCCCACAGGCCCCCAAACCACGTATTGGAAAGAAAACCGAAGGTATGGTACACAAACGCTGATGGAATAACAAACAAGTGGGAGGAGTAGCACGAAAGAGTAAAAGAGACATCACCGGACATCATAGCACTCACAGAAACCAAGCTTACAGGTATGATAACAGATGCCATCTTTCCAAAGGGATACCAGATCCTGATGAAAGACAAAAGGGAAAACAGGGGGGTGGGGAGTGGCACTGTGATCAAACATCGATGGAATTTTGATGAGCTGGAGAGAGGAGACAGCGGAGAAGAAAATGATTACATAGCGGGAACGCTTCACTCTGGAGGTCCCAAGCTGCAGTGGCCAGAAGAGCTCATGCATGCAGGGCAAAGCTCCTGATCATGGGCGACTTTAACCACAAGGAGATCGACTGGGAGAACTTGGAGCCACATGGGGGCCAAGATACATGGAGGGCTAAGATGATGGAGGTGGTACTGGAAAACTTCATGTACCAACACGTAAGGGACACTACAAGAGAGAGAGGAGAGGATGAGCCAGCAAGACTGGACTTAGTATTTACCTTGAGCAGTGCAGATATTGAGGACATCACATATGAAAGACCCCTTGGGGCCAGCGATCATGTGGTTTTGAGCTTCGAATACACAGTAGAGCTACAAGTGGAGGGGGAAGCAGGAAGGCCAGGACAAATGAAACCAAACTACAGGAAAGGGGACTATATGGAAGTGAGGAACTTCCTGAACGAGGTTCAGTGGGACAGAGAAACTGGCAGGGAAGCCAGTTAAGAGATGATGGAATATGTAGCAACAATGTGCAAGGAGGTTGAAGAGAGGTTCGTACCCAATTGAAATAGGAATAATGTAAAAGCCAGGATGAGCCCATGGTTCACCCAAAGGTGCAAGGAGGCAAAAACCAAGTGTGCTAGGGAATGGAAGAAATATAGAAGGCAAAGGACCCAGGAAATAAGGAGAGCAGTCGTAGAGCCAGAAACGAATATGCACAGATAAGAAAGGGAGGCCAACGACAATATGAAACGACATAGCAGCAAAAGCCAAATCTGACCCGAAGCTGTTATACAGCCACATCAGGAGGAAAACAACAGTCAAGGACCAGGTAATCAGGCTAAGGAAGGAACGAGGAGAGAACAACAAGAAATGACCTGAAGTATGTGAGGAACTCAAGAAGAGATTCAAAGAAGTGTTCACAGAGGAGACAGAAAGGGCTCCAGAGGGACAGAGAGGTGTGACACATCACCATGTGCTGGACACGTACCCCAAACCGAGGAAGAAGTAAAGAGGCTTCTGAGTGAGCTAGATACCTCAAAGGCAATGGGGCCGATAACATCTCTCCAGGGGCCCCTGAGAGAGGGAGCAGAGGCGCTAGTGTACCCCAAAACAAAAATATTCAAACATCTATCGAAACAGGGAGATTGCCTGAGGCATGGAAGACAGCAAATGTATCAATCTTCAAAAAGGAGACAGACATGAAGCATTAAATTTCAGACCAGTGTCACTGACATGTATAGTATGCAAAGTTCATGGAGAAGATTATCAGGAGAAGAGTGGTGGAACACCTAGAAAGGAAGATCTCATCAACAGACCAACATGTTTCAGGGACGGGAAATCCTGTGTCACAAACCTACTGGAGTTCTATGACAAGGTGACAGCAGTAAGACAAGAGAGAGAGGGTGGGTGGATTGCATTTTCTTGGACTGCAAGAAGGTTTTGAACAGTACCACACAAGAGATTAGTGAAAAAACCTGGGGGACCAAGAGGGATAACAGGGAAGGCACTACAATGGATCAGGGAATACTTGCAGGAAGACAGCAGCGAGTAATGGTACGTGGCGAGGTGTCAGAGTGGGCACCTGTGACCAGCGGGGTCCCACAGGGTCAGTCCTAGGACCAGTGCTGTTTTGGTATTTGTGAACGACATGACAGAAGGAATAAACTCTGAGGTGTTTACTGTTTGCAGATGACGTGAAGTTGTGAGAAGAATTTCCCCCGATCGAAGACCAGGCAGAACTACAAAGGGTCTGGACAGGCTGCAGACCTGGTCCAGCAATTGGCTCCTGGAGTTCAATGCCACCAAGTGCAAACCATGAAGATTGGGGGAAGGGGAAAGAAGACCCCAGACGGAGTGCAGTCTAGGGGGGCCAGAGACTACAAACATCATCAAGGAAAGATCTTGGGGGGAGTATAACACCAGGGACATCTCCTGAAGCGCACATCAACCAAATACTGCTGCAGCATATGGGCGCCTAGCAAACCCCAGAACAGCATTCCCACATCTTAATAAGGGGTCATTCAGGACCTGTACACCGTGTACGTTAGGCCCATATTGGAGTATGCCGGGACCAGTTTGGAACCACACGTAGCCAAGCATGAAGAAACTAGAGAAAGTGCAAAGGTTTTCAACAAGACTAGTCCCCAAACTAAGAGGTATGTCTACGAGGAGAGGTTAAGGGAAAAACAACCTGAACGACACTGGAGGGACAGGAGAGATAGGGGGGGGACATGATAACGACATACAAAATATGAGAGGAATTGACAAGGTGGACAAAGACAGAATGTTCCAGAGACTGGACACAGTAACAAGGGGACACAGTTGGAAGCTGAAGACACAGATGAATCACAGGGATGTTAGGAAGTATTTCTTCAGCCACAGAGTAGTCAGGAAGAGGAATAGTTTGGGAAGAGATGTAGTGGAGGTACGATAAAGCTCATGGTTCAGGGAGAGTGACCTAGTGGCGACCCGTGAAGAGACGGGGGCCAGGAGCTTGGATTCGACCCCTGCAACCTCAACTAGGTGAGTACTAGGTGAGTACACGTACACTCACCAATTTACAAGAAAAACTCTCTTGGCTTACATCTTAAGAGTTTCTCTTACAAGAGTCTAAGCTGTTGCAGGAGTGTTTCAACTTTCTCCAAGAGTACCCTAGACTCCAGAGTCTCTTAGCAAGTTCCGGAGAAGCACTCCACAACTTACAACTTTGTTCAATCTACTTATGCCCTGACATCCAGTGTGCAAATTATTATACAAGATACCCCTATACAACTCCACAAACGCAAAGAAAACGGGATGTTATTATTATTATTATTATTATTATTATTATTATTATTATTATTATTATAATAATAATAATAATAATAATAATAATAATTATTATTTTATTATTATTTATTATTATTATTATAATAATAATAATTATTATTATTATTATTATTATTATTATATTATTATTATTATAATAATAATTATTATTATTATTATTATTATTATTATTATTATAATAATTTTTATTATTATTATTATTATTATTATTATAATAATAATTATTATTATTATTATTATTATTATTATTATTATTATTATTATTATTATTATTATTATTATTTAAAGAAAATAGATTTTAGTCGGTTATTAGTTAGACAGAAATGAAGACTTAATTGGTTACTTATCCCTGGAAGAATCATGATAATTACCTCGAAATTCAGCCAGCCAAATAGTTCTATCCGGTCGTCCACTGTCTATAAGAAATTTTTGGAAAACTTATAGCCTCTCCTATTTCAGAAAGACTTTATTTTGATTTGATTACGTCCTCTAACAAGTGAGAACTGATCTCCGGGCGAAAAGTTCGTTCTTTAGCATCCCTGAGCGAAAGTGGATGTCAACGCCATCTGTTATCCGGAGTTCGTACCTCCAAGTGCTTCTCTGACATCTCGGGAATTAGTAATATCTTTCTCTTCTAATAATAATAATATTTATTTCTGCAAGTACATAATACAACTTATACAAACCATAGTTGACACCAGTGATATATGGAAAGTCCCTTGTTATGCAGAACATTTCCTGCAATATAGGTTAATTTTGTCCCCAGGATGCGACCCACACCAGTCTACTAACACCCAGGTGAACAAGAACAGTAGTATCTAAAGGAAACACGTCCAATTTTTTCCAGCCATATCGAGGATCGAACCACGGACCTCAGTGTGTGAGCTTAGTGCGCTACCATCCGAGCTACAGGACATTGATCTTACCACAAGGATGTATGTACCGTGAGATGTATGCCTCAGTATATATACACCGTGAGGTGTGTATGTCTCTCGGTGTATATACACTGAGAGGTGTATATACACTCACGGTGTATATACACTGGTAGTTTACATTAATCACCAATTTAGGTAACAAAGTATTCTTGACTGGTGGTGAGCAGGTGATAAGCAGCCTTAATGACCCTCGTGTATTAGGCTTTTCTCTGCACCTAATTAACCAACTAGCCTTCACCTAGCATCTGCCACCTAGTCCCGCGTGACTGCGTCATTACCTAGTTAACCCCAAGTTTTGTTAATTACGTAAGTTTATTCAGGTATACACAAATACAGTTACATAGATTATCATACACAGCAGCATATGTGTTGAGAACTTAGGTTAACCCAAGAAGTCAGAGTGACTTAATACCATATATATACATGTGTATATATATATATACATTGCTGGGTAAGAAAATACGTTTGAAGCTTGACCACTGACTGTGGGTCCTGCAGAGTTGTTCTCCCTTCTCCTGGTTCTATAATTGCACTGGTTCCCGGACTTAACAAAACTGGTAGCAAGGTACTGGGGACACTGGTTGTGTGCAGTTTGATAAACGTAATTTAGCTTCTGTTAATTTAGTTTGTCTTCAACGTTCAGCATCACCAGTTGTAATTTATACTGGCCTACGAGCTCTCTAGGACCCAGGTCCAGGATGAATCTTGGTCCCAGGTCCAGGATGAATCTTGGTTCCAGGTCCAGGATGATTCTTGGACCCAGGTCCAGGATGAATCTTGGTCCCAGGTCCAGGATGAATCTTGGACCCAGTTCCAGGATGAATCTTGGTTCCAGGTCCAGGATGAATCTTGGTCCCAGGTCCAGGATGAATCTTGGACCCAGGTCCAGGATGAATCTTGGACCCAGGTCCAGGATGAATCTTGGTTCCAGGTCCAGGATGAATCTTGGACCCAGGTCCAGGATGAATCTTGGTCCCAGGTCCAGGATGAATCTTGTTCCCAGGTCCAGGATGAATCTAGGACCCAGGTCCAGGATGAATCTTGGTCCCAGGTCCAGGATGAATCTTGGACCCAGGTCCAGGATGAATCTTGGACCCAGGTCCAGGATGAATCTTGGACCCAGGTCCAGGATGAATCTTGGACCCAGGTCCAGGATGAATCTTGGACCCAGTTCCAGGATGAATCTTGGTTCCAGGTCCAGGATGAATCTTGGTCCCAGGTCCAGGATGAATCTTGGACCCAGGTCCAGGATGAATCTTGGTTCCAGGTCCAGGATGAATCTTGGACCCAGGTCCAGGATGAATCTTGGTTCCAGGTCCAGGATGAATCTTGTTCCCAGGTCCAGGATGAATCTAGGACCCAGGTCCAGGATGAATCTTGGTCCCAGGTCCAGGATGAATCTTGGACCCAGGTCCAGGATGAATCTTGGACCCAGGTCCAGGATGAATCTTGGACCCAGTTCCAGGATGAATCTTGGTTCCAGGTCCAGGATGAATCTTGGTCCCAGGTCCAGGATGAATCTTGGACCCAGGTCCAGGATGAATCTTGGAACCCAGGTCCAGGATGAATCTTGGACCCAGGTCCAGGATGAATCTTGGACCCAGGTCCAGGATGAATCTTGGTCCCAGGTCCAGGATGAATCTTGGACCCAGGTCCAGGATGAATCTTGGACCCAGGTCCAGGATGAATCTTGGACCCAGGTCCAGGATGAATCTTGGACCCAGGTCCAGGATGAATCTTGGACCCAGGTCCAGGATGAATCTTGGACCCAGGTCCAGGATGAATCTTGGACCCAGGTCCAGGATGAATCTTGGACCCAGGTCCAGGATGAATCTTGGTCCCAGGTCCAGGATGAATCTTGGACCCAGGTCCAGGATGAATCTTGGACCCAGGTCCAGGATGAATCTTGGACCCAGGTCCAGGATGAATCTTGGACCCAGGTCCAGGATGAATCTTGGACCCAGGTCCAGGATGAATCTTGGACCCAGGTCCAGGATGAATCTTGGACCCAGGTCCAGGATGAATCTTGGACCCAGGCCCAGGATGAATCTTGGACCCAGGTCCAGGATGAATCTTGGACCCAGGTCCAGGATGAATCTTGGACCCAGGCCCAGGATGAATCTTGGACCCAGGTCCAGGATGAATCTTGGACCCAGGTCCAGGATGAATCTTGGACACAGGTCCAGGATGAATCTTGGACCCAGGCCCAGGATGAATCTTGGACCCAGGTCCAGGATGAATCTTGGACCCAGGTCCAGGATGAATCTTGGACCCAGGTCCAGGATGAATCTTGGACCCAGGTCCAGGATGAATCTTGGACCCAGGTCCAGGATGAATCTTGGACCCAGGTCCAGGATGAATCTTGGACCCAGGTCCAGGATGAATCTTGGACCCAGGTCCAGGATGAATCTTGGACCCAGGTCCAGGATGAATCTTGGACCCAGGTCCAGGATGAATCTTGGACCCAGGTCCAGGATGAATCTTACCATTTTGTTCTGAGTGATTTGTATCCTGTCTTTCAGTTTTTATGTTAAGACAGAGTACCATGAAGAGCCACAGTCACAGCCTGGTCACAGACAGGAGGCCTGGTCACAGACCGGGCCGCGGGGGCGTTGACCCCCGGAACTCTCTCCAGGTATGAGAGTCAGACACAGGGTCCTGCAAGCAAACCATACCACGGGCGGGATTTGAACCCGCGATCAGAGAGTCTCAAACTCCAGACCGTCGCGTCATTACGATTTCGTGAGTCTGGTCCTGCGAGCCTCTGTTGGTAGACACTGCGCTGGTCTGTACACGAACTATATTTTAGTATTCGCTTTCTTTACTACATTAAATTATGTATGTCAAGGGAAATCATATTGTTTAAGGGCCATCATGTGTTACGGAACATCACAGAGAAACATAGCTAACTAATGCTAACAACATTTGTGATAATCTAGATAAAGAATTACATAAATGTGTAATAACTGGTTGCCTTCACTGTAGATGTTTCGCCATCCAGCGGCTTTATTTAAACAAATTCAAGGACATGATGTGAAGACAGTAGTGATCTTAACAGAAAAGATTAGAAGGCACACTGCTCATGTCTTTGCTGTACACTAACTGCCCCCTTCAAGGCAGGAGAAATTGCTGACCTGGAGAATGTACAGAGAACTTTCACGGCACGTATAAGTACGATACAGATCCTAAATTGCTGGGAATCGTTGAAATCCCTTTATTTGTATTCCCTGGAACGCAGGCGAGAAAGATACATGATAATATACGCTTGGAAGCTCCTAGAGAGATTAGTACCAAACTTGCACACGAAAATCACCCCATACGAAAGGAAAAGACTCGGCAGGAGATGCAACATTCCCCCCACTGAAAAGCAGGGGCGCCACGAGTACACTGAGAGACAACACAGTAAGTGTCAGGGACCCAAGACTGTTCAACTGCCTTCCAGCATACATAAGGGGGATTACCAATAGACCCCTGACTGTCTTCAATAAGGCACTGGACAGAGACCTAAAGTCAGTATTTGACCAGCCGGACTGTGGTTCTTACGTCGGTTTGCGTGCGGCCAGCAGTAACAACCTGGTTGATCAAACCCAAATCCACCACAAGGCCTGGTCTCAGACCGGTCCGAGGGGCGATGACCCCCGAAACCCTCCCCAGGTACATTCCAGGTACTGCTCCAATTTTGCAATCACATCCACCAAAACACCCCCACTTCCTCCTCTTTCTTCCCCACCACGACCTTCCCTACCACCCTCCACCACCTCTACGACCTCCCCCACCACCCTCCACCGCCACCACCAACCACAAAAGTGTTTTGAGGAGCGAGACCAGCCTTCAGACTCATTTATCTGAGGCAAATTTTTGCTGCAGTGCGGTCAGTTAAGCCACATGTTGGAAGAGGAAGAAGAGAAGAAGAGAAGAGAAGAGAAGAAGAGGAGAAGAAGGTGTTACTTCAATCTGTATTCATCATGTAAGAGCCAGCATCAAGGCAGATGCCAGCACCTCACTTTTCATAGTCTGAAGATGAGGTAAAGTGTGAGGGATTCCTGGTGAGGGGAGAGAGAGAGAGAGGCAGGTGAGAGAGGGAAGGATAGGAAAGGGGGAGGAATGTTGGAGGGAGGGATGTGAGAGAGGAAGAGGTATTTTTCCTGCTTCTCGGGACTTGAAGCTCTACACAGAGAGGACCCTCCATGAGGGCAGGTCCTGTCCGCGAGGTGGGGGAATTTGGTAAGTTTGGACTCCCTGGCGACCATCCTGGCATGTACAGAGCAACCTAAATACTGCCCCTCCTCTTTGCTATGCACGGCGGAGACCTGGAAATTCCTTGTTGTTCCCTGCTGGGAAGCTGACCAGGCCGGAGGACCCGCAGCAAGCAGGTGGACAACACACTAAATACGCAAGGACAAAGAATTCAGACGGGGAGGGTCAGTCCCACACCCGCACGAATGAATAATTCCAGGTCACTTACCAGAGTCGGTCGGTACCTTCACAATGCCCGCCTCCTCATTCGTAGTTCCGGACTACCCAACTGCATTACAGGTTACGCAAAAATTCTAGTAATCACAAGAAAGTAGTGTTTTGGTGGGTCTCTAGACACGCTGATGTTGAGGCGTGTCTAGGCAGATTTAGCTACTCTGTCTTAATCAAACCACGAATGGGATTTTAGCCAACTTAACACCGTTGCTTACTAATCGGACCCACACGACTCACGCGCGGATACCAGAGTGTGCCGGCACCTATCTTCGAGACTACCGCATCGCACTGTCACTCCGTAGGTTAATGGATTGATCTGTCTATCAATGTCCTGTCTATCAGTCTGTCTAACAGTGTCGTTTACAGCATCTATGTCACTTTAATGCACTCTGACTTCCTCAATGAAAGTCTAGCCTTTGATTCAGACTTTCTCTGACTTTTTTCTTTCCCTTAAACTTTCCTTGACTTTCTCTTTAGAATTTTTTTTTAAATTTCTTTGGTCTTCTATTTAACTTTCTCTTTTCATTTTCTTTTCAACTTTCTCTTTCTGACTTTCTCTTTAACTTTCTATTTGACTTTCCCTTTATTTTTAACTTTCTCTTTTACTTTATATTTTCTCTAACTTTTTCTTTTTGACTTTCTATCAAAAACTAACCTATTGCACCAACTGTGATTTTCTGTCTTACGCTTTCACTTGCCCTACACCCCATCTCCCCTCATTCTCCCCTTCCCCTCGCACGTTCCTACCCCTCGCACGTTCCTTCCCTCGCACGTTCCTACCCCTCGCACGTTCCTTCCCCTCGCACGTTCCTTCCCCTCGCACGTTCCTTCCTCTCGCACGTTCCTTCCCCTCGCACGTTCCTACCCCTCGCACGTTCCTTCCCCTCGCACGTTCCTTCCCCTCGCACGTTCCTTCCCCTCGCACGTTCCTTCCCTCGCACGTTCCTTCCCTCGCACGTTCCTTCCCTCGCACGTTCCTTCCCTCGCAAAGTTTTCCTTCCCTCGCACGTTCCTTCCCTCGCACGTTCCTTCCCTCGCACGTTCCTTCCCTCGCACGTTCCTTCCCTCGCACGTTCCTTCCCTCGCACGTTCCTTCCCCTCGCACGTTTTCCTCCCCCCCGCACGTTCCTTCCCCTCGCACGTTCCTTCCCTCGCACCCTTCCTTCCTCTCGCACGTTCCTTCCCTCGCACGTTCCTTCCCCTCGCACGTTCCTTCCCTCGCACGTTCCTTCCCCTCGCACGTTCCTTCCCCTCGCACGTTCCTTCCCCTCGCACGTTCCTTCCTCTCGCACGTTCCTTCCCTCGCACGTTCCTTCCCCTCGCACGTTCCTACCCCTCGCACGTTCCTTCCCCTCGCACGTTTTCCCTTTCCCCCGCACGTTTTCCCTTTCCCTCGCACGTTTCCTCCCTCGCACGTTCCTACCCCTCGCACGTTCCTTCCCTCGCACGTTCCTTCCCTCGCACGTTCCTTCCCTCGCACGTTCCTTCCCTCGCACGTTCCTTCCCTCGCACGTTCCTTCCCCCCGCACGTTTTCCCTTCCCTCGCACGTTCCTTCCCCTCGCACGTTCCTTCCCTCGCACGTTCCTACCCCTCGCACGTTTCCTTCCCTCGCACGTTCCTTCCCTCGCACGTTCCTACCCCTCGCACATTCCTTCCCTCGTACGTTCCTTCCCTCGCACGTTCCTTCCCTCGCACGTTCCTTCCCCTCGCACGTTCCTTCCCCCGCACCCTTTCCTTCCCTCGCACGTTCCTTCCCTCGCACGTTCCTTCCCTCGCACGTTCCTTCCCTCGCACGTTCCTTCCCTCGCACGTTCCTTCCCTCGCACGTTCCTTCCCCCGCACGTTCCTTCCCTCGCACGTTCCTTCCCCCCGCACTTCTTCCCTCGCACGTTCCTTTCCCCCGCACGTTCCTTCCCTCGCACGTTTTCCCTTCCCTCGCACGTTCCTTCCCCTGGCACGTTCCTTCCCTCGCACGGGTTTATTTCCCCTCGCACGTTCCTTCTCCTCGCACGTTTTCCCTTCCCTCGCACGTTCCTTCCCTCGCACGTTCCTTCCCTCGCACGTTCCTTCCCTCGCACGTTCCTTCCCTCGCACGTTCCTTCCCTCGCACGTTCCTTCCCCCCCCGCACGCTCCTTCCCTCGCACGTTTTCCTTTCCCTCGCACGTTCCTTCCCTCGCATGTTCCTTTTCCCCCCGCACGTTTCATTCCCCTCGCACGTTCCTTCCCCTCGCACGTTCATTCCCCTCGCACGTTCCTTCCCCTCGCACGTTCATTCCCCTCGCACGTTCCTTCCCCTCGCACGTTCCTTCCCCTCGCACGTTCCTTCCCCTCGCACGTTCCTTCCCCTCGCACGTTTCCTTCCCCTCGCACGTTCCTTCCCCTCGCACGTTCCTTCCCCTCGCACGTTCCTTCCCCTCGCACGTTCCTTCCCCTCAGACACCGCTTCTCGCCATCAAAGCTCCGTACAGTACTATATGGCCCATCCGGGTTTAGTGCCCAATTGTATTATTATTATTATTATTATTATTGGTAAAGCTCTACACAGAGTGAAAAGTAACTAAATAAAGCTCTTCACAGAGTGAAAAGTAACTTAATAGAGCTCTTCACAGAGTGAAAAGTAACTTAATAGAGCTCTACACAGAGTGAAAAATAACTTAATAGAGCCTACAAAAGATGAAAAATAACTTATAGAGCTCTACACAGAGTGAAAAATAACTTAATAGAGCTCTACACAGAGTGAAAAATAACTTAATAGAGCTCTACACAGAGTGAAAAATAACTTAATAAAGCTCTACACAGAGTGAAAAGTAACTAAATAAAGCTCTACACAGAGTGAAAAGTAACTTAATAGAGCTCTACACAGAGTGAAAAATAACTTAATAGAGCTCTACACAGAGTGAAAAATAACTTAATAGAGCTCTACACAGAGTGAAAAATAACTTAATAGAGCTCTACACAGAGTGAAAAATAACTTAATAGAGCTCTACACAGAGTGAAAAATAACTTAATAGAGCTCTACACAGAGTGAAAAATAACTTAATAGAGCTCTACACAGAGTGAAAAATAACTTAATAGACCTCTACACAAGTGAAAAATAACTTAATAGAGCTTACACAGAGTAAAAATAACTTAATAGAGCTCTACACAGAGTGAAAAATAACTTAATAGAGCTCTACACAGAGTGAAAAATAACTTAATAGAGCTCTACACAGAGTGAAAAATAACTTAATAGAGCTCTACACAGAGTGAAAAATAACTTAATAGAGCTCTACACAGAGTTTAAAATAAACTTAATAGAGCTCTACACAGAGTGAAAAATAAAATTAATAAAGCTCTACACAGAGGAAAAATAACTTAATTGAGCTCTTTCACAGAGTGAAAAATAAAATTTAAAAAAGCCTACACAAGTGAAAAATAACTTTAAAAGAGCTCTACACAGAGTGAAAAATAACTTAAAAAGCTCTACACAGAGTGAAAAATAACTTAATAGAGTCTACACAGAGTGAAAAATAACTTTAAAAAAGCTCTACACAGAGTGAAAAATAACTTAATAAAGCTCTACACAGAGTGAAAAATAACTTAATAGAGCTCTACACAGAGTGAAAAATAACTTAATAAAGCTCTACACAGAGTGAAAAATAACTTAATAGAGCTCTACACAGAGTGAAAAATAACTTAATAAAGCTCTACACAGAGTGAAAAATAACTTAATAAAGCTCTACACAGAGTGAAAAATAACTTAATAAAGCTCTACACAGAGTGAAAAATAACTTAATAGAGCTCTACACAGAGTGAAAAATAACTTAATAGAGCTCTACACAGAATGAAAAATAACTTAATAAAGCTCTACACAGAGTGAAAAATAACTTAATAGAGCTCTACACAAAAGTGAAAAATAACTTAATAAAGCTCTACACAGAGTGAAAAATAACTTAATAAAGCTCTACACAGAGTGAAAAATAACTTAATAAAGCTCTACACAGGTGAAAAATAATTAATTTAAAGCTCTAAAACAGAGTGAAAAATAACTTAATAGAGCTCTAACACAGAGTGAAAAATAACTTAATAAGCTCTACACAGAGTGAAAATAACTTAATAGAGCTCTACACAGGTGAAAAATAACTTAATAAAGCTCTACACAGAGTGAAAAATAAAATTAATAGAGCTCTACACAGAGTGAAAAATAACTTAATAAAGCTCTACACAGAGTGAAAAATAACTTAATAGAGCTCTACACAGAGTGAAAAATAACTTAATAGAGCTCTACACAGAATGAAAAATAACTTAATAAAGCTCTACACAGAGTGAAAAATAACTTAATAGAGCACTACAAGTGAAAAATAACTTAATAAAGCTCTACACAGAGTGAAAAATAACTAATAAAGCTCTACACAGAGTGAAAATAACTTAATAAAGCTCTACACAGAGTGAAAAATAACTTAATAAAGCTCTACACAGAGTGAAAAATAACTTAACAGAGCTCTACACAGAGTGAAAAATAACTTAATAAAGCTCTACACAGAGTGAAAAATAACTTAATAAAGCTCTACACAGAGTGAAAAATAACTTAATAAAGCTCTACACAGAGTGAAAAATTTAACTTAATAAAGCTCTACACAGATGAAAAATAACTTTAAAAAAGCTCTACACGAGTGAAAAAAAAACTAATAAAGCTCTACACAGAGTGAAAAATAACTTAATAAAGCTCTACACAGAGTGAAAAATAACTTAATAAAGCTCTACACAGAGTGAAAAATAACTTAATAAAGCTCTACACAGAGTGAAAAATAACTTAAAAAACTCTACACAGAGTGAAAATAACTTAATAAGCTCTACACAGAGTAAAATAACTTAATAGAGCTCTACAAGAGTGAAAAATAACTTAAAAAGCTCTACACAGAGTGAAAAATAACTTTAAAGCTCTACCCAAGGGGCTATAATGCTTAGTGATAATGATTTTCGCTGAAGTCGTTGAAATTTTATGTGTATGGAAATTCTGGAAATTCGGAAATTTGGGAAATTCCCAGATAAAAAGTAGCATTTGGGCAACAAACGGGGTTTGCCCTGGCTCCTTATCCAGGACCCGAGTTCCAACACCCGGGGGGGTGAGATTCTGCGGGTAGGTCTGTGCACACTTACGCTCCCTGTGTGTACCTACGCGGTAAGTATGTACCTGATGGGGAGAAAGGAAAAGTGAAAGAAAAAGTAGTCTCTCTCTCCCCTCTCTCCTCTCTCTCTCTCTCTCTCTCTATCTCCTTCCCTCTCTCTTCTCCTGTATCTATCTCTTTTTCTTATCTATCTAGTTAGCCACGTTGTCAAAAATAATTTAATTTGCCCCTGTTTTCCGGTCAAAAGAGGAGGAGGAGAGAGAGGAGGAAAAAAAGAAGATAAAGGAGAAAAAGTGAGAGAGGAAGATGGATGGTGGTGTTGTGGAACTCTCGCCTCTGGGAGTCTTCAAGAGAACGAGAGAGAGAGTCTTTAAAGGGGAGAGGTACCATGTGTACTTGGAAGGGTGGACTCTTGCTTACACACACACACACACACAAACACACACAAACCACACAACACAACACACAAACACACACACAAACACACACACCACACACACCACACACATACACACACACACACATCTATCGAAACAGGGAGATTGCCTGAGGAATGGAAGACAGCAAATGTAGTCCCAATCTTTAAAAAAGGAGACAGACATGAAGCATTAAACTACAGACCAGTGTCACTGACATGTATAGTATGCAAAGTCATGGAGAAGATTATCAGGAGAAGAGTGGTGGAACACCTAGAAAGGAATGATCTCATCAACAGCAGCCAACATGGTTTCAGGGACGGGAAATCCTGTGTCACAAACCTACTGGAGTTCTGTGACAAGGTGACAGCAGTAAGACAAGAGAGAGAGGAGTGGGTGGATTGCATTTTCTTGGACTGCAAGAAGGCGTTTGACACAGTACCACACAAGAGATTAGTGCAAAAACTGGAGGACCAAGCAAGGATAACAGGGAAGGCACTACAATGGATCAGGGAATACTTGTCAGGAAGACAGCAGCGAGTAATGGTACGTGGCGAGGTGTCAGAGTGGGCACCTGTGACCAGCGGGGTCCCACAGGGGTCAGTCCTAGGACCAGTGCTGTTTCTGGTATTTGTGAACCACATGACAGAATGAATAAACTCTGAGGTGTCACTGTTTGCAGATGACGTGAAGTTGATGAGAAGAATTCACTCGATAGAAGACAAGGCAGAACTACAAAGGGATCTGGACAGGCTGCAGACCTGGTCCAGCAATTGGCTCCTGGAGTTCAACCCCATCAAGTGCAAAGTCATGAAGATTGGGGAAGGGCAAAGACAGTCGCAAACGTAGTACAGTCTAGGTGGCCAGAGACTACAAACCTCACTCAAGGAAAAAGATCTTGGGGTGAGTATAACACCAGGCACATCTCCTGAAGGGCACATCAACCAAATAACTGCTGCAGCATATGGGCGCCTAGCAAACCTCAGAACAGCATTCCGACATCTTAATAAGGAGTCGTTCAGGACCATGTACACCGTGTACGTTAGGCCCATATTGGAGTATGCGGCACCAGTTTGGAACCCACACCTAGCCAAGCATGTAAAGAAACTAGAGAAAATGCAAAGGTTTGCCACAAGACTAGTCCCAGAGGAGAGGTTAAGGGAAATCAACCTGACGACACTGGAGGACAGGAGAGATAGGGGGGACATGATAACGACTTACAAAATACTGAGAGTAATTGACAAGGTGGACAAAGACAGGATGTTCCAGAGACTGGACACAGCAACAAGGGGACACAGTTGGAAGCTGAAGACACAGATGAATCACAGGGATGTTAGGAAGTATTTCTTCAGCCACAGAGTAGTCAGGAAGTGGAATAGTTTGGGAAGAGATGTAGTGGAGGCAGGATCCATACATAGCTTTAAGCAGAGGTACGATAAAGCTCATGGTTCAGGGAGAGTGACCTAGTGGCGACTAGTGAAGAGGCGGGGCCAGGAGCAATGAACCGACCCCTGCAACCCACAATTAGGTGAGTACACACACACACACACACACACACACACACACACACACACACACACACACACACACACACACACACACATACACACACATACACACACATACACATACACACACACTCAGATGAATCAAAGGGATGTTAGGAAGTATTTCTTCAGTCATAGAGTAGTCAAGCCGTGGAATAGCCTAGAAAGTGACGTAGTGGAGGCGGGAACCATACATAGTTTTAAGGCCAGGTATGATAAAGCTCATGGGGCAGGGAGAGAGAGGACCTAGTAGCAATCAGCGAAGAGGCGGGGCCGGGAGCTATGACTCGACCCCTGCAACCACAAATAGGTGAGTACAAATAGGTGAGTACACACATACAAATCAATTTTTTCCAATCTGTTAAGTTATTACAGGAGAGTTACGGAAATTGTTGAAGAAAGAGATGAACTGGGGAAGACTGTACTGACCTGTACCTGAAGACAACGTCTCCCTTACCACAAAATAATTTGTAAGTTGCAAAATATGGGAGGAATTATAAACAGTCCAGAGAAAATTATTACACAGGGTGAGAGACTTTGTTTGAGGGGAAAAATGTAAACAGTTGTAAGAGGAAATAATCTCTGCATGGGAGGACGTCACAACAGGGGCGCCACAAGGGTCTGTAGTTGCCTCCGACAGTATTTCTGATTTACATTGATGATTTACCAGAAGAAATTAAAAAATAAAAAGAACATAAATATGTTTGCAGATGATGCGTAAAAAATGATATGAAATGCTAAGAATGACTGTAAATATTTGTCAGATGTTCTGGATACGATGAACACACGGAGTTATGGATGGATGTGCGAATTTAATGTAGATAAATACCATGTAATAGAAAATGGAGAAAGTGAAATCAGGCCACATCAAACAGATAGACTGTGTGAGAAAACAGTGAAAGTATCAGATAGAGATAGATAGATAGATAGATAGATAGATAGAGAGATAGAGAGAGAGAGAGAGAGAGAGAGAGAGAGAGAGAGAGAGAGAGAGAGAGAGAGAGAGAGAGAGAGAGAGAGAGAGAGATCAAGGAGTTACTAGCATAAAGCTGTCGCCAGAAAGATCATATCAGTGAAATCAGAAGACACTGGTGTGCTATTTACTGGCAAACTTCAAAACAACTTTTCAATATATGGATGGTGAAATGCTAAGAAAGTTGTTATATAACTTAGACCAAAACTGGAGTGCGCAGAGGTTGTGTGGCTGCCACAACTTAAAAGAAAATATGGATGAGTTAGGAAAGGTCCAGAAAACAGATAGACTACGTCTGGCAGAGTTGAGGAATGTGATCATTGATGGAATGTTGTAGATGTTTATGTTGGTTGATGTTAGCCATATATAAGGTCATATAAGTGTATGGTAGAGTTATAATTGAAAGAATTAAGAGTAAGACGGAGAATAGGATAGCAGATGAACAAGGAGGCTTTAGGAAAGGTAGGGGGTGTGTGGACCAGGTGTTTACAGTGAAACATATAAGTGAACAGTATTTAGATAAGGCTAAAGAGGTCTTTGTGGCATTTATGGATTTGGAAAAGGCGTATGACAGGGTGGATAGGGGGGCAATGTGGCAGATGTTGCAAGTGTATGGTGTAGGAGGTAGGTTACTGAAAGCAGTGAAGAGTTTTTACGAGGATAGTGAGGCTCAAGTTAGAGTATGTAGGAAAGAGGGAAATTTTTTCCCAGTAAAAGTAGGCTTAGACAAGGATGTGTGATGTCACCGTGGTTGTTTAATATATTTATAGATGGGGTTGTAAGAGAAGTAAATGCGAGGGTCTTGGCAAGAGGCGTGGAGTTAAAAGATAAAGAATCACACACAAAGTGGGAGTTGTCACAGCTGCTCTTTGCTGATGACACTGTGCTCTTGGGAGATTCTGAAGAGAAGTTGCAGAGATTGGTGGATGAATTTGGTAGGGTGTGCAAAAGAAGAAAATTAAAGGTGAATACAGGAAAGAGTAAGGTTATGAGGATAACAAAAAGATTAGGTGATGAAAGATTGAATATCAGATTGGAGGGAGAGAGTATGGAGGAGGTGAACGTATTCAGATATTTGGGAGTGGACGTGTCAGCGGATGGGTCTATGAAAGATGAGGTGAATCATAGAATTGATGAGGGAAAAAGAGTGAGTGGTGCACTTAGGAGTCTGTGGAGACAAAGAACTTTGTCCTTGGAGGCAAAGAGGGGAATGTATGAGAGTATAGTTTTACCAACGCTCTTATATGGGTGTGAAGCGTGGGTGATGAATGTTGCAGCGAGGAGAAGGCTGGAGGCAGTGGAGATGTCATGTCTGAGGGCAATGTGTGGTGTGAATATAATGCAGAGAATTCGTAGTTTGGAAGTTAGGAGGAGGTGCGGGATTACCAAAACTGTTGTCCAGAGGGCTGAGGAAGGGTTGTTGAGGTGGTTCGGACATGTAGAGAGAATGGAGCGAAACAGAATGACTTCAAAAGTGTATCAGTCTGTAGTGGAAGGAAGGCGGGGTAGGGGTCGGCCTAGGAAGGGTTGGAGGGAGGGGGTAAAGGAGGTTTTGTGTGCGAGGGGCTTGGACTTCCAGCAGGCATGCGTGAGCGTGTTTGATAGGAGTGAATGGAGACAAATGGTTTTTAATGCTTGACGTGCTGTTGGAGTGTGAGCAAAGTAACATTTATGAAGGGATTCAGGGAAACCGGCAGGCCGGACTTGAGTCCTGGAGATGGGAAGTACAGTGCCTGCACTCTGAAGGAGGGGTGTTAATGTTGCAGTTTAAAAACTGTAGTGTAAAGCACCCTTCTGGCAAGACAGTGATGGAGTGAATGATGGTGAAAGTTTTTCTTTTTCGGGCCACCCTGCCTTGGTGGGAATCGGCCGGTGTGATAATAATAAAAAAAAATAAGGGACATTATAGCCATATATGAGGACATATAACAGACATGATAACCACATATGAGGTCATATAAGGGACATGATAACCGCATATAAAGTCTTGAAAAATCTTCTATGTCACTATCTGACTCTTTTGGGTTATCCTAAGTAATTACATACTCTTGTTCCTAAATAAACTTACTGGTGGTTCGATCTCCGGTACGGGTGAAAACGCTGGGTATTCTTCTTAAGACACCTGCTGTCCTTGTTCACCTAGCAGTAGGTAGGTACCTGGGTATTAGTAGACTGGTGTGGGTCACATCCTGGGGACAAAATTAACCTAAGTTGCGGGATATGCTCTGCATAACCAGGAACTTTCTATATAATATGTCATTGGTGTCACCTATAGTCTGTATAAGTTGTATCATGTACTGGTAGAAATAAAGATTATTATTATTATTATTATTATTATTATTATTATTATTATTATTATTATTACTATTATTATTATTATATATTCACTGGGCGAGTACAAGGATCCCAATGGAAGTATTTAATTTTGTCTGGCTATTTTGGATTATCCTGCTGGGTAATTCTTGGCGAAGAATTTCGTCAGTTCTTTGTTGATGTTTACACTGAGGATGTGACGTCACGGCATCACAGCTGAGGGAGGAGCGGCGGCCATGACGAGGGGAACTGACGCTACTCCCGTGGTTTTAATCTTTTCCAGGCGTTCACCTTCATTAAAGGTAACGTATGGCGTTTTTTTCAAGGGTGGGATACGTGGCGAAGTGCGCCTCGCCTTGTGGCTCTAGTTTTTGTCAGGGTTTAGGGTAAGAGAGAGGTGAAAGTTGTGTTTTTGTCAGCAAGTGTGTGTGTGTACAGCCAGTCTACCCACGATGGTGTTCTTCGCACGTACTCGTCTGTATGTGGTTGCAGGGGTCTCGTTACAGCTCCTGGTCCCGTTGACTAGGTCCACTCTCTCTCTACTCCAGGAGTTTTATCGTACCTCATCTTAAAGCTATGTATGGATCCTGTCTCCACTACTTCACTCTCCAGATTGTGTCTGAGCTGTGTCTTGTGTTCTCTCTTTCTCCCCTCAAGGGAGGTTCCTTGATACTGGTGAGGGGCTCTTGATCTAGGGAATTGGATCTTTGCTCCGGTTCCCTGAATTGAGCCTGAATGCCGTCCATCCCCCCCTCACATGCGCTGTATAATCCTACGGGTTTAGCGCTACCCATAATTATAATAAAAATAATCTGTCTGTCTGTCTGTCTCTTTCTCTCTCTCTCTCTCTCCTCTCTCTCTCTGTCGGAATTTAATACCTTTCAGGAGCCTATAGGCCTATTTTAGGCCTATAGGCCCCGGGCCGATGGGGTCAACGCCCCCGCGGCCCGGTCTGTGACCAGGTCTCGTAATAAGTACAATTATCATACATAGTGTAAATTACGTTAGATAACTCCCAAAAAAGTCTGATTTTTCATTGTGGTCCTTGATATTTACATTGTGATCCTTGATATTTTCATTGTGGTCCTTGATATTTACATTGTAGTCCTTGATATTTACATTGTGGTCCTTGATATTTACATTGTGGTCCTTGATATTTACATTGTGGTCCTTGATATTTACATTGTGGTCCTTGATATTTGCATTGTGATCCTTGATATTTACATTGTGGTCCTTGATATTTACATTGTGGTCCTTGATATTTACATTAAGGTCCTTGATATTTACATTGGGGTCCTTGATATTTACATTGTGATTCTTATATTTGCATTGTGGTCCTTGATATTTACATTGGGGTCCTTTATATTTACATTGTGGTCCTTGATATTTACATTGTGGTCCTTGATATTTACATTGTGGTCCTTAATATTTACATTGTGGTCCTTGATATTTGCATTGTGGTTCTTGATGTTTACATTGTGGTCCTTGATATTTATATTGTGGTCCTTGATATTTACATTGTGGTTCTTGATATTTACATTGTGTTTTTTATATTTACATTGTAGACCTTGATATTTACATTGTGGTTCTTGATATTTACATTGTGGTCCTTGATATTTACATTAAGTGTCCTTGATAATTACATTGGGGACCTTGATATTTACATTAGGGATCTTGATATTTACATTGATACCTTGATATTTATATTGGGATCTTGATATTTACATTAAGTGTCCTTTATATTTACATTGGGGACCTTGATATTTACATTGGTGATCTTGATATTTACATTCAGAACCTTGATATTTACATTGGTGACCTTGATATTTACATTGAGAACCTTGATATTTACATTGGGAACCTTGATATTTACATTGGTGACCTTAATATTTACATTGGGAACCTTGAAATTTACATTGGTGACCTTGATATTTACATTGGTGACCTTGATATTTACATTGGGAACCTTGATATTTACATTGGGATCCTTGATATTTACATTGGGAACCTTGATATTTACATTGGGAACCTTGATATTTACATTGGGGTCCTTGATATTTACATTGGGAATCTTGATATTTTCATTTGGAACCTTGATATTTACATGGGAACCTTGATATTTACATTGGGACTTTGATATTTACATTGGGACCTTGATATTTACATTGGGAACCTTGATATTTACATTGGTGACCTTGATATTTACATTGAGAAACTATATTTACATTGGGAACCTTGATATTTACATTGGGACCTTGATATTTACATTTGGAACCTTAATATTTACATTGGGAACCTTGATATTTACATTGGGACCTTGGTATTTACATTGGGACCTTGATATTTACATTGGGACCTTGATATTTACATTGGGAACCTTGATATTTACATTGGGAACCTTGATATTTACATTGGGAACCTTGATATTTACATTGGGTCCTTGATATTTACATTTGGAACCTTGATATTTACATTGGGAACCTTGATATTTACATTGGGACCTTGATATTTACATTTGGAACCTTGATATTTACATTGGAAACCTTGATATTTACATTGGGACCTTGATATTTACATTTGGAACCTTGATATTTACATTGGGAACCTTGATATTTACATTGGGACCTTGATATTTACATTTGAAACCTTGATATTTACATTGGGAACCTTGATATTTACATTGGGACCTTGATATTTACATTGGGAACCTTGATATTTACATTGGTGTCCTTGATATTTACATTGGGACCTTGATATTTACATTGGGAACCTTGATATTTACATTGGGATCCTTGATATTTACATTGGGAACCTTGATATTTACATTGGGAACCTTGATATTTACATTGGGACCTTGATATTTACATTGGGAACCTTGATATTTACATTGGGACCTTGATATTTACATTGGGAACCTTGATATTTACATTGGGATCCTTGATATTTACATTGGGAACCTTGATATTTACATTGGGATCCTTGATATTTACATTGGGGTCCTTGATATTTACATTGGGAACCTTGATATTTACATTGGGACCTTGATATTTACATTGGGAACCTTGATATTTACATTGGGAACCTTGATATTTACATTGGGAACCTTGATATTTACATTTGGAACCTTGATATTTACATTGGGGTCCTTGATATTTACATTGGGAACCTTGATATTTACATTGGGAACCTTGATATTTACATTGGTGACCTTGATATTTACATTGGTGACCTTGATATTTACATTGGGAACCTTGATATTTACATTGGAGACAGTAGGGTGATGCTTTTGGGTATAAATGATATTTAAAATGTATGTTGACGTTTTTTTTTTTTTTGAAAACCGCGTCCCATTTAACCTTCCTGTGTGATCAAACATCCTGTTTCTGTTTTTTTTAAGCTGTGGCCATTTAACCCGTGTCCATGATTAAACATGGCGTGTTCCTTTAAAGTTGTGGCCATTTAACTTCGTTCATAGTTATACACTGTGTTTTTTTTTTTTTAAGATACATTGGCCACTTGTTAGTGTTTGTCTTTGAGATTACGATGGTGTCTGTTCCCTAGGCTGCAATTTTCGATGGAATATTTTGATTGAGGCTAATTTCATTTGCCACTGGAGAAGTGTTGACGTCTCTAGAGGTAAGAATAGTAGCAACTTTTTCTCCTTCCGAAGTAGGAATGGCTGACCAGTGGAACTGATTGGGGGAAATTAGTACTGTAACCACTGGATGGTTGACCAGTGATTGGTCAGTGGTTGACCAGTGGTTGGTCAGTGGCTGACCAGTGGTTGGTCAGTGGTTGACCAGTGGTTGGTCAGTGGCTGACCAGTGGTTGGTCAGTGGTTGACCAGTGATTGGTCAGTGGACAGAGTATTGAAGACAAGACGTCACGAACGTAACGCTGTTACTGTAGCTACAAATACGTAATTACGAGTAGGTAATTACAGGCATTAGTTTGGGCTAGGATACATTAGGATAGAACCACATGTCTCCTTGTCTGTCTGTGTTTGTCAGCCAGTGTTTGACGCTGAGGAGAGTAACTGCTCTTGTTGTAGCTGTGACTTAGTTGGTAAGGTGAGTGTGTTTGTCCTAGTGTGTGTGTGTGTGTGTGTGTGTGTGTGTGTGTGTGTGTGTACTCACCTAATAGGAGTAGTAGTAGGACATGCCCCTAAGCTCCGGGACTAATCTTGTTGCAAACCTTTGCACTTTCTCTAGTTTCCTTACGTGCTTGGCTTGGTGTGGGTTCCAAACTGGTGCCGCATACTCCAATATGGGCCTAACGTACACAGTGTACAGGGTCCTGAACGATTCCTTATTAAGATGTCGGAATGCTGTTCTGAGGTTTGCTAGGCGCCCATATGCTGCAGCAGTTATTTGGTTGATGTGCGCCTCAGGAGATGTGCCTGGTGTTATACTCACCCCAAGATCGTTTTCCTTGAGTGAGGTTTGTAGTCTCTGGCCCCCTAGACCGTACTCCGTCTGCGATTGTCTTTGCCCTTCCCCAATCTTCATGATTTTTCACTTGATGGGGTTGAACTCCAGGAGCCAGTTGCTGGACCAGGCCCGCAGCCTGTCCAGATCCGTTTGTAGTTCTGCCTGGTCCTCGTCCGACTGAATTCTCATCAGCTTCACATCATCTGCAAAAAGAGCCACTTCTGAGTCTATTCCTTTCGTCATATCGTTCACAAATAGCAGAAACAGCACCGGTCCTAGGACTGACCACTGTGGGACCCCGCTAGTCACAGGTACCCACTCTGACACCTCGCCACGTACCATGACTCGCTGTTGTCATCCTGACAGGTATTTCTTGATCCATTGCAGTGCCTTTCCTGTTATCTCTGCCTGGTCCTCCAGTTTCTGCACTAATCTCTTGTGTGGAACTGTGTCAGACGCCTTCTTGCAGTCCAAGAAAAGCGATCTACCCACCCCTCTCTCTCTTGTCTTACTGCTGTCACGCTGTCATAGAACTCCAGTAGGTTTGTGACACAGGATTTCCCGTCTCTGAAACTGTGCTAGTGTGTGTGTGTGTGTGTGTGTGTGTACTGGCCCAGTTATACTCACCTAGTTGTGGTTGCAGGGGTTGAGTTACAACTGCAGTTAGTTACCATTTTGTCCTAGGCACATGTCGATTAGACACTAGGCCTGTTGTGTGTGTGTGTGTGTGTGTGTGTGTGTGTGTGTTAGTTACCATTTTGTCCTAGGCACATGCCGATTAGACACTTGTGTGTGTGTGTGTGTGTGTGTGTGTGTGTGTGTGTGTGTGTGTGTGTGTGTGTGTGTGTGTGTGTGTGTGTGTGTGTGTGTGTGTGAGTGGTGTTGAGTGTGAGTGTGAGTGTGAGTGTAGTGTGTGTGTGTGGTGTGTGTGTGTGTGTGTGTGTGTGTGTGTGTGTGTGTGTACTCACCTATTTTGTGTATGTGTGTGTGTGTGTGTGTGTGTGTGTGTTGTGGTTTCTGTGTGTGGTGTGTGGTGTGTGTGGTGTGTGTGTGTGTGTTGTGTGTGTACTCGCCAGTTATACTCACCTAGTTGTGGTTGCAGGGGTTGAGTTACAACTGCAGTGTGTGTGTGTGTGTGTGTGTCAGTCACTTCAGCCTTGATAGGAGGTGGTCAATCCCTCAGCCTTCACATCAATTCATCAGTCCCTCAGCCTAGGTAAGACGTAGTCAGTCCCTCAGCCTTGGTAAAAGGCGATCAGTCCCTCAGCCTTAGTAGGAGGTGGTCAGTCCCTCAAGTCTGACCGGATGTGAATAAGTAGGACTTATTCACATCCAGCCACGCGTCTAATCGTATAGACGTGGGAATCTTGGATAATGTGACGCAAGCAAACTCCCTTAAAGATGTGTGTTCATTTTAGGAGGTGGAGCCTAGGTGGCAAGGTATGGAGCCTAGGTAGTAAGGTATGGAGCCTAGGTAGTAAGGTATGGAGCCTAGGTAGCAAGGTATGGAGTCTAGGTAGTAAGGTATGGAGTCATAGGTAGTAAGGAATGGAGTCTAGGTAGTAAGGTATGGAGTCTAGGTAGTAAGGTATGGAGCCTAGGTAGTAAGGTATGGAGTCTAGGTAGTAAGGTATGGAGTCTAGGTAGTAAGGTATGGAGTCTAGGTAGTAAGGTATGGAGTCTAGGTAGTAAGGTATGGAGCCTAGGTAGCCAGGTATGGAGCCTAGGTAGCAAGGTATGGAGCCTAGGTAGCAAGGTATGAAGTCTAGGTAGTAAGGTATGGAGCCTAGGTAGCCAGGTATGGAGCCTAGGTAGCAGGGTGTGGAGCCTAGGTAGCAGGGTGTGGAGCCTAGGTAGCAGGTGTGGAGCCTAGGTAGCAGGTGTGGAGCCTAGGTAGCAGGTGTGGAGCCTAGATAGCAGGTGTGGAGCCTAGGTAGCAGGTGTGGAGCCTAGGTAGCAGGTGTGGAGCCTAGTTTGCAGAGTGTGGAGCCTAGGTAGCAGGTGTGGAACCTAGGTAGCAGGTGTGGAGCCTAGATAGCAGATGTGGAGCCTATTAGCAGGTGTGTAGCCTAGGTAGCAGGCGTGGAGCCCAGGCAGCATTACGTGGAGCCTAGGTAGATATCGTTGGGTTACTGGCGTGTACAGTCTTTGATGTTGCAGACGAAGCAAGAATATCTTGCAAACCCTTCACTATGCAAACCTCCGAAGGAGAGGAAAAGTTCATTAAGGCTCCTGAGGGAGAGGGGAAGGACGGGATGTGGGGAAGGAGGGGAGAGGGGAAGGACGGGAGAGGGGAAGGACGGGAGAGGGGAAGGACGGGAGAGGGGAAGGAGGAGAGAGGGGAAGGAGGGGAGAGGAGGAAATTTAGTTAAAGGTGTGGTGGAGGTGGGTAAGGAGAGATGGTGGGGGGGCGGATCTAATATAAAGAGGGGAGGAGAGAGAGGGGAGAGGCTTGGGGTTGAGGGGAGGGGCTGAGAGGGGAGGAAACAGGGGAGATTACAGGTTAGGTGAGACAAGGATAGTCAAGGATAGTGTGTGTGTGTGTGTACTCACCTACTCACGGTTGCAGGGGTCGATTCACAGCTCCTGGCCCCTCCTCTTCGCTGCCCGCTACTAGGTCACTCTTCTCACTCCATGAGCTTTATCATACCTCTTCTTAAAGCTATGTATGGATCCTGCCTCCACTACATCGCTTCCCAAACTATTCTACTTCCTGACTACTCTGTGGCTGAAGAAATACTTCCTAACATCCCTGTGATTCATCTGTGTCGTCAGCTTCCAACTGTGTCCCCTTGTTGCTGTGTCCCATCTCTGGAACATCCTGTCTTTGTTCACCTTGTCAATTCCTCTCAGTATTTTGTATGTCGTTATCATGTCCCCCCTATCTCTCCTGTCCTCCAGTGTCGTCAAGTTGATTTCCCTTAACCTCTCCTCGTAGGACATACCTCTTAGCTCTGGAACTAGTCTTGTTGCAAACCTTTGCACTTTCTCTAGTTTTTTACGTGCTTGGCTAGGTGTGGGTTCCAAACTGGTGCTGCATACTCCAATATGGGCCTAACGTACACGGTGTACAGGGTCCTGACGATTCCTTATTAAGATGTCGGAATGCTGTTCTGAGGTTTGCTAGGCGCCCATATGCTGCAGCAGTTATTTGATTGATGTGCGCTTCAGGAGATGTGCCTGGTGTTATACTCACCCCAAGATCTTTTTCCTTGAGTGAGGTTTGTAATCTCTGGCCCCCTAGACTGTATTCTGTCTGCAGTCTTCTTTGCCCTTCCCCAATCTTCATGACTTTGCACTTGATGGGGTTGAACTCCAGGAGCCAGTTGCTGGACCAGGTCTGCAGCCTGTCCAGATCTCTTTGTAGTTCTGCCTGGTCTTCGATCGAATAAATTCTTCTCATCAACTTCTCATCATCTGCAAACAGGGACACTTCGGTGTCTATTCCTTCCGTCATGTCGTTCACAAATACCAGAAACAGCACTGGTCCTAGGACTTACCCCTGTGGGACCCCGCTGGTCACAGACTCCCACTCTGACACCTCGCCACGTACCATGACTCGCTGCTGTCTTCCTGACAAGTATTCCCTGATATATTGTACTGCCTTTCCTGTTATCCCTGCTTGATCCTCCAGTTTTTGCATTAATCTCTTGTGTGGAACTGTGTCAGAACGCCTTCTTGAAGTCCAAGAAAATGCAATTCCCCCACCCCTCTCTCTCTTGTCTTACTGCTGTCACCATGTCATAGAACTCCAGTAGGTGTGTGACTCAGGATTTCCCGTCCCTGAAACCATGTTGGCTGCTGTTGATGAGATCATTCCTTTCTAGGTGTTCCACCACTCTTCTCCTGACAATCTTCTCCATGACTTTGCATACTATACATGTCAGTGACACTGGTCTATAGTTTAGTGCTTCATGTCTGTCTCCTTTTTTAAAGACTGGGACTACATTTGCTGTCTTCCATGCCTCAGGCAATCTCCCTGTTTCGATAGATGTATTGGATATTGTTGTTAGGGGTACACATAGCGCCTCTGCTCCCTCTCTCAGGACCCATGGAGAGATGTTATCTGGCCCCATTGCCTTTGAGGTATCTAGCTCACTCAGAAGCCTCTTCACTTCTTCCTTGGTTGTGTGTACTGTGTCCATCACTGTGAACACTTCTTTAAATCTCTTGTTGAGTTCCTCACATACTTCAGGTCATTTCTTGTTGTCTCTCCTCCTTCCTTCCTTAGCCTGATTACCTGGTCCTTGACTGTTGTTTTCTTCCTGATGTGGCTGTAAAACAGCTTCGGGTCAGATTTGGCTTTTGCTGCTATGTCATTTTCATATTGTCGTTGGGCCTCCCTTCTTATCTGTGCATATTAATTTCTGGCTCTACGACTGCTCTCCTTATTCTCCTGGGTCCTTTGCCTTCTATATTTCTCCCATTCCCTAGCACACTTGGTTTTTGCCTCCCTGCACCTTTGGGTGAACCATGGGCTCATCCTGGATTTTTCATTATTCCTGTTACCCTTGGGTACAAACCTCTCCTCAGGAAGTTCCTCATTCCCGTGTAGTCCCCTTTCTTGTAGTTTGGCTTCATTCGTCCTGGCATTCCTGCTTCCCACTCCACTTGTAGCTCTACTGTGTATTCGAAGCTTAAAACCACATGATCGCTCGCCCCAAGGAGCCTTTCATATGTGATGTCCTCAATATCTGCACTACTCAAGGTGAATACTAGGCCCAGTCTTGCTGGTTCATCCTCTCCTCTCTCTCTTGTAGTGTCCCTTACGTGTTGGTGCATGAAGTTTTCCAGCAGCACCACCATCATCTTAGCCCTCCATGTATCTTGGCCCCCATGTGGCTCCAAGTTCTCCCAATCGATCTCCTTGTGGTTAAAGTCGCCCGTGGTCAGCAGCTTTGCCCTGCATGCATGAGCCCTTCTGGCCACTGCAGCCAGTGTGTCAACCATCGCTCTATTGTTCTCGTCATACTCTTGCCTTGGCCTCCTGCTGTTCTGTGGTGGGTTATACATCATATCACAGTGTGTGTGTGTGTGGTGTGTGTGTGTGTGTGTGTGTGTGTGTGTGTGTGTGTGTGGTGTGTTGTGTGTGTGTGTGTGTGTGTGTATTTTGAGAAGTAGCATAAGGAATAGGATGAAAGAGAAAAGAAAGAAGAAGAGGAAGAAGAGAAGAGAAGAAGAAAGAAGATGAAGAGAAGAGGAGAAGAGAGGAAGGAAGAAGATGAAGAGGAGAAGAAAGGAAGAAAGAAGATGAAGAGAAGAGAGGAAGGAAGAAAGATGAAGAGGAGAAGAAGAGGAAGAGGAGAAGAGGAGGAAGGAAAGAAGAGGAGAAGAAGAGAGGAAGGAAGAAAGAAGGAAGAGGAGAAGAGAGGAAGGAAGAAGAGGAAGAGAAGAGAGGAAGGAAGAAGAGGAAGAGGAGAAGAGGGGAAGGAAGAAGAGGAAGAGAAGAAAAGGGAAGGAAGAAGAGGAAGAGGAGAAGAGGGGAAGGAAGAAGATGAAGAGGAGAAGAGAGGAAGAAAGAAGATGAAGAGAAGAGAGGAAGGAAGAAGATGAAGAGGAGAAGAGGGGGAGGAAGGGGGAAGAGAGCAAGAGAGAAGGGGAAGAGAAAGAGAGGAGGAAGAAGGGAAGAGGAGAAGAGGGGAAGGAAGAAGAGGAAGAGAAAAAGAGGAAGGAAGAAGAGGAAGAGGAGAAGAGAGGAAGAAAGAAGAGGGAAAAGAGAGGAAGGAAGAAGATGAAGAGGAGAAGAGAGGGAGGAAGGGGAGAAGAGAGAAAGGAAGAAGGGGAAGAAAAAAGGAAGGAAGGAAGAAGAAGGGGAAGGAAGAGAGCAAGGAAGAAGAGGGAAGAGGAGAAGAGAGGGAGGAAGAGGAGAAGAGAGGGAAGGAAGAAGAGGAAGAGAGAGAGGAAGGAAGAAGAGGAAGAGGAGAAGAGAGGAAGGAAGAAGAGGAAGGAAGAGGAGGAAGAAGAGGGAAGGAAGAAGATGAAGAGGAGAAGAGAGGAAGAAAGAAGATGAAGAGAAGAGAGGAAGGAAGAAGATGAAGAGGAGAAGAGAGGGAGGAAGAGGAGAGAGAGCAAGGAAGAAGAGGAAGAAAAGAGAGGAAGGAAGAAGAGGAAGAGAAGAGAGGAAAGGAAGAAGAGGAAGAGGAGAAGAGAGAACAGAGTTAAGAGACAGTAAAGGTTGTAATCTGTAGACCACAAAACTGGAGTCACCCCTTTGAAAAATTCTTAATTATAATCCCCCTTCTTTTATAATCCCCCCTGTTTAAAACCCCTTTATAATCCCCACGAAAAGCAGTATAAAATCCCCACAGATGTCATTCTTACTAGCTAATCACCCCTAGTGGGATTACCTCATGTAGGAGAGGATTTAACCCCCCTTGCTTCCCAGGGATTAAGCTCTCTTTGTCACCGGATTAACCACACACACACGAACTGGGATTTACATTCAGGGGTAAAAAGGATTATATATATATATATATATATATATATATAATATATATATATATATATATATATATATATATATATATATATATATATATATATATATATATATAACCCACAATACCCTGATGCAACACTACTCAACTAACTCACAATACCCTGACTGCAACACTACACAATAACCCACAATACCCTGACTGCAACACTTCACAACTAACCCACAATACCCAGACTGCAACACTACACAACTAACCCCAATACCCTGACTGCAACACTAACACACAACTAACCCACAATACCCAGACTGCAACACTACACAACTAACCACAATACCCAGACTGCAACACTACACAACTAACCCACAATACCCTGACTGCAACACTTCACAATTAACCCACAATACCCAGACTGCAACACTACTCAACTAACCCACAATACCCGACTGCAACACTTCACAATTAACCCACAATACCCTGACTGCAACACTACACATACTAACCCACAATCCCAGACTGAAACACTCACAACTAACCCACATACCTGACTGCAACACTCACAACTAACCCACAATACCCGACTGCAACACTACACAACTAACCCACAATACCCTGACTGCAACACTTCACAACTAACCCACAATACCCAGACTGCAACACTACACCACTAACCCACAATACCCTGACTGCAACACTTCACAACTAACCCACAATACCCAGACTGCAACACTACACCACTAACCCACAATACCCTGACTGCAACACTTCACAATTAACCCACAATACCCAGACTGCAACACTACACAACTAACCCACAATACCCTGACTGCAACACTTCACAATTAACCCACAATACCCAGACTGCAACACTACACCACTAACCCACAATACCCTGACTGCAACACTTCACAATTAACCCACAATACCCAGACTGCAACACTACACAACTAACCCACAATACCCTGACTGCAACACTTCACAATTAACCCACAATACCCAGACTGCAACACTACACCACTAACCCACATACCCTGACTGCAACACTACACAACTAACCCACAATACCGTGACTGCAACACTACACAACTAACCCACAATACCGTGACTGCAACACTACACAACTAACCCACAATACCCTAACTGCAACACTTCACAATTAACCCACAATACCCAGACTGCAACACTACACAACTAACCCACAATACCCTGACTGCAACACTACACAACTAACCCACAATACCCTGACTGCAACACTACACCACTAACCCACAATACCCTGACTGCAACACTACACAACTAACCCACAATACCCTGACTGCAACACTACACCACTAACCCACAATACCCTGACTGCAACACTACACAACTAACCCACAATACCCTGACTGCAACACTTCACAATTAACCACAATACCCTGACTGCAACACTTCACAATTAACCCACAATACCCTGACTGCAACACTACACAACTAACCCACAATACCCTGACTGCAACACTTCACAACTAACCCACAATACCCTGACTGCAACACTACACAACTAACCCATAATACCCTGACTGCAACACTACACAACTAACCCAAAATACCCTGACTGCAACACTTCACAACTAACCCACAATACCCTGACTGCAACACTACACAACTAACCCACAATACCCTGACTGCAACACTACACAATTACCCACAATACCCAGACTGCAACACTACACAACTAACCCACAATACCCAGACTGCAACACTACACAACTAACCCACATACCCTGACTGCAACACTACACAATTAACCCACAATACCCTGACTGCAACACTACACAAATTAACCCACAATACCCTGACTGCAACACTACACAAACTAACCCACAATACCCAGACTGCAACACTACACAATTAACCCACAATACCCTGACTGCAACACTACACAACTAACCCACAATACCCAGACTGCAACACTACACAACTAACCCACAATAATCTGACTGCAACCCTACACAACTAACATAAGAACATAAGAAGGAACACTTCAACAGGCCTACTGACCCATGCGGAGCAGGTCCATGTCTCCCCCCCCCCCAGATTAGGTCAATGACCCACCCAGTCTGGTCACCTACACTCAAGGATGGAGCACTGTACCAGACCCAGCAGCACAAGCTAGTCAGGTCCAACTCACACTCACCCACACCCACTCATGTATTTATCTAACTTATTTTTAAAACTACACAACGTTTTAGCCTCTATAACTGTACTCGGGAGTTTGTTCCACTCATCCACAACTCTATTACCAAACCAGTGCTTTCCTATATCCTTCCTGAATCTGAATTTTTCCAACTTGAAACCATTGCTGCGAGTCCTGTCTTGGCTGGAAATTTTCAGCACGCTATTTACATCACCTTTATTCCTGTTTTCCATTTATACACCTCGATCATATCCCCCCTAATTCTACGCCTTTCTAGAGAGTGCAGATTTAGTACCCTCAGTCTATCCTCATAGGGAAGATTTCTGATACATGGGATCAACTTTGTCATCCTCCTTTGTACGTTTTCCAGAGCATTTATATCCATTCTGTAATATGGTGACCAGAACTGAGCTGCATAGTCTAAATGAGGCCTAACCAAGGATATATAGAGTTGAACAACCTGAGGACTTCTATTATTTATACTTCTAGATATGAAGCCAATAATTCTGTTTGCTTTATTGCGAACACTAATGCACTGTTGTCTTGGTTTTAGATTACTGCTAACCAGAACTCCTAAATCCTTTTCGCAATCGGTAGTATTAAGATCTACATTATTTAGTTTATATGTGGCATGGTTATTTACCTGTCCAACATTTAGAACTTTGCATTTGTCAATATTAAACTGCATCTGCCACTTCTCCGACCATTGCATCAGTCTATTCAAATCATCCTGGAGTGCTCTAGTGTCCTCATTAGAATGAATTGGACGGCCTATTTTGGTGTCATCAGCAAATTTGCTTATGTCGCTATTTATTCCCTCATCTATGTCGTTTATGTAAATTGTGAACAACAACGGGCCCAACACTGACCCCTGAGGAACACCGCTTGTGACGTGCCCCCATTCTGAGTTCTCCCCATTTATGCAAACTCTCTGCTGCCTATTTGTCAGCCATGCCTCTACCCAGGAAAAAATTCTCCTCCAATTCCTTGTGCCTTAAGTTTCCTCAATAGCCTCTGATGTGGAACTCTATCGAAAGCCTTACTGAAGTCCATATACACAATATCATATTCATTACCATGATCTACCTCCTCAAACACCTTAGTGAAAAAAGTTAGTAAATTCGTAAGACAGGAACGTCCCTTAGTAAAACCGTGTTGAGATTCATTAATCAATTTGTGCCTGTCAAGATGGCTACGAATTGCCTCGCCAATTACTGATTCCATAAATTTTCCCACTATGGAGGTAAGGCTTATTGGTCTATAGTTCGAAGCCAAGGACCTGTCACCTGCCTTGTAAATAGGTATTACATTTGCCATTTTCCACTTATCAGGCACTATGCCAGTTTGTAGTGATATGTTAAAAAGATTACCCTGACTGCAACACTAAACAACTAACCCACAATACCCTGACTGCAACACTACACAACTAACCCACAATACCAAACCCTGCAACACTACACAACAACCACAATACCCTGACTGAAACACTACACAACTAACCCAATACCCTGACTGCAACACTACACAACTAACCCACAATACCCTGACTGCAACACTACACAACTAACCCACAATACCCTGACTGCAACACTACACAACTAACCCACAATACCCTGACTGCAACACTACACAACTAACCCACAATACCCAGACTGCAACACTACACAACTAACCCACAATACCCTGACTGCAACACTACACAACTAACCCACAATACCCTGACTGCAACACTACACAACTAACCACAATACCCTGACTGCAACACTACACAACTAACCCACAATACCCTGACTGCAACACTACACAACTAACCCACAATACCATGACTGCAACACTTCACAACTAACCCACAATACCATGACTGCAACACTTCACAACTAACCCACAATACCCTGACTGCAACACTTCAAACTAACCCACATACCCTGACTGAACACTACACAACTAACCACATACCTGACTGCAACACTACACAACTAACCCACAATACCGTGACTACAACACTACACAACTAACCCACAATACCGTGACTGCAACACTACACAACTAACCCACAATACCCTGACTGCAACACTACACAACTAACCCACAATACCATGACTGCAACACTACACAACTAACCCACAATACCCTGACTGCAACACTACACAACTAACCCACAATACCCTGACTGCAACACTACACAACTAACCCACAATACCCTGACTGCAACACTTCACAACTAACCCACAATACCCTGACTGCAACACTTCACAACTAACCCACAATACCCTGACTGCAACACTTCACAACTAACCCACACGTTGAGAGTAATAACTGACCGATGTTTCGCTCCTGGACGGACACGTAGCCCATTTTTCAATTTCGGTTTGTTGATTTGTTGATTTGTCATTAATAATTTAAGTTTTCCATCTTGTGACTGGATTTATATCACCGGTGAGAGGATTACAACCAGAGCCTCTGAATTCCACTTACTTGGGGGATTTATCGCTCAGTTTGGGGATTTGTCATCCATTAGGGGGGGATTTGCCAGTCAGTGGGGACGGTTGATTGAGTTGTTGATGAATCCACACACACACACACACACACCACTACACACACGACACACACACACACACACACTACACACACACACGCTACACACTGACACACATACACAATTAACACCACACAGCACATAACACACACACACACATCAACACACACAACACACACCACACACAGCACACACACACACACACACTACATCATACATCCACACACACGCACACACACACACACACACACACACACACACACACACACACACACACACACACACACACACTCACATACACACGAGATAAGGAGTAAGGAGAGAGATTACATAGTAGCGATTAGTAGGAGAGGAGAGGCGGGGCCAGGAGCTATGTCTCGACCCCTGCAACCACAAATAGGTGAGTCCACACATACAATTGACCCTTGTAACTACATATAGGTGAGTACGCGCAGACACACACCCAGTGACTAGCGAAGAGGCGGGACCAGGAGTTGTGATTCGACCCCTGCAACCACAAATAGTTGAGTACGCACACACACACACACACACACGCACACACACGCACACACAGATATGTCAGTGGACTGGAGACAACAAATTTGGGGAATATTAATGTAAGACTCGCTTAGTCGTACCCAAGAAGACCATCTCTGGTATTCAAGGTTCTTGAAGCAGGTGAGTCAGACTGTCTTAGCTGAACATAAGCAAAAATGGGGTGAACAAGGAAAAGGGGAGGAAATGGATGACGAAAATAGAAATGTGAAGCAAAGGAGAGTGAGAAGACTTGAGAAGAAAGTTGGAACTTATGTACACTGGCTCTCTTACTCTCGTGTCTTAGTGTGACTAGTTAATGTTCCAAGTCGCTCTCTTACTCTCGTGTCTTAGTGTGACTAGCTAATGTTCCAAGTCGCTCTCTTACTCTCGTGTCTTAGTGTGACTAGCTAATGTTCCAAGTCGCTCTCTTACTCTCGTGTCTTAGTGTGACTAGCTAATGTTCCAAGTCGCTCTCTTACTCTCGTGTCTTAGTGTGACTAGCTAATGTTCCAAGTCGCTCTCTTACTCTCGTGTCTTAGTGTGACTAGCTAATGTTCCAAGTCGCTCTCTTACTCTCGTGTCTTAGTGTGACTAGCTAATGTTCCAAGTCGCTCTCTTACTCTCGTGTCTTAGTGTGACTAGCTAATGTTCCAAGTCGCTCTCTTACTCTCGTGTCTTAGTGTGACTAGCTAATGTTCCAAGTCGCTCTCTTACTCTCGTGTCTTAGTGTGACTAGCTAATGTTCCAAGTCGCTCTCTTACTCTCGTGTCTTAGTGTGACTAGTTAATGTTCCAAGTCGCTCTCTTACTCTCGTGTCTTAGTGTGACTAGCTAATGTTCCAAGTCGCTCTCTTACTCTCGTGTCTTAGTGTGACTAGCTAATGTTCCAAGTCGCCTCTTATCTCGTGTCTTAGTGTGACTAGCTAATGTTCCAAGTCGCTCTCTTACTCTCGTGTCTTAGTGTGACTAGCTAATGTTCCAAGTCGCTCTCTTACTCTCGTGTCTTAGTGTGACTAGCTAATGTTCCAAGTCGCTCTCTTACTCTCGTGTCTTAGTGTGACTAGCTAATGTTCCAAGTCGCTCTCTTACTCTCGTGTCTTAGTGTGACTAGCTAATGTTCCAAGTGCTCTCTTACTCTCGTGTCTTAGTGTGACTAGCTAATGTTCCAAGTCGCTCTCTTACTCTCGTGTCTTAGTGTGACTAGCTAATGTTCCAAGTCGCTCTCTTACTCTCGTGTCTTAGTGTGACTAGCTAATGTTCCAAGTCGCTCTCTTACTCTCGTGTCTTAGTGTGACTAGCTAATGTTCCAAGTCGGTCCGAAATGTCCTCATAAGCTTCATGATCTTTCGTGCGAGTTATTTGTGTACTTGACATTTTAATTTAAAGGTTAGAATTTAAAATGTAGAGGGAAGTGGAAGATGTAAAGATAGAATTATCCAGGAAGAATCAGAGAAGAAGAAGGAGGCATTGAAGGAGAAGACAAGACTGACTGAAAGAGGAGGAGGAGGAGAAGGAGAGAATAACAGATGAACTAAGTGCTGATAAGAGGTCAAATAATGAGAAACTGGGAACAGTAAGGGGGGTGGAACCTCTCAGATACAATGAACAACGAAGAGATTGTAACATATAACACAAGAGAGAGAGAGAGAGTGAAGGAAGATGGTATAACTGAGATACAAAGAACAATGATTCTGTACAACAAGAAGTTAGATATGAATGAGAGAAAGAACAGTACAAGAGGAAGGAAGAATTCTTTAAGTCTTTCCTCAGTAACTTACTGGAGTTCTATGAGACAGTAAGGAAAATCGAACAAGAGAGGGATGGGTTGACTGCATATTCTTGGACTGGATGAAAGCAATTAACACTGTGCCCCACTAGAGACTGACTCGCAAATTAGAACAGACAGGGATACCAGGTAAACTGCTACAGTGGATCAAGGAATACCTAACCAACTGAAGACAGAGGATAATGGTAAGGGCTGATGCTCTATGGTGGGAAAGTGTAACAAGTGGGGCTCCCCAAGTGTCAGTTCTATAACCTTTATTCCTAACATTTTTAGAGGACCTGCCAAAGGGGACTGACTCGTATGGTTTGCAGATCACATCAAACTAATGAGAATACAAATTAAAGAGGACAGAGGACAGACAGATAACGAAAAAATTCACATACCGTGACTGGAAACGGTAGTAAGTAATCCCGACATAGAAGAGAGGAGTACCACGACGTTTGGTCAGACTGTGGACTTTACAAGTCATGTGGATTTGTAAATTGGTCCAAGTCGGGTTTATTTGTGTATTAGTAGCTGAACAAGTATGGTGAAGGGTTAATGGGTTTTACCCAGCAGGTGAAGGTCATGTAGGTGCGCAGAGATGACAGTTGGGGGCAGACACTTGAGTTTATTTAATGGTGAAATACACCAACATATCATAGGTGTATATCTTGTAGTTATGGGAGTGTAGCTATCTAGACTGCTTCAGAAGTGCAGTGACTTTCAGGTCTGAATGAGTTAGAGGTTAACCCACAGCCATCATGTGTACCCCAGCACTCTAGTGTCCTACTGATCAGTATATACGAAGTAGAAATAGTTCAAGAGTTGAGCGATAGTCCTGAGGCTGAGTGAGGAGACTGATTGTGAAGACAGTGGTGGAGCTGCTTCAGTGAGAGAGAGGATATGGAGAGTGATTACGACATACAAGTAGGTCAGTGGTTTGTAGGAGTAGATGGAGGCATGAGTGTTGAAATAGAATAATGTGACGTGTGTGGGAGGATGTATGAGTCAACCGTGCAAACAGTTGTGAGTTCTCACTAACACACCTGAGAGGTATGATAAAGTCTGGGCTGCGTAGTGGGAGTGACTGTAGCGGTTAGTGAAGGGGAGTGGTTGAGTGTTGAGTTTCGTACAGCACACAATTAGTGTGTAACACAAACGGCTATTGTGGTGTATGGTATGGTTGTATATTATAGTGGAGTGGCTTGTGTTGTGGTTAGTGGTTGTAGTGTGGGTTTGTAGTGGTTGTAGTGTTGTAGTGGTGGTAGTGGTTGTAGTGTTGTAGTGGTGGTAGCGGTTGTAGTGTTGTAGTGGTGGTAGTGGTTGTAGTGTTGTAGTGGTGGTAGCGGTTGTAGTGTTGTAGTGGTGGTAGCGGTTGTAGTGTTGTAGTGGTGGTAGCGGTTGTAGTGTTGTAGTGGTGGTAGCGGTTGTAGTGTTGTAGTGGTGGTAGTGGTTGTAGTGTTGTAGTGGTGGTAGCGGTTGTAGTGTTGTAGTGGTGGTAGTGGTTGTAGTGTTGTAGTGGTGGTAGCGGTTGTAGTGTTGTAGTGGTGGTAGGGTTGTAGTGTTGTAGTGGTGGTAGTGGTTGTAGTGTTGTAGTGGTGGTAGCGGTTGTAGTGTTGTAGTGGTGGTAGTGGTTGTAGTGTTGTAGTGGTGGTAGAGCGTTATGTAGTGTGTAGTGGTGATAATGGTGGTATTTGGCTGTAGTGGTGTAGTGGTTGTTAATGGTGGTAGTGAGGCTGATGGGAGTGTGTAGTGTTGATTGAACCATCGGTGACCCCTACTCACACTCTACATATACTATATACTACTATACTAGCTACTACTACTTATACTACTATACTACTACTACTACTACTACTGCTACCCACTACTACTACTACATACTACCACTACTACTACACTACCACCTTTACTACTACTACTACTACACTACTATTACTACCATTACTACCTTACTATCTACTACTACTACTACCACCACTACTACACTACCAACCATTACTATCACGAAAACCACACTATACAATCATCACAACCATATCACTACTCATACTCTCATCTCTTCACTCTCTCTCTCTCTCTCTCTCTCTACCCATCCCATCTCTCTCCTCATCTCTCTCCACTCTATCTCTCCTCTCTCTCTCTCTCTCTCTCTCTCTCTCTCCATCAACATTCAAGTCCAGCAATAATTAACTCACATTAGAGCCAGCTCTTCCATTAAGGTCTCCAGTGACTCAAGTTAGAAAGTAAGTTAGAAAATGAATTAGAAAGTGACTCTTAGCGGGTCCGCCCAGCAGTTAGTCAGAGTTTGAGGTCGTTACAGTTGTTGACTTGTTGGTAGTAGTTAGGAGGGGAAGGGACGAAGAGGGAGGAGAAAGGAGAGAAAGAAGGGAGACAGAGAAAGAAGAGGGAGCAAGGGAGAAAAGAGTGTATGTATATATGTATATATATATATATATATATATATATATTAATATATATATATATATTATATATATATATCACTACGCTAGCCAAGGATTCGAACCCAAGTTGTACTAGCCCGCCATTGTGAGTGAGAACTACATGACGCCTTAACCCACAGGACCACCCAATCCTACAAGAACCAAGCACCCAGCCAAGCTAGGTGTGTTACCCTTGGTCCGAGGACATACAGAAGCGTCATGTGGTTCTCGCTTACAATGGCGGACCAGTACAACATGGGTTCAAATCCTTGGGCTAGCGCGGTGTTGTTATTGATTAATACCACTCGTTCGTGGTTACAATAATATATATATATATATATATATATATATATATATATATATATATATATATATATATATATATATATATATATATATATATATATATATATATATATATGTATATGCAGAGCAACCACTGTGAAAAATAGTGAAATCCCTAGCGCTTTCGTGGTTTCTCACATTATCAAGGAACTATAAAAATAAAATTTTAACAGTAAGGCAGATAAGAACTAGACTACACCTCACCACCATGTCATATATATGTTGTTTTAATCTAATTTCAAGACTTTTACCGGTGTAACTATAGTAGAGTATGTGATAAAGTTTATTATGGTCAAACTCTAAAAGTATTGAAATCAGATTAAAACAACATAATTACAGCATTAGAAGTGGACAAGATTCTAATATTCTGTTTATTCAAGTGAGAATAAATAGAATAAATAGAGAAAGTTGAGAAAGTTGTGTCTAGGAAGTCAGTGGTCGACAAGAATATAATTGAATCATTTATCACTTTTCAAAATACTATATTTCTTTTTGGGTTATGCAAATTGGATTCATTTATAATTAATGAAATTTGGGAAGAATTTGAAATATATTTGATAAATTAAAATAAAAAGATTGGATAGAATATAAGCTGTGTTACATAGATCATTGACTGCCTACCTACATTATCATTAAAAGTCAGGTGTTGTGAGATGGCAGTGAGGTGTAGTCTCGTCCTTATATGCTTTCCTCTTAATCTTTCATTTTTATAGTTCCTTGATAAAGTGAGAACTCACGAAAGCGCTTGGAATTTCACTATATGTAAGCATGCAATACTGGGGAAAAGACAAATGAGACATGCAACTTTAAGCATTACAAAAAATGCCACGACCTCCTGTGTCGTTCTACTTCCTGCAACTTGTTCCACCATGAATTGTGACACTCTTCAATCCTCAAAAAACAGTGCTACAGCACCAACTGCTCAGCATACCATCTAAAAGGGACCAGGAGGTACAGACCCCATAAAACAAACCACATTAATTATGACAGTATTGCTCCAAGTGATTTTTTTTAGTGGCAGGAAACGAGAAAAGAAAATGGCAAGAAATAATCAAAATAGTCCACCACCTTGGAGCCTTGTTGGACTGAAGGCACAGCCAGTGGCGACCCCTGTCCCTGTCCCTTCACAGGGACAGGGACAGCTACTGATGCCAACAACACAATCCCACCACAAATAATATGACTTCATTTATATTTACTAATATACAGGGTCTTAAGCCATCCACCAACAAAATACCTTTCATTAGTGGACTTCTAGAGGAGTCAAATTCGATGTTTGCAGCCTTCACAGAGACCCACACAATAGATCACTTTGACAGCAAAATATGGATAGCAGGGTACAACTTTTTCAGATGCAGCAGAAAGAAGAGGCAACAAGGGGGGGTTGATCTGTATGCCAAAGAGTCGCTCATTTGCACAGAGTTACTGAACACCACAAATCATGTAGTTGAAGTTCTAACAATAAAGATCGAAAACCTTTTAAAACTGAACTCATTGTACTTGTATATAAGCCACCAGATGCAACTTCCCAACAGTTCCAGGAACAGCTCCATCCCAAAATATCTTGCTGCTTGGTGATTTCAATCTAAGACACACACACAGTAGAAGAATATAACAAAAAATGTTATAGCAAAAACTATCCCTGGAGGAAGCCCATATGAAAAGTTACACACACAGGAGCTGCTGAATTTCTGCGCAATGAACACACCCTAAGCCAACAGACAGTAGAACCTACAAGACTGGAAACCACACTTGACCTTATTTTCACTGATTAGGACCTGGTAAGATACATAATATCAAAGACAACTAATCGGATCACAATCTAAATGAATTCCCGACTTATATGCACAGGCGTCCTGATCAGCAAAATGCATACAACTATGAATGTACCTCAACAAACTCAACTTCAACAACACGAACATCAACTGGGACCAGATAAATTATGTCCTAAATGAAGCTTGTTGGGAAAATATCTTAAATAACATAGATCCTAAACAGTGCCTTGAAAAGATCAACTTCCTGGCAGCTGAAGTATCAAGGTATATTCCCCTAAGAAAAAGAGAAGGGAACAAGTAAACTGGAGAGAGACGCTCCCTCTCCAGCAGAAGGCAAAGAATCACTGAGCTCCTCAAGGGGGGATAGATTATCTGAAACACAGAAGGAAGTACAAACCAGGGAAGTGGAAAATATTGAGCTTAAGTTAAATGATTCATACAGGATCCAGGAGAGACAGGAGAAGCTAAATACGATCAGTGAAATCAAAAGAAATTCAAAATATTTCTTTTCATATGCCAATAACAAGTCAAAGACCACATCTAGTATCGGGACCTTGCTCAGACAAGTTGGGACTTACACAGATGATAACAAAGAAATGAGTGAGATTCTGAAGTCTCAAAACGACTCTGTGTTTAGCGAGCCACCAGTCAGTCTAAAGATCGACAATCCGAATTATTTTTTCATAAATGAGCCTCAAAACTCTGTCAACATATACCAAATTTCTGACATGACCCTAACTCCGCTGGACTTCGATAAAACCATTGGCAACATGCACCATGCACTCAACCCCAGGCCCAGACTCGTGGAACTCTGTGTTCACTAAGAACTGAAAAAATAGTATGCCTTAAGTGTGCTTTGGAGAGGGAGCATAGACGCGGGTACAATCCCACAGTCACTAAAACAACAGATATAGCTCCACTCCATAAAGGTGGCAGCAAAACAATAGCTAAGAACTATAGACCAATAGCTCTAACGTCCCACATCATAAAAATCTTTGGAAGAGTTTTAAGAAGCATGATTGCACATCACTTGGATTCCCAACAATTGCACAATCCCAGGGCAACATGGGTTCAGGGCAGGTCACTCCTGTCTCTCACAACTACTGGATCACTATGATATGGTCTTGGGTGCAGTGGAAAACAAACAGAATGCGGATGTAGTATACACAGTGCGATCATGGTGTAATAGCGCACAAAATGTGTGATAAAGGAATAACTGGCAAAGTGGGCAGATGGATCTTCAACTTTCTCACCAATCGCACACAAAGAGTAGTGGTAAACAGAATTAAGTTTGAGGTTGTCACAGTGAAAAGCTCTATTCTGCAAGGCACAGTACTTGCCCCCATCCTGTTCTTCATCCTCATGTCAGACAGAGATGTAAATCATAGCACCGTGTCATCCTTTGCAAACGATACCAGAATCTACATGAGAGTGTCATCCATTGAGGATACGGTAAATCTCCAAGAAGATATAAACCAATGGGCAACGGAGAACAATAATTTTCAATGAGGACAAATTCCAACTACTCCGTTATGGAAAACTGGAGGAAATAATAACTAGGACTGAGTATACTACAAACTCTAATCACACAGCAGAGTGGAAAATTAGTGTGAAGGACCTGGGAGTGGTAATGTCTGAGGATCTCACCTTCAAGGATCACAACAATGACACTATCACATCTGCGAGGAAACTGATGGGATGGATAATGAGAACATTCAAGACGAGATTCCAAGCCAATGATGATCCTATTTAAATCATTTGTTCTCTCTAGGCTGGAATACTGCTGTACATTAACATCTCCGTTCAAGACAGGTGAAATTGCAGACCTAGAGAATGTACAGAGAACCTTTACTGCACATTTAAGTTCCGTCTAACACTTTAATTACTGGGAACGCTTGGAAGCACTTGATCTGTACTCACTGGAGAGCAGGCGAGAGAGATAAATCATAATCTATACCTGGAAAACCCTAGAGGTAGTGGATCCAAATCTGCACGCAGAAAGCATTCCCTACAAAAACAAAAGACTGGGCAGACTGTGCAACATACCCTTAATGAAAAGTAGGGGCGCCATCACCACACTAAGAGATAACACAATAAGTGTACGGGGCCCAAGACTGCTCACCAACTTCTCCAGGCAGAAGGGAAATTACCAATAGACCCCTGGCTGCCTTCAAGAGGGAACCGGACAGATACCTAAAGTCAGTACCCAATCAGCAGTGCAGCCAGCAGGCCATGATCCACCTGGACATCTGGTCAAGGACCGGGCCGTGGGGGCGTTGACCCCCGAAACACACTCCGGGTAGACAGGTGTTCACTCAGGTGTACACAATGTGTCCCGAAACACACTCCGGGTAGACAGGTGTTCACTCAGGTGTACACAATGTGTGTTTGTTCGCTCAGGTGTACACGGTGTGTTCACTCAGGTGTACACTGTGTGTGTTCACTCAGGTGTACACAGTGTGTGTGTGTGTGTGTGTTCACTCAGGTGTACACAGTGTGTGTGTGTTCACTCAGGTGTACACAGTGTGTGTGTTCATTGTAATACTCCTGTGCAAGTTATTTTCTTCTCCCTCCCTCTCTCCCCTCCCCTCTCTGCCCCCCTCTGCCCTCCCCTGTTTCCCCTCCTGTCCCTCCTCCCTTGTCCCCCCTCTGTCTCTCCCCTCCCCTGTCTCACGTCCTTTGCCCCTCCCCTTCCCCTTTTCCCCTATTCTCCTTTCCCCTCTGCCCCTCCCCCTTTAGCTTCCTCTTCCCCCTTTGCTCACCACTGGTGCCTCCTCTCCCCCTCCTGTCTTACTTAACCATCCGTCCCTCCGTCCATTCATTCATCCGCCCCTCCATCCATCCGTTCGTCCGTCCATCCATACTAACCTAATTGTGGTTGCAGGGGTCGAGTCACAGCTCCTGGCCCCGCCTCTTCACTGGTCGCTACTAGATCCACTCTCTCCCTGCTCCATGAGCTTTATCAAACCTCTTCTTAAATTTATGTATGGATCCTGCCTCCACTACATCACTTTCCAGATTGTTCCACTTCCTGACAACTCTGTGACTGAAGAAATATTTCCTAACATCCCTGTGACTCATTTGAGTTTTGAACTTCGAGTTGTGACCCCTTGTTGCTGTGTCCCATCTCTGGAACATTCCGTCCTTATCCACCTTGTCAATTTCTCTCAGTAGTTTATATGTCGTTATCATGTCCTCCCCTATCTCTCCTGTCCTCCAGTGTCGTCAGGTTGGTTTCCCTTAACCTCTCCTCGTAGGACATACCTCTTAGCTCCTGGACTAGTCTTGTTGCAAACCTTTGCACTTTCTCTAATTTTTTGACATGTTTGACCAGATGTGGGTTCCAAACTGGTGCTGCATACTCCAGTATGGGCCTGACGTACACTGTGTACAGAGTCTTGCGCGATTCCTTATTCAGGTGTCAAAACGCGAATCTTAGGTTTGCTAGGCGCCCATATGCCGCAGCAGTTATTTGGTTGATGTACTCCTCAGGAAATGTTCTCGGTATTATACTCCACCCAAGATCTCTTTCCTTGAGTGAGGTTTGCAGTCTTTGGCATCTTAGCCTGTACTCTGGGATCTTATTTGCCCTTCCCCAATGTTCATGACTTTGCGCTTGGCGGGGTTAAACTCCAGGAACCAGTTTCTAGACCAGGCTTGCAGCCTGTCCAGACGCTTTTGTAGTTCTGCCTGATCCTCATCTGACTGAATTCTCCTCAAAACCTTCACATCGTCTGCAATCAGGGACACTTCTGAATCCATCCCTTCCATCATGTCCTTCACATATTCCAGAAACAGCACCGGTCCCAGGACTGGTGCTGTTTCTGGAACCCCGCTCGTCAGAGGCGCCTAGCCAATTGGTTTTGACTGTGCACAGGAAGAACTGTGAGCATTAGTATTTTTACCAGTACTGTCCATAAACAAAATACCAGGGCCAGTGTGCTTCAGGGTGACTGCTTGAGCAGTGATAGTAAGCTGTTTGTGGAGTAATACTTTCAGTAATTCCACACTTCCTCCTAATTTCCACACTACGAATTCTCTGCATAATTACACCTCAGGTAGCCGTGTACCATGACTCGTTGTTGCCTCCCTATCAGGTATTCTCTATTCCACTGCAGTGCTTTGCCTGTTATACTTGCCTGATCCTCTAGCTTTTGCACTATTCTCTTGTGTGGAACTGTGTCGAAAGCCTTCTTACAGTCCGTCACCTTCTCTGGAAACTCCAGTAGGTTTGTGACGTAGGATTTCCCCTTCCTGTAACCTTGCTGGTTGTTGTGTATAAGTTCATTTCTAGATGCTCCACTCTTCTGATAATCTTCATGAATTTACGTATTATATACGTCAGTGACACTGGTCTGTAGTTTAATGCTTCATGTCTGTCTCCTTTCTTAAAGATTGGGACTACATTTGCTGTCTTCCATACCTCAACACATTTCCATAAATGTGTTGAAGATTGTTGTTATTGGCGCATACAGCATCTCTGTTCCCTCTCAAGACCCATGGAGAGATGTCCGGTTACACCGCCTTTAAGGTATCTAGTTCACTAAGGAGCCTCGTCGCCTCTTCGGTTGTGTGTAGTGTGTCTAGCACTTGTTGATGTACCCCACCATTCTGGCTCTCGGGAGTATTTTCTGTTTTTACTGAAAATACTTCCTTAATTCTCATGTTGAGCTCCTCACATGCTTCTTTGTCGTTTCTTGTGAACTCTCCTCCTTTCTTCCTCAGTCTGATCACCTGGTTCTTGACTGTTGTTTTCCTTCTGATGTGGCTGTACAACAGCTTTGGCTCAGACTTGGCTTTCGATGCTATGCCATTTTTGTATTGCGGTTGGGCCTCCCTCCTTGTCTGTGCATATTCGTTTCTGTCTCTCCGACTACTCCCCTTGGTGAATATCAAAATGGTATACAATACCGACAGGTTGGTATTGTATACTATTATATATTCAATCTGTCAGACACTGCAACACCTTGGACAACTTTTTCAAGTGAGAATTATTGGATCTGAGAGGGACGTGACCTCTCAGTGACTACTTTCTCTCTTCTACCACTCTGCACCTCTCCTTCAGACAGTATATAAGTCTCCACACTGTCGCTTGTCTATCAGATTGTTTCAGACTATGGAACAGAACTCTTCTCCAGGATGAGGGATTGACAACCTCTTACATCGTCTTCACATCTCTACTGCTCCTGCCTACTTTCTGTACTCGACTGAAGAAGCTTACTGTGTAGGCGAAACGTTTCGGAATAAAGTTACCTGTTGTCCATGTGTCTTACCTACTCTCTTTATTTTCCTGGGTTCTTTGTTTTCTGCATTTCTACCATTCTCTAGCGCCTTTCTTCACCTTTGGGTGAATCAAGGGCTCGTCCTGGCCTTCCCCTTGTTACCCTTGGGTACGAACCTCACCTCTGCCTCTTTGCATTTTTGTTACCACGTATTCCATCATTTCATTTCCTGATTTTTTTCCACCAGTTCTCTTTACTCCATGAGCCTCGTGCAGGAAATTCCTCATGTCTGTCGTGCACGTTCATCCGTCCGTCCGTTCGTCCGTGAGGATGTCAGTGAAAAAATACACCTCTCTCTCTCTCTCTCTCTCTCTCTCTCTCTCTCCCCCTCCCCTCCCCTCCCCTTCACCTCCCTTCCCCCTCCCCACCCCTCCACTCCCCCTACCCCTCCCCCTCCCATCATCAACAGTGCACGAGGCTTAACAACAGTAATGGACTGACATAAATACGTAGCATTGATACTAGAAAAGTTTTAATAATTGCTGCTGCCTGACCTCCCCCCCCCCCCAAGTATTGGGGGGGGGGGAGGGGTGGGTGGTGAAGGGAGGGGGAAGGAGAGAGAAAGAGAAAGGGAGAGGAGAGAGAGAGAGAGAGGAGAGGTAATCCGGTGGCATCCTGACTGAGGGGAGAATGAAGGTGGATGACAGAGGGGAGACGAGAGGAGAGAAAAGGAAGAGGGGAAAGAAGAAGAAAATTAAAGGAAAAAATAAGGGTAAAGAAGAAAAGTCAGGGGAAATAAGACAAGAGAAAAGAGGAGACGAAGAATAGAAGGAAAGAGGGAAGGAAGAAACAGGAAGAGGAAGAAGAAGAACAAAATAATTGATAAAAATAAGGGGAAGGAGAAAAATATGACATAAGTGGAAAGGAGACAAATAAGGGGAATGAAGAAAAGACGAAAGAGGAGAAAGAAGACAAAGAAGAGGAAAGAGGGGAAGGAAGGCTCTGTGAGAGCAGTGAAAAGAAAGGTAATGATGAGAAAACGAGAGAGAACGTGAGAAACAGTGAGAGAGAGAGAGAGAGAGAGAGTGAAGAAAGGAAAATAAAAGGTTAGAGAAGAAATTCTGAATTAATAAAACTATTATTATTATTATTATTATTATTATTATTATTATTATTATTATTGCTGATAAATTAGACACATGTGCAACTCTTGGGTATCTTTATTGAGGAAACGTTTCGCCACACAGTGGCTTCATCAGTCCATACAAAGGAGAATCTTGAAGAACAGGAGGAGAATGAGGTAATCAGTCCCTCAACCTTGAGTCGATGTGGTCAGTCCATCAATCTTGAATAGAATACGGCATACGTGCGGAGAAGCAGCTTATAAACCGTTGGCTTGCCTAATTCTTGGGCACGACCTACTTCCACAATGAACAAATGTGACACCACCTATGACTGCTGCACCTCTCCTACCAACGGTTTATAAGCTGCTTCTCCGCACGTATGCCGTATTCTATTCAAGATTGATGGACTGACCACATCGACTCAAGGTTGAGGGACTGATTACCTCATTCTCCTCCTGTTCTTCAAGATTCTCCTTTGTATGGACTGATGAAGCCACTGTGTGGTGAAACGTTTCCTCGATAAAGATACCCAAGAGTTGCACATGTGTCTAATTTATCAACATGTCGGTTCTCTGAACCATTCATTTATTATTATTGCTGTTGTTATCATTACGCTTATCTCTCCGCTTCAACTCTCTCTCTCTCTCTCTCTCTCTCTTCTCTCTCTCTCTCTCTCTCTCTCTCTCTCTCTCTCTCTCTCTCTCTCTCTCTCTCTCTCTTCTCTCCTCTCTCTCTCTCTCTCTCTCTCTCTCTCTCTCTCTCTTTACACAGGGTTTGACAAGGTTAAGGATCCCTAGCTTTATTGACAAGCTATTTACAGGTTAAGGATTCCTAACTTTATTGACAAGCTAAGAGCTGTTACCTACATCAGCTCATTTGAAAGCATTTTTATTGTTATGAGACATACAAGTAGGAAACAGGATGAAGTTGGAGCCATCTGTGGGCCAGCATTTTCATTTGATCAACTGACTTTATCTCGTTGACATCATTATGCTGTACGAATGTGTTCCATACTCGAGTCATCCTGGGTATGTATGATCTCAGATGGAGTGATGTTCTGGAGAAGGGTACAGCCAGAGTGAAGTTGCTGCTTTCTGCCCGTCTTGTGGCATAAAAGCTTGTTTCACGCTGTCCTCGAAGTGGATCCAAGTGTGGTACTTTAACAATATTGGCCTTGTACATAACAGTAAGGCCACCCACATCCCTCCTATGTTGAAGGCTCTGCTGAAATGACAGATCTATCCAGGATGGGTCCAGGCGAGAGATGAGACGTCTTGCTCTGTTCTCCACTCTGTCAAGCAGTCGCAGATGAGAGAGGGGGCAGGTAAACCAAGTGGGGCATACTCAAGGTGTGAGCGTACTTGTGCCTCGTACAGAATCTTGCAACCCCTACTGTCAAGCAGATGCGAGATACGGCGAAGTGCTGTAAGCTTCCTGGCTGCCTTGTTTGCAAGATTTACAACATGGTTCTTCATGGTTAGTTTGGAGTCAAATTTCACCCCAAGGATATAATCTTGGGCTCAACTTGTCTGGGCCCACAGCCTTTTCTTGGTCAAGTGATTTAAGAAGGAAATGCACCTCCTCCTGCCTTATTGTCACCACTGACAGTTTTGACACAGTTCTTGCAGCTAGCCAAGGAGGGTCCCTTGCTGGATCAGGAACTTGCATTTTGGTAGCAAAGTGTTCAGCAAAGAGGTCCGCCTTCTCTTGACTACTAGTAGAGGTGGTCCCATCCTGTCGATTTAGAGGTGGAATAAGTTCATCAGGCAGATAACCTTGTCTGTCCTTGACCAGGGACCACCAGGTTTTGGAGCCTACCCTACCTGATGCTAACTTTCTTTTAGTGTCCACCTCCCATTTAGCAATGGCCCACTTTTGAACGTCACCCATATGCCTACAGGCTTGCCTGTGCAAGTTCCTGTTATAGGTGGTAGGATGTCTCTTATACCTTCGCCATGCTTTGTACTTAGCAGTAGCAGCCTCTCTACAACGAAAGCCTAACCAAGGCTGATCTGTAGGCTTCGTCACATATTGCCGGTGAGGAATGTGTTCTTGTTGTAGATTAATGATGTGTCCAGTGAAGGCTTTCACTTGGTTGTCAACATCCTCTTGGAGAAGAGCATTCCAATCGGTGATGGCGACTCTCTCTCTCTCTCTTTTCTCTCTTCTCTCTCTTTTCTCTCTCTCTCTCTCTCTCTCTCTCTCTCTCTCTCTCTCTCTCTCTCCCTCTCTTCTCTCTCTCTTCTCTCTTTCTCTCTTTCTCTTCCTCCCCTCTCTCTCTCTCTCTCTCTCTCTCTCTCTCTCTCTCTCTCTCTCTCTCTCTCTCTCTCTCTCTCTCTCTCTCTCTCTCTCTCTCTCTCTCTCTCTCTCTCTACAAAAAGTTATTTATCTTTCTGACTCAACATATATATAATTAACTCTGCAGATTATAGGATTATAAAGTTGAAACCCAGCCATAACTCTCTCAGATTATACCAGTGAAAATAATCTACACACAGATTATCACTTACAATACGACAGTGATAATCTTTACTCCAGCAGAATTATACCTTCGATTATACCTCAAGATTATTATATCTTAAAATAGATTAAAGTAAAGGATATATATAAAATTATATTATATATAATATATATATATATATATATATATATTATATATATATGTGTCGTGCCGAATATGTAAAACTGGTCAATTAGCAAGAACTCATTTAAAATTAAGTCCTTTCTGAAATTTTCTCTTATACGTTTAAAGATATTTGTTTTATTAATGTTAATGTAAAAAATTTTAATTTTGCACCAAAAGAATCTTAGAAAACTTACCTAACCTTATTATAACAAGAGCAATTTATTTTAGCCTAACGCAACTAAATATATTTTAAATACGTTTACAATAATTTAGTACTAAACAAACACAATCAAACATATTTTTTTTCGTTAGGTTCAGAATGATTTTGGCGAAATTATTACATACACAAATTTTCACTTGTCCTATATGGCAAGATGAACGTTGCTATTTAAGCCAAGATCACAAGTTCTGCCTATTCGGCACGACATATATATATATATATATATATATATATATATATATATATATATATATATGTGTGTGTGTGTGTGTGTGTGTGTGTGTGTGTACTCACCTAGTTGAGGTTGCGGGGGTCGAGTCCGAGCTCCTGGTGTGTGTGTGTGTGTGTGTGGTGTGTGTGTGTGTGTGTGTGTGTGTGTGTGTGTTTTCAAAAAAACGATGTTAATGTTAAAATTCTAAAGGTAACATTGTGTTAAAATGGTCTGAGACCAAATAAACATCACAGGCTGGTTGGTTTTGAAGCCTGTCGACTTCACCATGGTCGATGTCGTCAGGTCTTCACCAGCGGTCAAGTGTTCTTCTCATTCCTGAAATACGGATTAGTATAAAACTCTCGGTGTATATACATTTGAGATATACACCCCCCTGCAGTGTATATAAAGTGAGATATACATCCTTCAAGTGTATATTCAATGAGATATAAATCCTCAAGTGTATATACACCGAGATAAACATACACCAAGTGTATATACACTGTGATATACATCCTTCAAGTGTATATACACTGTGATATACATCCTTCAAGTGTATATACGCTGTGACATACATCCTCTAAGTGTATATACACTGAGATATAAAGCATAGGGGGGGTAATAAAAGAGAATTGTACCACCGTCAGTAAGACTTATGGTAAAGTTGGAGGAAATGGTGGTATGTGAGGGCTGGTGGCTCCTACACTCCTGTACAAACACTGTGTTGTTTGAGTGTACAATATTGTACACACGACGACACCAACTGAGGCTTATTGTTGTAAAAGGCGGGAATGTGAATGTCCTGGCACTCACATCAACAAGATATATATATATGTATATATATATATATATATATATATATATATAATATATATATATATATATATATATATATATATATATATATATATATATATATATATATATATATGCAAGGAATTCGCGAGAGCAGGCGAAATATACACAAACACTGATCTCTGGCTGAAGGAGACTCGAACCTACGAACCTTAGGACAAGGTACGCAGTGCTTTACCAAAGAGGATGAATAGGTATAAGATACAGGGCGTAATTGTGACTGTTGGACTGTATGTTAGTAGATACAAGGTGGAAGTTTTTAGAGAGGTGAGACATGTATCATTATTTGTAGCTGCAGTAAGAGGAAGAGGTAGATGGTGTACCAGATAATGTCATGAGTGGGTAAATGAGAAGACAAAGTTTATAAATGAAAGGAGGAGACAGTGAAGGTAAGATATACGCAACTACTGGATGAAAGACGAGATAGAGTACAGGTAATGAAGAGGAGGTGTGAGGCAGATTGAAGAATGTAATGTTAGAATGTGCAGCAGAAGTTTGTGGGTAGAGGAGGGTGGGTGCCAGAGGGCAAAGGAAGGATTGGTGGAATGATGAGGTAAAGAGAGTGGTAAGGTAGAAGTTAGCATATCAAGAACTTTTTATAATACAGAAGTGATATATGAAAAGCAAAATTCTGGGAGATTGAGTGAGGATTTATCAACATATTTTACTGCAACTAAGACAAAAGTTCTGGAGATTAATGAGTTGACAAAACTTAGGGAACAAATGAATTTTAGAAGTTAAAAGCAAAAGAGGAGAGTTGTTAGGTCGAGAATATTTTTAGTTGTTAAATGTTGATGAAGGAAGAGAGGCAGTGATTTCATGTGTTGAACAGGGAGGTGTAACACCTTGTAGGAGTGAGGAAAAGGCAGTGCGAGTGTGATAGAGTTGCATGAGGCAATGGAGAGAATGAAAGGGGGTAAAGCAGCCGGGATATACGTGGGAACAAGACAGAAACATTAGGATATAGCTTTTAGAGTGGATACTGAAGAGCTGCGTGTGTATGAACCAAGCCGGCGTCTGTGTTACTCTTCCTGACTAACACAGAAATGTCATTAACATGATCCTCTGAGACAGACTACGACCTGGGGGAACCGCACGCAATCTTCGTAACACTACCTCACGAACGCAGATATGCGTACAGAATACATATTGGGTACACACATGCGTGTGCCCAATTAGAGGACACACACGGAAGTTTTCACTGAAGAGGCTGCACACGTGTCGAGAATTTTATTATGGAGAAGCGCTAAACCCTTAGGGATTATACAGTGCCTGTGTGGGTGGGGGGTGGATGGAAGGCATTCAGGGAACCGGAGCACAGATCCAATTCCCTAGATCAAGAGCCCCTCACCAGCATCGAGGAACCTCCCTTGAGAGGACGGTATCTAGGAGCCGCCTCTTATCAAACCAACGATACCATAGAACTGAACCAGGGCGCGTTTAGCATCGCAAAACAACGTGGCTATTTTTTTTTACGGTGGCAGGACAACACACCCCTCTCAGGTGGCACCTACACCTCCTCCTCTACACCTATATCCCCTCCCTTACACCCACACCCCCTCTCCTACACCTACACCCCTCCCCTACCCCTACACCCCCTCCCCTACACCCACAACCCTCACCTACACCTACACCCCTCCCCTACACCTACAACCCCTCCCCTACACCCACACCTCACCTACACCCCCTCCCTTACACCTACACTCCTCCCCTACACCTACACCCCCTCCCCTACAACCCCACCCCTACACCCCCTCCCCTACACCACCTCCCCTACACCCCCTCCCCATACACCCCCTTCCCTACACCCCTCCCCTACACCCCTCCCCTACACCTACACATCTCCCTTACACTACCCTCACCTACACCTACACCTCACCTATACCCACACCCCCCTCACCTACACTTACACCCCTCCACTACACCCACACCCCCTCACCTACACCCCTCCCCTACACCCACATCCCTCACCTACACCCCTCCCCTACACCCACATCCCTCACCTACACCCCCTCCCCTACACCTTCACCCCCTCTCCTACACCCACTTCCCCTCCCCTACACCCACACCTCCTCCCTACACCCACACCTCCTCCCCTACACCTACACCCCCTCACACCCCTTCCCTTACACCTACACCCCCTCGCACCCCCTCCCCTACACCTACACATCCAGCCCAGGTGTTAATACACTACACTAGTGACGTCAGACAGTCCGATATAAACAAAGACAATTCCGTGACTGCAACACACAAATAACCGGCACAGGAGAGCGAAACTGATCACGATGTTTCGCTCCAACTTGCACCATTTACAAAGTCACACTGAATCTCATATAAATTCAGATAATCATAAACATTGATCTTCTGGGTAACGGTTCATGTGCATGGATTGCAACCTCTGAACTTCTCCTTTTCGGTACATCAACAATACTTTAATCTGTAGAATATAGTGTGTATACTCTTAAGAGTATACACACTGTGATATACACAACTCCGTGAGCATACACGCCTATCCGTGTATATATTATACAACGAGATATATACAGCTCAGTGTGTATACAGAGGTACTTCTCAGTGTATACACTGAGGTATACACAACTGTGTATATACAGTGAAGTATACACAACTGTTATACACTGAGGTATATACAACTGAGTATATACAGTGAAGTATACACAAACTGTATATACACTGAGGTATACACAACTGTGTATATACAGTGAAGTATACACAAACTGTATATACACTGAGGTATACACAACTGTGTATATACAGTGAAGTATACACAAACTGTATATACACTGAGGTATACACAACTGTGTATATACAGTGAAGTATACACAAACTGTATATACACTGAGGTATATACAACTGTGTATATACAGTGAAGTATACACAACTATATACACTGAGAAATACATCTCAGTGTACGTATACAAGAGAGATATACACATTTGTGTAAATAATTGTTACAACAATTATCCCTTATCAACGATAATTGTTATACAGAAACGTTATTGACCATTATAATAATTGTAATAATTAGAGATAATCGTAAATAATATCGAACGGAAGATCATTTTTTTTTTATTATTCGCTGGTACTCTCCCGGACCGGTCTTCTCCAAGAGTGGTGACCCGGCCTTGGCTCCCTCTCTGGGGAGTCTCCCATGGGAGGAGGTACAAGTACCCTGCTCATCTTTGGGACCAAGTGTCCCCAGGCCTAACCACAGTCCCGTTGGGAGAAGCTAGACCTTATCATAGAAAGTTAAATACCCATATAATAATAATAATAATAATAATAATAATAATGATAATAATAATTTACCTGTAGCTACAAATCTTTAATCTTTGTATTACGAAGATTTTTTTTTTTTCAAAAAACCACAAGAAGAAGTGTTGATAATCCTCCCCCCCCCCCGAAATAATCAATCTTTCTCATTTATCCCATTAGAATTATTATTATCAGAATTATCGGTCAGTATCCCCTGTGTTTACAAGGCGGCAACCCAGACTTGTTAATCCAAATAATCCAATAATTCTGAAGGGAGACAGGGGTATTAGCCCCCCATCCCCCGAATAATCGATGAGTTATTAACTTAATATCGTTCTGCCTCATTATAGACATTATAGATATTATATAATTAAGGTGATTTGTGTTTCAAATAACTGCTGGGAGCCAGGCGCCGTTTTTCCCGTTTTCTTTTTTTATTTTTTTTAAAAATGTAAATTAGGGTCAAACTGCGATAAATGGTTTCAGTATATACATTTGCCGGAGGAAAGGCTTATATACATAAAATGAAAAGTGTAATAATAAGTGGGTTTTTTTCAGTAGATATCGTGTTTTTTTTAGCTCAAATTTAAAGAAAAAAATTTGGAGTTTGAGGGGGAACTTCATTAAATATTTGCAGTAGGTCCTCGGAATGTTATTATGTAAGTTCTGTAACAATGAAAGAGTTCTGTAAAGGAGGTAGATGCACTTTGGGATTTTTGTATGTAAGTTTTTTTTTTGGTAATCGATTTAAAAAAATCGACTTAGAATTAACTTTAGTATTTAGGTTAGAGAATTCAACTCAAGACATCTTTTTTTCCCACTGACCTAAAATATAAATACGTATTTCACTTACACAAGTTAATAATTTGTTCGGATTTTTAACCCCGGAGGGTTAATGACTCAGGATAACCCAGGAAAGTCAGTGCATCATCGAGGACTCTTATTTCCGTTGTGGTCCTCAGCCTTGTCCCCCAGGATGCCATCCACACCACGGGGAATGGAGCTAGGCCTGGGGACCGTTGATCCCAGAGGATGACGAGGTGCTTGTACCTCCTCCCATGGGAGACGTAGGTCTCACGACACTCCATAGATAGGGAGCCAAGGCCGGGTCACCATCTGGAAAAGACCCGGGCCGGGAGTGTACCGGTGAATCGAGGAGCAGGAGGAGTCGACTAGCACCCAAGTACCTTGAGAGGATTTCGGGGGTCAACGCCTCAGCGGCCCGGTCTGTGATCAGGCCTCAAGGTGGATCAGAGCCTGATTAGCCAGGCTGTTACTGTGGGCAGCACGTAAACCGACGTACGAAGCACAGCCCGGACACTGAGCGTGAAGCCATGTTGTTAGTCTTGGTCAACATATACTTCAGTAAGCTGAAGAATGTATTGACCAGCTGTCATCATGTCTATAATGAAGCCATATTTAGGACGAGGTGTCAAGTTATGTGACTTAAGTCATGAATGAGTCAACAACTTAAGTCTTGACTCAAGACTGATGGACTGAACACCTCGACTCCAGGCTGAGGGACTGATTATCTCAAACAACTCCTCGTCTTCCACGGTTCTTGTCTGCAGTGGAATGAACAAGTCACTGGCTGGCGAGACAGGTGTTTCATTCTTCAACTTGTGTCATTTCTTAATCATTTACATGACAGGGAGGAGCGTGCAGGCCATGGCAACACCTCACTCCAGCGTGACAGGGAGGAGCGTGCAGACCCTGGCAACACCTCACTCTAGCATGACAGGGAGGAGCGTGCAGGCCCTGGCAACACCTCACTCCAGCATGACAGGGAGGAGCGTGCAGGCCCTGGCAACACCTCACTCCAGCATGACAGGGAGGAGCGTGCAGACCCTGGCAACACCTCACTCTAGCATGACAGGGAGGAGCGTGCAGACCCTGGCAACACTTCGCTCTAGCATGACAGGGAGGAGCGTGCAGACCCTGGCAACACTTCGCTCTAGCATGACAGGGAGGAGCGTGCAGACCCTGGCAACACCTCACTCTAGCATGACAGGGAGGAGCGTGCAGACCCTGGCAACACTTCGCTCTAGCATGACAGGGAGGAGCGTGCAGACCCTGGCAACACCTCACTCTAGCATGACAGGGAGGAGCGTGCAGACCCTGGCAACACCTCACTCTAGCATGACAGGGAGGAACGTGCAGACCCTGGCAACACTTCGCTCTAGCATGACAGGGAGGAGCGTGCAGACCCTGGCAACACCTCACTCTAGCATGACAGGGAGGAGCGTGCAGACCCTGGCAACACTTCGCTCTAGCATGACAGGGAGGAGCGTGCAGGCCCTGGCAACACTTCGCTCTAGCATGACAGGGAGGAGCGTGCAGACCCTGGCAACACCTCACTCTAGCATGACAGGGAGGAGCGTGCAGACCCTGGCAACACCTCACTCTAGCATGACAGGGTGGAGCGTGCAGACCCTGGCAACACTTCGCTCTAGCATGACAGGGAGGAGCGTGCAGACCCTGGCAACACTTCGCTCTAGCATGACAGGGAGGAGCGTGCAGACCCTGGCAACACTTCGCTCTAGCATGACAGGGAGGAGCGTGCAGACCCTGGCAACACCTCACTCTAGCATGACAGGGAGGAGCGTGCAGACCCTGGCAACACTTCGCTCTAGCATGACAGGGAGGAGCGTGCAGGCCCTGGCAACACTTCGCTCTAGCATGACAGGGAGGAGCGTGCAGACCCTGGCAACACTTCGCTCTAGCATGACAGGGAGGAGCGTGCAGACCCTGACAACACCTCACTCTAGCATGACAGGGAGGAGCGTGCAGACCCTGGCAACACTTCGCTCTAGCATGACAGGGAGGAGCGTGCAGACCCTGGCAACACCTCACTCTAGCATGACAGGGAGGAGCGTGCAGACCCTGGCAACACTTCGCTCTAGCATGACAGGGAGGAGCGTGCAGACCCTGGCAACACCTCACTCTAGCATGACAGGGAGGAGCGTGCAGACCCTGGCAACACTTCGCTCTAGCATGACAGGGAGGAGCGTGCAGGCCCTGGCAACACTTCGCTCTAGCATGACAGGGAGGAGCGTGCAGACCCTGGCAACACTTCGCTCTAGCATGACAGGGAGGAGCGTGCAGACCCTGGCAACACCTCACTCTAGCATGACAGGGAGGAGCGTGCAGACCCTGGCAACACTTCGCTCTAGCATGACAGGGAGGAGCGTGCAGACCCTGGCAACACCTCACTCTAGCATGACAGGGAGGAGCGTGCAGACCCTGGCAACACTTCGCTCTAGCATGACAGGGAGGAGCGTGCAGACCTGGCAACACCTCACTCTAGCATGACAGGGAGGAGCGTGCAGACCCTGGCAACACTTCGCTCTAGCATGACAGGGAGGAGCGTGCAGACCCTGGCAACACCTCGCTCTAGCATGACAGGGAGGAGCGTGCAGACCCTGGCAACACCTCACTCTAGCATGACAGGGAGGAGCGTGCAGACCCTGGCAACACCTCACTCCAGCATGACAGGGAGGAGCGTGCAGGCCCTGGCAACACCTCACTCCAGCATGACAGGGAGGAGCGTGCAGGCCCTGGCAACACCTCGCTCCAGCATGACAGGGAGGAGCGTGCAGGCCCGGGCAACACCTCACTCCAGCATGACAGGGAGGAGCGTGCAGGCCCTGGCAACACCTCACTCCAGCATGACAGGGAGGAGCGTGCAGGCCCTGGCAACACCTCGCTCCAGCATGACAGGAGGAGCGTGCAGGCCCTGGCAACACCTCACTCCAGCATGACAGGGAGGAGCGTGCAGGCCCTGGCAACACCTCACTCCAGCATGACAGGGAGGAGCGTGCAGGCCCTGGCAACACCTCACTCCAGCATGACAGGGAGGAGCGTGCAGGCCCTGGCAACACCTCACTCCAGCATGACAGGGAGGAGCGTGCAGGCCCTGGCAACACCTCACTCCAGCATGACAGGGAGGAGCGTGCAGGCCCTGGCAACACCTCACTCCAGCATGACAGGGAGGAGCGTGCAGGCCCTGGCAACACCTCACTCCAGCATGACAGAGAGGAGCGTGCAGGCCCTGGCAACACCTCACTCCAGCATGACAGGGAGGAGCGTGCAGGCCCTGGCAACACCTCACTCCAGCATGACAGGGAGGAGCGTGCAGGCCCTGGCAACACCTCACTCCAGCATGACAGGGAGGAGCGTGCAGGCCCTGGCAACACCTCACTCCAGCATGACAGGGAGGAGCGTGCAGGCCCTGGCAACACCTCACTCCAGCATGACAGGGAGGAGCGTGCAGGCCCTGGCAACACCACACTCCAGCATGACAGGGAGGAGCGTGCAGGCCCTGGCAACACCACACTCCAGCATGACAGGGAGGAGCGTGCAGGCCCTGGCAACACCACACTCCAGCATGACAGGGAGGAGCGTGCAGGCCCGGGCTACACCACATATGAGAAAGATGTAAAACAGAGGGTGAATTAGAGACTCCTGCTACATCTGAATACTTTTATTCTGTAGACAGTTTGCCTGTATTGTGTTGATAAAGCCACTGGTGGGTAGCTAAGAGTATTGTGTTGATAAAGCCACTGGTGGGTAACTAAGAGTATTGTGTTGATAAAGCCACTGGTGGGTAGCTAAGAGTATTGTGTTGATAAAGCCACTGGTGGGTAACTAAGAGTATTGTGTTGATAAAGCCACTGGTGGGTAACTAAGAGTAGTGTGTTGATAAAGCCACTGGTTGGTAACTAAGAGTAGTGTGTTGATAAAGCCACTGGTGGGTAACTAAGAGTATTGTGTTGATAAAGCCACTGGTGGGTAACTAAGAGTATTGTGTTGATAAAGCCACTGGTGGGTAACTAAGAGTATTGTGTTGATAAAGCCACTGGTGGGTAACTAAGAGTATTGTGTTGATAAAGCCACTGGTGGGGAACTAAGAGTATTGTGTTGATAAAGCCACTGGTGGGTAACTAAGAGTATTGTGTTGATAAAGCCACTGGTGGGTAACTAAGAGTATTGTGTTGATAAAGCCACTGGTGGGTAACTAAGAGTATTGTGTTGATAAAACCACTGGTTGTTAACTAAGAGTATTGTGTTGATAAAGCCACTGGTGGGTAACTAAGAGTATTGTGTTGATAAAGCCACTGGTTGGTAACTAAGAGTATTGTGTTGATAAAGCCACTGGTGGGTAACTAAGAGTATTGTGTTGATAAAGCCACTGGTGGGTAGCTAAGAGTATTGTGTTGATAAAGCCACTGGTGGGTAACTAAGAGTATTGTGTTGATAAAGCCACTGGTGGGTAACTAAGAGTATTGTGTTGATAAAGCCACTGGTGGGTAACTAAGAGTAGTGTGTTGATAAAGCCACTGGTGGGTAACTAAGAGTATTGTGTTGATAAAGCCACTGGTGGGTAACTAAGAGTATTGTGTTGATAAAGCCACTGGTGGGTAGCTAAGAGTATTGTGTTGATAAAGCCACTGGTGGGTAACTAAGAGTATTCAGGCACGAGTACACATGCACAAGTGTGCATATTTATTGGGACAGTGATGAAATAAGACATATGGAAAATTAATTTTTATTGGATAAAAATACGCGGCAACGATATGGCAGATAACTGATTTAACAAGAGATGTGTCTGCCCTTTGTTTTTATAAAGACTGCTACACGCTTTGGCATAGACTCCACTAATGTTGAACGTAATTTTAGTAAGTTCTTCGTGGCGGTACTAAGTCCTAATGACAGCAGCAATTAGCCTCTGCACAGTTGAACAGTCTTTTTACTGCCCATAGATTCTCAATTGGGTTGAGGTCAGGAGAGTTTACTGGCCAATTTAGACCGCTTAGCCCACACTCTTCGAGGAATGTCAATATTTTTCTGGAAGTGTGGCATTAAGCAAGATCCTGCTGGAAAATGCTTTCTCCATCAGGAAAGTCTCTATCCGCAATGGGAAGCAAGTGAGTTGCCAGGATTGTCTTGTGTTTGTCACTGTTCATTGTTCCCTCAACAGTAATAAGCCGTTCCGGGCTTTTAGGAATAAAACTACCCCAAGACATCTTCTTAGGTGGTTGTTTTGGCGCTTGTTGAATGTGTCCATTCTGAAGAGGTTCACCTTAGTTCCGTCTCACCACCAGTGATCAGTACCAATGTACTTCAAAATTCGCCTCATCTGAAAATAAAACTTTTCTCCGTTCATCTATCATCAGTCCATTATAATCAAGTGCCCACCGCAGCCGTTTTTTCTTTATAGCAGCAGTTAATAACTGTTACTTTACCGGCTTTCTGGCAGTTCTGCCAACGTCAGGAAGTCTTCGTTGAACAACTGAAGCCAAATATCTGTAGATCTTTGCTTGTTTCCCTGGGATCCTTCACACCTAGGTGAACAGGGACAGCAGGTGTAAGGAAACACTCCCGATGCTTCCACCTGGCCGGGGATCAAACCACGAACACTCAGCGTGTGAAGCAAGAGCGTTGCCTACCAGGCCATGGGCCGCCACATGACGGGATGCAGATGAGTGTAATTCATCATGTTGAGGGTCTTGTACACCAGTGGTAAACAAGTAGAGGAGAGGCGTGTTTGAAGCAGCTGATGATTACTGCCCCTTCGTGACACACTACCATCAACAACCATCGACATTTTTTATTGCAGTTATAGCTGACTTTTTATCCCGTTTTTGTTGGCTTTCCAATTTTTTTTTTCGATTTTAAGAAAAAAAAAAAATAATTCACGTATTCCATACACGACAACAAAAATTATTTTTTTAAAACAGGGTCCGGAAGCACAGTAAAAAAAAAATTTTTTGGGGGCCGAAAACCAAACCCACAATTTATTTCGTCATTTTTCGGGGTAAAAAAAAATTATAGAATGTTGAAAATGTGGAAAAAAAATTTTTTTAAGTTTTGGGGGGGAAAATTTGGGGGAGGTTATTTTTATTTTTTTTTTTTAAAAAGTGATGGAGTCATGGTCTGTTGATGCTGTTGACCTTCGTTGATGCCTTTTTGACCTTCTGTTGATGCTGTTGACCTGCTTTGATGCCTTTGACCTGTCTGTTGGCCTGTTTACCGTCTGTTGTGCCTTTGCCCGTCTGTTGACCCTGTTGCCCTTCTGTTGTGCCTTTTTGACCCTTTTTTGATACCTGTTGACCTGTCTGTTGATGCCTGTTGACCTGTCTTTGATGCTGTTGACCGTCTTTTTTATGCCTGTTGCCTTCGTTGATCCTGTTGACCTTTGTTGATCCTTTTGACCTGTCTTTTAAAGCCTGTTGACCTTGTGTGATGCTTTGCCCTTTCTGTTGATGCCTGTTGACCTGCGTTGATGCCTGTTATGTCTGTTGATGCCTGTTGACCTTCTTTTGTGCCTTTTGCCCTGTCGTTGATGCCTGTTGACCGTCTTTTGTGCCTGTTGACTGTCGTTGATCCTGTTGACCTGTCTGTTGATCCTTTTTTGCCCTGTCTGTTAATGCCTTTTGCCGTGTGTTATGCCGTTGACCTGTCGTTGAGCCTGTTACCTTCTTTTATGCTTTGACCTGTCTTGATCCCTTTTGCCCTGTCTTTATGCCGGGACGTTTTTGATGCCTGTTGACCGTCTGTTGATGCCTGTTGACCTGTCTGTTGTCCCTTTTGACCTTCTTTTGATGCCTGTTGACCTGCTTTGATCCCTTTTGCCCCCTGTCGTTAATCCCTGTTGCCTTGTGTTGATGCCGTTGCCTGTCTGTTATCCCTGTTACCTGCTGTTGATCCCCTGTTGACCTGTCTTTGATGCCTTTTACCTGTTGTTGAGCCTGTTGACCGTCTGTTGATGCCGTTACCGTCTGTTGATGCCTGTTGACCGTCGTTGATCCCTTTACCTGTCGTTGATGCCTTTTTGACCTGTCTTTTATCCCGTTGACCTTTGTTGATCCCGGTTGACCTGTCTGTTGAGCCTGTTACCTGTCTTTTTGTGCGTTGACCTGTCGTTGATGCCTTTTTGACCGTCTGTTGATGCCTGTTGACCGTCTTTTGGGCCCTGTTGCCTGTCTGTTGATGCCTGTTGACCTGTCGTTGAGCCTGTTGACCTGTCGTTGATGCCTGTTGACCTGTCTTTTAATGCCTTTGACCTGCTTTTAATCCTGTTGCCCTGTGTGTTGATGCCTGTTGCCCCTGTCGTTGATCCCTGTTTGACCTGTCTTTTAAATGCCTGTTGCCCCCTGTCTTTAAACCCTGTTGACCTGTGTGTTGATCCCTTTTTGACCTGTTGTTGACCCTGTTACCTGTCTGTTGATCCCTTTTGACCTTCGTTGATCCTGTTGACCTTCTGTTGAGCCTGTTGACCTGTTGTTGATCCCTGTTGCCTGTCTGTTGTGCCTTTTGACCTTCGTTGATCCCTTTGACCTGTCTTTTAATGCGTTTGACCTGTCTGTTAATGGGGACCTGTGGTTGTCCTGTTGACCGCTGTTGATCCCTGTTGACCTGTCTTTTAATTGCCTGTTGACCTGTCTGTTGATGCCTGTTGACCTTTGTTGATCCCTGTTGACCTGTCGTTGAGCCTTTTGACCTGTCTGTTGAGCCTGTTGACCTGTCGTTGATCCCTTTTGACCTGTCTGTTGATGCCTTTTTACCTGTCTGTTGATGCCTGTTGACCTGTCTGTTGATCCCTGTTGCCCTGCTGTTGACCCTTTTGACCTGCTTTTTTGATGCCTGTTCCCCTCCCTTTTTGACCCTGTTGACCTGTCTTTTGGGCCCTGTTGACCTCCTTTGATGCCTTTTGCCCGTCTTTATGCCTGTTGACCTCCCTGTTGAGCCTGTTGCCTGTTTTTGATGCCTGTTGACCGTTGTTGAGCCTTTTTGACCGTCTGTTATGCCTTTCCTACCTGTTGATGCCTGTTGACCTGTCTTTTGATGCCTGGACCTGTCTGTTGATCCCTGTTGACCTGTCTGTTGAGGCCTTTTGACCGTCGTTGAGCTGTTGACCTACCTGTTGAGCTTTGACCTTCTGTGAGCCTGTTACCTGTCTGTTGATGCCTTTGACCCCCTTTGTTCATGCAGCCCTCCCGGTGTTGTTGACAGCTGAAAACACCTGCACCCTCTCCCGGGTGTTGTTACAGCTGAGAACACCTCAGCTCTCCCGGGGTGTTGTTACAGCCAAACACCGCACCCTTCCCAGGGTGTTGTTAAGCTGAGAAACCTGAAAGCCCCTCCCAGGGTGTTGTTGACAGCTGAGAACACCTGCAGCCTCTCCCAGGGTGTTTTGACAGCTCAAAACACCTGCACCCTCTCCCGGGTGTTGTTGACCTGAAAACACATGAAACCTCTCCTAGGGTTTTGTTACAGTTCAAACCCCCTGCAGTCTCCCCAGGGTTTTTGACACTAAAAATCCCTGCAGCCTCTCCGGGGTTTTCCTTTTGTTTTGCTGTCCGGGAACCCACATGGCTGGAAGGACGGTGATTAATCCCCGGGTTATTACCCGCTATATGTATGTTTCCCAGGTATATCACCGGGAATGGTTCCCCTTTTCATCTAACACGACCCAGGTACTGCGTGGAATTGGGGGATGTCCAGTAAGACAATTCCTGGTTATTGGCTCAGATCCCGGTGTGTATTGACATCAGTGGGAGATTTTGTTGGCATGTAACATGACGTGGAGTCTTCACTTCGGGGTTACTTGGTACACGTTGCCTGGGACTTTCACCGCTAAAGGTTCGTAGTTATTCAGGGCGGGAAGAATGTCGGAGCTAGTGTGAAAAGGGAAGTTATTTTTTCCCCCCTCGTTTTTCCCTGGAGAGTGTCAGTGCACACTCGGGATTCGTATCACTGAATAAAACCCCACGAATGAATTAACAAAAAAGTTACAATCCGGACGGGAAAGTTTCCTGTTCAACCCCGGGGGGCCCCGGCGGGCAGCCCCTGGCCCCTCGTCACACGTTCCCCGGCCGAAATAAAACTGCAATCTTCAACCCGCCTGTTGCGCTCCTGTTTTCTATTTAGGGCCGGGATATCTGCTACCCCCTTCTACGCATGGATGCCTGCTCTGGTGACTCACTGAAAAAAAGGAGAAATTTCTTTATTTAAGGCCCCGCCTGTGTATCCTCCTTCTCGATTCACCGGTACACCCCCGGTCCAGGTTTTTTTCCAATGGTGCCCGGCCTTGGGCCCCCTGTCTGGGGAGTTTTTAGATGACCCTGGTATACCAAACTCCATCTTGGGAAATACAGTTTCCTAGAGACACTCGGGGTGTAAAGGGTTTTCCAGCCGGGTACAGTATTTCACTTTTAAAAACTTGTAAACACGGTGTTGAGTTTTTCATTTTTGATTTTATACTTACTTTAGACGTTTTTTTATTTTGGGATAGTAAAAACACCATTAAGATGAATATCATCTTGGTGTCACAATAAAATGTGTTCAAAACCAAGAACTTACTTAACCCCGAAATGTAAAAAAAATAGGTCAGACCTTTCTATGCTCACTCCCCCTGTCGGGGGACACCGCCCCCCGAGAGAGGGGTAGACACCCCACCGGGGTTGGAGAAAAATTTTTCCACACATTCAAAAACTAAAATTAAAGTAAATTTTCTACGTAAAAAAAATCAAGCCCCTTTAGTTATATTTTAATTCAAAAGGGCAAAGTTTTTTAGAACTTTGACAAATTCACTTTCAAATTCAATTTTTAATAAAAAAATTAGAAAAATTTTGGGTTTTTTAAAAAAAATTAATTAATCCATTCCCTTTTTTTTTAAAATTTTTTTTTTTTTAAAATTATCTTTTTTTTTTTTCTGCTTAAAAAAAAAAGAAAATTTTGGAAAAAACGGGAATTTTTAAAATTATAAAGTCTGCAAATTGGAAAAAAGGGGGAAATTTGATAAGGGGGGTTTTAAAAGTGGAAAAATTTTTTTACGGGGAATAAAAAAAAAAATAAAAATTTAAAAAGAATTTTAAAAATTTTCTGAAAAAAAAAAAACGCACCAAAAATTTAACCCCCCGAAGGTTTTTAGGGGGAGGGGGCCCGATTTAAGGGAATTTTGGTCTTTCCCTTCCCAATTTAACTGAATGCCTTCCACTCCCCCCCCCGGGCTAAAATTTTTTTTATTATAAAATAAAATTTAAACAATAACACAAAGCCCAGAGGGAAAAAAAAAACCAAAAAAAAAGCTCGCAAAAAAATAATAAAATTTTTATTTATTAATTAAATTTTTTTAAAAATTAAAAAAAAACTAAATTTTTCCTTTTACCCCCAAACCCTATATCCTCCTTACCTTCCCCCTATAAATATACAAAACATAACACAAACATACACATAAAAACCCTAACACACACAACATACAAAAATCTCATTATATCTAATAAATATTATATAATATATAAATATATATAAATATATATATATATAAATATATATAACATATATATTATCCTTTATCATCACCATCACAACATCATCAACATCATCATCACATATCATCATCACTCATCATCATCATCATCATCATCCTATCATCATCATCATCATCATCATCACATCTCATCAACTCTCATCATCATCACATCATCATCATACATCATCAACATCAACATCCCCTTATCATCCATATCACAATCATCATCATCATCATCATCAACAAATTTAACTCACATCATCATCAAAAAAACATCATCATTCATCATTCATCATCAAACCCTCATCAAACCCTAATCTCATCCCTCATCATCACTCAAAAATCATCATCCCAACAAATCTCTCATCATCACCCCTCATCACATTCAAACCCCATCAACATCATCATATCCCCTCATCATCATTCATCATCAACATCATCAACATCATCACATCATCACCAACATCATCATCATCTCAACAAACCCCTCAACCCCTCATCATCAACATCATCATCATCATCTCAACATCCCCTCATCATCATCACAATTTATCATCTTCAAACCCCTTCCCCTCAACATCAACACATTCACATCAATCATCATCATCATCATCATATACCCTCATCATCATCAACAACCATCAAACATCATCATCTCATCACATCATCCCTCATCATCATCACATCACCCCCCTCACAAAACACATCACAAAATCACCATCATCTCATCACATCATCTTAATATCATCAAACACATCTCCCATCAATCTCATCTATCATCACATCATCATCATACATATCAAAAATCATCATCACATCATCATCACATCTCATATATATCATATCATATCATCTCCACAATCACACATCACCATCATCCACTCTTCAACATATTCACTCACATCACCCCAAAAAACCCAAAAAATTTATCAATACAATCAAATTACCCTTTTTCCCCTTCCCATTATCATCACACAACAAACCCTAAACATCCACATAAAAAAAAACCTTTTTATCTCACACTTAACAACCAAAAATCACTCTCACCATTCCCATAAAAATCACTCACCCCTTACAACCCTAATAAACTCACACTAAAAACCCTAATAATCATCTCACACTTAACAACCCTGATATGGCATCTCACCAAAATTAACAACCCTAATATGGATCTCATCTTAACAACCCCTAATGTCATCTCACCCCAAAAAAACCCAAAAAATTCACTCACCATAACCAACCCTAATTTGGAATCTCCTATGAAAAAAAAAACAAATAAGGGATGGGATTTACCCTTTTTAAAAAACCAGAAGTAGTGGCACTCTCACACGAACAACCCGTTAGTGGCACTTCACCTGTAAAACCCTAAATAGTGGACTCCACCCTGTAACAAACCCAAAGTATGGGCCCTCACCACTGTAACAACCAGTAAAGTAGTTTGGGACCCACACGTAACAACCATAGAGTAGTGGCACTCTTACCACTGTAAAACCAGAGAGTAGTGGGACTCTCCCACTGTAACAACCAAAGTAGGGCACTTCCCCCACTGAACAACCCTAATATGGCCTCCACCCCCTGTAACAAACCCGAAGTATGGCACTCTCACCACGAAACAACCAGAAGTAGTGGGACCCCACCCTGTAAAAACCATAGGTAGTGGGACTCCACCACTGTAACAACCCGGGGTAGGGCACCTCACCACGTAACAACCCCGGGGGTAGTGGGCCCCTCCCCACTGAACAACCAGTAAGTAGTGGCACTCTCACCACTGTAACAACCAGTAGAGTAGTGGCACTCTCACCACTGTAACAACCAGTAGAGTAGTGGCACTCTCACCACTGTAACAACCAGTAGAGTAGTGGCACTCTCACCACTGTAACAACCAGTAGAGTAGTGGCACTCCCACTACCACTGTAACAACCAGTAGAGTAGTGGCACTCTCACCACTGTAACAACCAGTAGAGTAGTGGCACTCTCACCACTGTAACAACCAGTAGAGTAGTGGCACTCTCACCACTGTAACAACCAGTAGAGTAGTGGCACTCTCACCACTGTAACAACCAGTAGAGTAGTGGCACTCTCACCACTGTAACAACCAGTAGGTAGTGGCATCTCACCAGTGTAACAACCAGTAGAGTAGTGGCACTCTCACCACTGTAACAACCAGAAGAGTAGTGGCACTCTCACCACTGTAACAACCAGTAGAGTAGTGGCGCTCTCACCACTGTAACAACCAGTAGAGTAGTGGCACTCTCACCACTGTAACAACCAGTAGAGTAGTGGCACTCTCACCACTGTAACAACCAGTAGAGTAGTGGTACTCTCACCACTGTAACAACCAGTAGAGTAGTGGCACTCTCACCACTGTAACAACCAGGAGAGTAGTGGCACTCTCACCACTGTAACAACCAGTAGAGTAGTGGCACTCTCACCACTGTAACAACCATAGGTAGGGGGCACTCTCACCACTGAAAACAACCGAAAAGGTGGGTGGACTCTCACCACTTAAAACCAGAGAGTAGTGGCACCTCACCACGTAAAAAACCCAAAAGTAGTGCCCCCTTCACCACTGTAAAAACCCATAGAGATGGCACTCCACCACTGTAACCCCCCATAGAGAGTGGCACCTCACCATGTAACAACCATAGAGTAGTGGCCCCTCACCACGTAACAACCAGAGAGTTGGCCTCTCACCACTTAACAACCAGTAAGTAGTGGCATTTCCCCCCACACGGGGGGGGGGGGGGGGGGGAAAAAAAACCCCCCCAAATAAAAAAGTAATTGGCCTTCACCACTGTAACAACCAGTAGAGTGTGGCACTCCTAACTGTAACAACCAGTAAGTAAGTGGCACTCTCACCACTGTAAAAACCAGTAGAGTATGGGCACTCTCCCCACTGTAAAAAAACCAGTAAAAAAGGGGGGGCACTCTCCCATGAAAAACAACCCAGAAGAATGGCATCTCACCACTGAAACAACCAGTAAGTAGTGGCACTCCACCCATGAAACAAAAAAGAGTAGTGGCCTCTCCCATTTGTAACAACCAGTAAGTATGGCATCCACCACTGAA
>NC_069438.1:20971004-20973504 GCF_026875155.1 Cherax quadricarinatus
CTTCCCCTCCCCTTTTCCCCCTCCTCCTCTTTTTCCCCTTCCTCCTTCCCTTTTTCCCCCCTCCTCCTCTTCTTCCTCCTCCTTCCCCTCTTCTTCCTCCTCCTTCCCCTCTTCTTCCTCCTCCTCTTTTTCCCTCCTCCTTCCCCCTCTCCCCCTTTCCTCCTCTTCTTCCTCCTCCTTCCCCTCTTTTCCTCCTCCTTCCCCTCCTTCCTCCTCCTTCCCCTCTTCTCCTCCTCCTTTTCCCTCCTCCCCCTTCCCCTCTTCCTCCCCTCCTCTTCTTCCTCCTCCTTCCCCTCTTCTTCTTCCTCCTTCCCCTCTTCTTCCTCCTCCTTCCCCTCTTCTTCCTCCTCCTTCCCCTCTTCTTCCTCCTCCTCTTCTTCCCTCCTCCTTCCCCCTTCCTCCTCCTCCTTCTTCCCCTCCTCCCCCCTTTTCTTCCTCCTCCCTCTCTTCTCCTCCTCCTTCCCTTTCTTCTTCCTCCTCCTCTCTTCCCCCTCCTTCCCCTCTTCTTCCCCTCCTCTTCTTTCCTCCTCTTCCCCTCTTCCTCCTCCTCCTCTTCCCTCCCCCTTCCCTCTTCTTCTCCTCCTTCCCCTCTTCCTCCTCCTCCTCTCTCCTTTCCTTCCCTCTTCTTCCTCCTCCTTCCCCTCTTCCTCCTCCTCCTCTTCTTCCTCTTCCTCTTCTTCTCGCTGCTCTTCATTCCCAGTTCTCGAGAGATTTAAAAATGGGGACAAGCAGTGTCTTGAACCTCCAGAATCTTGAACCTCCGTTGTCTTGAACCTCCAGTGCCTTGAACCTCCAGAATCTTGAACCTCCAGTGTCTTGAACCTCCAGTGTATTGAACCTCCAGTGTCTTGAACCTCCAGAATCTTGAACCTCCAGTGTCTTGAACCTCCAGTGTATTGAACCTCCAGTGTCTTGAGCCTCCAGTGCCTTGAACCTCCAGAATCTTGAACCTCTAGTGTCTTGAACCTCCGGAGTCTTGAACCTCCAGCGTCTTGAACCTCCAGTGTCTTGATCCTCCAGTGTCTTGAACCTCTAGTGTCTTGAGCCTCCAGAGTCTTGAACCTCCAGTGTCTTGAACTTCCAGTGTCTTGAACCTCTAGTGTCTCGAACCTCCTGAGCCTTGAACCTCCAGTGTCTTGAACCAGTGTCTTGAACCTCCAGTGTCTTGAACTTTCAGTGTCTTGAACCTCCAGTGTCTTGAACCTCCAAAGTCTTGAACCTCCGGTGTTTTGAACCTTCAGTGTCTTGAACTTCCAGTATCTTGAACCTCCAGTGTCTTGAACCTCTAGTGTCTTGAACCTCCAGTGTCTTGAACTTCCAGTATCTTGAACCTCCAGTGTTTTGAACCTCCAGCGTCTTGAACTTCCAGTATCTTGAACCTCCAGTGTCTTGAACCTCTAGTGTCTTGAACCTCCAGTGTCTTGAACTTCCAGTTTCTTGAATCTCAGGTCTTAAACCTCCAGTGTCTTGAACTTCCAGTATCTTGAACCTCCAGTGTCTTGAACCTCCAGTGTCTTGAACCTCTATTGTCTTGAATCTCCAGTGTCTAGAACCTCCAGTGTCTTGAACCTCCAGTATCTTGAACCACCGTTGTCTTGAACCTCCAGTACCTTGAACCTCCAGTATCTTGAACCTCCAGTGTCTAGAACCTCCAGTGTCTAGAACCTCCAGTATCTTGAACCACCGTTGTCTTGAACCTCCAGTATCTTGAACCTCCAGTATCTTGAGCCTCCAATGTCTTGAACCATCAGTGTCATGAACCCCCAGAGTCTTGAGCTTCCAGAGTCTTGAACCACCAATCTCTTGAACCTTCAGTATCTTGAACCTTCAGTGTCTTGAACCTCCAGAGTCTTGAACCTCTAGTGTCTTGAACCTCCCGAGTCTTGAACCTCCAGTGTCTTGAACCTCCAGTGTCTTGAACCACAAATCTCTTGAACCTTCAGTATCTTGAACCTCTAGTGTCTAGAATCTCCAGAGTCTTGGACCTCCAGTGTCTTGAACATCCAGTATCTTGAACCTCCAGTGTCTAGAACCTCCAGTGTCTTGAACCTCCAGTATCTTGAACCTCCAGTATCTTGAACCTCCAATGTCTTGAACCATCAGTGTCATGAACCCCTAGAGTCTTGAGCCTCCAGAGTCTTGAACCACCAGTCTCTTGAACCTTCAGTGTCTTGAACCTCCAGAGTCTTGAACCTCTAGTGTCTTGAACCTCCCGAGTCTTGAACCTCCAGTGTCTTGAACCACCAATCTCTTTAGCCTTCAGTATCTTGAACCTCTAGTGTCTAGAACCTCCAGAGTCTTGGACCTCAAGTGTCTTGAACATCCAGTATCTTGAACCTCCAGAGTCTTGAACCTCCAGTGTCTTGAACCTTTAGTGTCTTGAACCTCCAGTGTCTTGAACCACCAGTGTCTTGAACCTCCAGTGTCTTGAACCTAAAGTAGCTTGAACCACCGGTGTCTTGAACCTCCAGTATCTTGAACTTCCAGTGTCTTGAACCTC
>NC_069438.1:20978504-21016004 GCF_026875155.1 Cherax quadricarinatus
GGAGGAAATTTAAAAATTTAAAAATAAAAAACATTTTTTCTCAATTTGATTTGGAGGAAAAAATTTTATCAAAATGATTTCTTCGGGCCAATTTTTTTGGGGCAGTTTGTTGCATGACCTTGTCCTTTTGGGGTTGTAACCCCGTACTACAGTAAAACCCGGGTTAAGCACTGTCCGGTAAATCAAAGTTCAAAACCGGCAATTTAAAAAAACTGTCCCCGGTTATAGCACAAGCATGGTAAACCAACGGGAAAAAAAGGGGGTTGGGGAAAAGGGGGCGGGAAACCCCCCTGTAAAGCAGTGGGGGGTTTACTGCCACTGGTGGATTGGCGGTTACTGCCACTTGGATGGCGTGTGTACTGCCACTGGGGATGGCAGTGTGTACTCCCAAACTGGTGGATGGCAGTGTGTACTACCACTGGTGGATGGCAGTGTGTACTACCACTGGTGGATGGCAGTGTGTACTGCCACTGGTGGATGGCAGTGTGTACTGCCACTGGTGGATGGCAGTGTGTACTGCCACTGGTGGATGGCAGTGTGTACTGCCACTGGTGGATGGCAGTGTGTACTGCCACTGGTGGATGGCAGTGTGTACTGCCACTGGTGGATGGCAGTGTGTAATACCACTGGTAGATGGCAGTGTGTACTGCCACTAGTGGATGGCAGTGTGTACTGCCACTAGTGGATGGCAGTGTGTACTGCCACTAGTGGATGGCAGTGTGTACTGCCACTAGTGGATGGCAGTGTGTACTGCCACCAGTCACTGTATAAGTATTGACAGATTAGCGAGTGGAATGACGCGGGGGAGAGAATACTGACAGTCTGACTGACAGTCCTCACCAGATATTGACACTCTGACTGACAGTAATCACCCTCCACAACCACTAAGTTAGGTTATACATAACTATCAATCCTCTACACATATACACCATACATTTAATCTTACACAAGTATACATAATAGTATACACAACTGTGTGAGAAATAATCAAAATATATATACGATAAATGACATTTACATTTCTCAAATTATCAGATTATTGGTCAGGAAATACTGTATCAAAACTGTATTTCTTTCGGCCTAATTAAAGTCTTTTTAGGGCACATGACTTTGTTGACACTGACCTTGTCCAGTAATGTGACTTCCCGTCACTACAACGTCACTACAGTAACCAATCAGCAGTTACAATGTCACTACAGTAACCAGTCAGTAACTACAACGTCACTACAGTAACCAGTCAGTAGCTACAACGTCACTACAGTAACCAGTCAGTAGCTACAACGTCACTGCAGTAACCAGTCAGTAGCTACAACGTTCCACACAGTAACCAGTCAGTAACTGCAACGTCACTACAGTAACCAGTCAGTAGCTGCAACGTCACTACAGTAACCAGTCAGTAGCTACAACGTCACTACAGTAACCAGTCAGTAGCTACAACGTCACTGCAGTAACCAGTCAGTAGCTACAACGTCACTACAGTAACCAGTCAGTAGCTGCAACGTCACTACAGTAACCAGTCAGTAGCTGCAACGTCACTACAGTAACCAGTCAGTAGCTACAACGTCACTACAGTAACCAGTCAGTAGCTGCAACGTCACTACAGTAACCAGTCAATAGCTACAACGTCACTACAGTAACCAGTCAGTAGCTACAACGTCACTGCAGTAACCAGTCAGTAGCTACAACGTCACTACAGTAACCAGTCAATAGCTACAACGTCACTACAGTAACCAGTCAGTAGCTACAAAAGTCACTACAGTAACCAGTCAGTAGCTACAACGTCACTACAGTAAAACCCGTCAGTAGCTACAAACGTCACTGCAGTAACCAGTCAGTAGCTACAACGTCACTACAGTAACCAGTCAATAGCTACAACGTCACTACAGTAACCAGTCAGTAGCTACAACGTCACTACAGTAACCAGTTCAGTAGCTACAACGTCACTACAGTAACCAGTCAGTAGCTGCAACGTCACTACAGTAACCAGTCAGTAGCTGCAACGTCACTACAGTAACCAGTCAGTAGCTGCAACGTCACTACAGTAACCAGTCAGTAGCTGCAACGTCACTACAGTAACCAGTCAGTAGCTGCAACGTCACTACAGTAACCAGTCAGTAGCTGCAACGTCACTACAGTAACCAGTCAGTAGCTGCAACGTCACTACAGTAACCAGTCAGTAGCTACAACGTCACTACAGTAACCAGTCAGTAGCTGCAACGTCACTAAAGTAACCAGTCAGTAGCTGCAACGTCACTACAGTAACCAGTCAGTAGCTGCAACGTCACTACAGTAACCAGTCAGTAGCTGCAACGTCACTACAGTAACCAGTCAGTAGCTACGACGTCACTACAGTAACCAGTCAGTAGCTGCAACGTCACTACAGTAACCAGTCAGTAGCTACAACGTCACTACAGTAACCAGTCAGTAGCTGCAACGTCACTACAGTAACCAGTCAGTAGCTACAACGTCACTACAGTAACCTCAGTAGCTACAACGTCACTACAGTAACCAGTCAGTAGCTACATCGTCACTACAGTAACCAGTCAGTAGCTACAACGTCACTACAGTAACCAGTCAGTAGCTACAACGTCACTACAGTAACCAGTCAGTAGCTGCAACGTCACTACAGTAACCAGTCAGTAGCTGCAACGTCACTACAGTAACCAGTCAGTAGCTGCAACGTCACTACAGTAACCAGTCAATAGCTACAACGTCACTACAGTAACCAGTCAGTGAGCTACAAACGTCACTACAGTAACCAGTCAGTAGCTGCAACGTCACTACAGTAACCAGTCAGTAACTACAACGTCACTACAGTAACCAGTCAGTAGCTACAACGTCACTACAGTAACCAGTCAGTAAATACAACGCCACTACAGTAACCAGTCAGTAAATACAACGTCACTACAGTAACCAGTCAGTAGCTACAACGTCACTACAGTAACCAGTCAGTAACTACAACGTCACTACAGTAACCAGTCAGTAACTACAACGTCACTACAGTAACCAGTCAGTAACTACAACGTCACTACAGTAACCAGTCAGTAACTACAACGTCACTACAGTAACCAGTCAGTAACTACAACGTCACTACAGTAACCAGTCAGTAACTACAACGTCACTACAGTAACCAGTCTGTAACTACAAACGTCACTACAGTAACCAGTCAGTAACTACAACGTCACTACAGTAACCAGTCAGTAGCTACAACGTCACTACAGTAACCAGTCAGCAGTTACAATGTCACTACAGTAACCAGTCAGTAACTACAACGTCACTACAATAACCAGTCAGTAACTACAACGTCATTAGTGACATGCACCTGACTGGCAAGTAACATGATTGATATGCACCTGACTGACAAGTAACATGAGTGACGTGCAATAGACTGGCAAGTAACATGAGTGACGTGCACCAGACTGGCAAGTAACATGAGTGACGTGCACCAGACTGGCAAGTAACATGAGTGACGTGCACCAGACTGGCAAGTAATATGAGTGACTTTGCACCAGATGGCCAAGTAACATGATGACGTCCCACCAGGCTGGCAAGTAACATGAGTGACGGCATCAGACTAGCAAGTAACATGATTGACTTTGCACCAGACTGTCAAGTAACATGAGTGACGTGCACCGGGACTGTCAAGTAACATGAGTGACGTGCATCAGACTGGCAAGTAACATGAGTGACGTGCACCAGACTGTCAAGTAACATGAGTGACGTGCACCAGACTGTCAAGTAACATGAGTGACGTGCATCAGACTGGCAAGTAACATGAGTGACGTGCATCAGACTAGCAAGTAACATGAGTGACGTGCACCAGACTGGCAAGTAACATGAGTGACGTGCACCAGACTGGCAAGTAACATGAGTGACGTGCACCAGACTGGCAAGTAACATGAGTGACGTGCACCAGACTGGCAAGTAACATGAGTGACGTGCACCAGACTGGCAAGTAACATGAGTGACGTGCAGTGGAACCTACACCTAGTAAGAGCAGGCAGTAAGCCACAGGGCGGATGGGATTCGAACCCATGGCAAGAACTGGATAACCCAATAAACCACACACACACACACACAACCACACACACACAACACACACACCACACACACACAACACAACACACCACACACCACACACACACACTCATACAACAACACACTCAACACACACACACACACACACACACGGGCCAGGAGCTGTGATTCGACCCCTGTATGTATATATAATTGAAACCCACGGAACGGGACGTATTGATGAAATACAATACTTGTGGTCTAATGCTCATGCGTTTTCTCTCACCATGAGGCGGACCAAAACAGCAAAGGGGTTTGAAATCCTTGGCCAATTCAGTGTTGTTATTGAATATATATAATATATATATTTAATTTTATATATATATATATATACATATATATAATATATATATATATATATATATATATTATATTTATTATATATATATATATATATATATATATAAATGAAAAGTTAGAGGTATGGGAAGATGGAGGGGAAAATTTTGAGGAATTGTTAAATGTTGATGAAGAAAAGGGAAGCTGTGATTTCATGTATAGGGCAAGGAGAATAACATCTTGTAGGAGTGAGGAAGAGCCAGTTGTGAGTGTGGGGGAAGTTCGTGAGGGCAGTAGGTAAAATGAAAGGGGGTAAGGCAGCCGGGATTGATGGGATAAAGATAGAAATGTAAAAGAGGTGGGAATTAGTTTTGGAGTGGTTGGTGCAATTATTTAATAAATGTATGGAAGAGGGTAAGGTACATAGGGATTGGCAGAGAGCATGCATAGTCCTTTGTATAAAGGCAAAGGGACAAAAGAGAGTGCAAAAATTGTAGGGGGATAAGTCTGTTGAGTATACTGGTAAAGTGTTTGGTAGAGTTATTATTGAAAGAATTAAGAGTAAGACGGAGAATAGGATAGCAGATGAACAAGGAGGGCTTTAGGAAAGGTAGGGGGTGTGTAGACCAGGTGTTTACAGTGAAACATATAAGTGAACAGTATTTAGATAAGGCTAAAGAGGTCTTTGTGGCATTTATGGATTTGGAAAAGGCGTATGACAGGGTGGATAGGGGGGCAATGTGGCAGATGTTGCAGGTGTATGGTAGGCCTTAGACAAGGATGTGTGATGTCACCGTGGTTGTTTAATATATTTATAGATGGGGTTGTAAGAGAAGAGAATGCGAGGGTCTTGGCAAGAGAAACCATACCACCGCGTTAGCCACTGGTCGCAGTGGTGCCTATGCTAACCTTCCTATGGTGTAGAAATATACCTAGTTGGACGAATCTTATGTGGCTAGCTGGTCCAGTGGCTAACGCGACGGTTTGTTTGCAATCGTGTCATTACGATTTCGTGAGTCATGTTGGCAAGAGGTGTGGAGTTAAAAGATAAAGAATCACACACAAAGTGGGAGTTGTCACAGTTGCTCTTTGCTGATGATACTGTGCTTTTGGGAGATTCTGAAGAGAAGTCGTAGAGGTTGGTGGATGAATTTGGTAGGGTATGTAAAAGAAGAAAATTAAAAGTGAATATAGGAAAGAGTAAGGTTATGAGGATAACAAAAAGATTAGGTGACGAAAGACTGGATATCAGATTGGAGGGAGAGAGTATGGAGGAGGTGAATGTATTCAGATATTTAGGGGTGGACGTGTCAGCAGATGAATCTCAGAATTGATGAGGGGAAAAAGTTGAGTGGTGCAGTGAGGAGTCTGTGAAGACAAAGAACTTTGTCCGTGGAAGCAAAAAGGGGAATGTATGAGAGTATAGTTATACCAACACTCTTGTATGGGTGTGAAGCATGGGTGATGAATGTTGCAACGACTAGAAGGCTGGAGGCAGTGGAGATGTGTGGTGTGAATATAATGCAGAGAATTCGTAGTTAGAAAATTAGGAGAAGGTGTGGGATTACCAAAACTATTGTCCAGAGGGCTGAGGAAGGGTTGTTTGGCTGGTTCGGACATGTAGAGAGAATGGAACAAAACAGAATGACTTCGAGAGTGTATAAATCTGTAGTGGAGGGAGGGCAGGGTAAGGGCCTAGGGAGGGGTAAAGGAGGTTTTGTGTGCAAGGGGCTTGGACTTCCAGCAAGTGTGCATGAGCGTATTTAATAGGAGTGAATAGAGACAAATGGTTTTTAATACTTGACGCTGTTGGAGTGTGAGCAAAGTAACATTTATGAAGGGATCCAGGGAAACCGGCAGGCCGGACTTGAGTCCTGGAGATTGGAAGTACAGTGTCTACACTCTGAAGGACGAGTGTTAATGTTGCAGTTTTATAACTGTAGTGTAAAGCACCCTTCTGGCAAGACAGTGATGGAGTGAATGATGATGAAAGTTTTTCTTTCTTGGGCCACCTGCCTTGTGGCCACCCTGCTTTGGTGGAAACCCTGCTGGTGGGAAAACTCCATGATGTTAATAATATATATGTATATATATATATATATATATATATAATATATATATATATATATATATATAATATATATTATAGTGTGTATTAGTTGTTTGTGTGTGTGTTGTGTGTGTGTGTGTGTGGTATGTGTGTTGCTGGTTAAATAAAGGTTGATGCGAAGTGGGTCATAATAAGTGTATGCACCTGAAGAGAAAATGCGAGGTAGAGAAAGAGATTTGGAGATGTTAAGTGAAGTATAGAGTTTTGAACCAAGTGAGAGAGTAATTGTGGTAGGGGACCTGAATGCTAAAGTAGGAGAAACTTTTAGAGAGGGTGTGGTAGGTAAGTTTGGGGTGCCAGATGTAAATGATAATGGGAGCCCTTTGATTGAACTTTGTATAGAAAGGGGTTTAGTTATAGGTAATACATATTTTAAGAAAAAGAGGATAAATAAGTATACAAGATATGATGTAGGGCGAAATGACAGTAGTTTGTTGGATTATGTATTGGTAGATAAAAGACTGTTGAGTAGACTTCAGGATGTACATGTTTTATAGAGGGGCCACAGATATATCAGATCACTTTCTAGTTGTAGCTACACTGAGAGTAAAAGGTAGATGGGATACAAGGAGAATAGAAGCATCAGGGAAGAGAGAGGTGAAGGTTTATAAACTAAAAGAGGAGGCAGTTAGGGTAAGATATAAACAGCTATTGGAGGATGGATGGGCTAATGAGAGCATAGGCAATGGGGTCGAAGAGGTATGGGGTAGGTTTAAAAATGTAGTGTTAGAGTGTTCAGCAGACGTTTGTGGTTACAGGAAAGTGGGTGCGGGAGGGAAGAGGAGCGATTGGTGGAATGATGATGTAAAGAGAGTAGTAAGGGAGAAAAAGTTAGCATATGTGAATTTTTTACAAAGTAGAAGTGATCCAAGGAGGGAAGAGTATATGGAGAAAAAGAGAGAGGTTAAGAGAGTGGTGAAGCAATGTAAAAAGAGAGCAAATGAGAGAAAGGGTGAGATGTTATCAACAAATTTTGTTGAAAATAAGAAAAAGTTTTGGAGTGAGATTAACAAGTTAAGGAAGCCTAGAGAACAAATGGATTTGTCAGTTAAAAATAGGAGAGGAGAGTTATTAAATGGAGAGTTAGAGGTATTGGGAAGATGGAGGGAATATTTTGAGGAATTGTTAAATGTTGATGAAGATAGGGAAGCTGTGATTTCGTGTATAGGGCAAGGAGGAATAACATCTTGTAGGAGTGAGGAAGAGCCAGTTGTGAGTGTGGGGGAAGTTCGTGAGGCAGTAGGTAAAATGAAAGGGGGTAAGGCAGCCGGGATTGATGGGATAAAGATAGAAATGTTTAAAAGCAGGTGGGGATATAGTTTTGGAGTGGTTGGTGCAATTATTTAATAAATGTATGGAAGAGGGTAAGGTACCTAGGGATTGGAAGAGAGCATGCATAGTTCCTTTGTATAAAGGCAAAGGGGACAAAAGAGAGTGCAAAAATTATAGGGGGATAAGTCCGTTGAGTATACCTGGTAAAGTGTATGGTAGAGTTATTATTGAAAGAATTTAAAAATAAGACTGAGAATAGGATAGCAGATAAACAAGGAGGCTTTAGGAAAGGTAGGGGGTGTGTGGACCAGGTGTTTACAGTGAAACATATAAGTGAACAGTATTTAGATAAGGCTAAAGAGGTCTTTGTGGCATTTATGGATTTGGAAAAGGCGTATGACAGGGTGGATAGGGGGGCAATGTGGCAGATGTTGCAGGTGTATGGTGTAGGAGGTAGGTTACTGAAAGCAGTGAAGAGTTTTTACGAGGATAGCGAGGCTCAAGTTAGAGTACATAGGAAAGAGGGAAATTATTTCCCAGTAAAAGTAGGCCTTAGACAAGCATGTGTGATGTCACCGTGGTTGTTTAATATATTTATAGATGGGGTTGTAAGAGAAGTAAATGCGAGGGTCTTGGCAAGAGTCGTGGAGTTAAAAGATAAAGAATCACACATAAAGTGGGAGTTGTCACATTTGCTCTTTGCTGATGACACTGTGCTCTTGGGAGATTCTGAAGAGAAGTTGTAGAGATTGGTGGATGAATTTGGTACGGTGTGCAAAAGAAGAAAATTAAAAGTGAATACAGGAAAGAGTAAGGTTATGAGGATAACAAAAATATTAGGTGATGAAGATTGGATATCAGATTGGAGGGAGAGAGTATGGAGGAGGTGAATGTATTCAGATATTTGGGAGTGGACGTGTCAGCGGATGGGTCTATGAAGGATGAGGTGAATCATAGAATTGATGAGGGGAAAAGGGTGAGTGGTGCACTTAGGAGTCTGTGGAGACAAAGAACTTTGTCCTTGGAGGCAAAGAGGGGAATGTATGAGAGTATAGTTTTTACCAACACTCTTATATGGTGTGAAACATGGGTGATGAATGTTGCAACAAGGAGAAGGCTGGAGGCAGTGGAGATGTCATGTCTGAGGGCAATGTGTGGTGTGAATATAATGCAGAGAATTCGTAGTTTGGAAGTTAGGAGGAGGTGCGGGATTACCAAAACTGTGTCCAGAGGGCTGAGGAAGGGTTGTTGAGGTGGTTCGGACATGTAGAGAGAATGGAGCGAAACAGAATAGACTTAAAGAGTGTATCAGTCTGTAGTGGAAGGAAGGCGGGGTAGGGGTCGGCCTAGGAAAGGTTGGAGGGAGGGGGTAAAGGAGGTTTTGTTTGCGAGGGGCTTGGACTTCCAGCAGCGTGCGTGAGCGTGTTGTTAGGAGTGAATGGAGACGAATGGTTTTTAATACTTGACGTGCTGTTGGAGTGTGAGCAAAGTAACATTTATGAAGGGTTTCAGGAAACCGGCAGGCCGGACTTGAGTCCTGGAGATGGGAAGTACAGTGCCTGCACTCTGAAGGAGGGGTGTTAATGTTGCAGTTTAAAAACTGTAGTGTAAAGCACCCTTCTGGCAAGACAGTGATGGAGTGAATGATGGTGAAAGTTTTTCTTTTTTCGGGCCACCCTGCCTTGGTGGGAATCGGCCAGTGTGATAATAAAAAAAAATATATATATATATATATATATATATATATATATATATATATATATATATATATATATATATATATATATATATATATATAAATATATTATATATATATATATAATATATATATATATATATATATATATTATATATATATATATATATATATATATATATATATATATATAATGCAAAAATCGCGATCAAGATGCAAAACAACCACGGGGGAGAGTTTAATAATACCTCTAGGCCTTTCGTTCTGCAATCAACATATCAGGAGCTAGCACTGTTGCATACAAGAGGAGGTCCAAGCAGATACTGTCACAAGGAGCACCTTTGCTGGAGCAAAGGTGCTCCCTCTCTCCCCCTCCCCCTCCCCCTCCACCCTCCCCCTCCCACTCCCCCTCCCTTGCTTCCCTGACAATGGAACATGTTGTGATCGTGGTTGTTCAAGGTTGCTTGTGTTGCACTTGTGCTCGAGGCACCTTAATGTTGACTGTCTTGTGTTATGCATGTTTAATGTTTACTGAAGTTGATTACCGCTTCCCTGAAGTTGATTACCGCTTCACTGAAGTTGATTACCGCTTCCCTGAAGTTGATTCCCGCTTCCCTGAAGTTGATTCCAGCTTCCCTGAAGTTGATTCCCGCTTCCCTGAAGTTGGTTCCCGCCTCACTGAAGTTGATTACTGCTTCCCTGAAGTTGATTCCCGCTTCCCTGAAGTTGATTCCAGCTTCCCTGAAGTTGATTCCCGCTTCCCTGAAGTTTGTTCCCGGCTCACTGAAGTTGATTCCAGCTTCCCTGAAGTTGATTCCCGCTTCCCTGAAGTTGGTTCCCGCCTCACTGAAGTTGATTACCGCTTCACTGAAGTTGATTCCCGCTTCACTGAAGTTGATTACCGCTTCCCTGAAGTTGATTCCAGCTTCCCTGAAGTTGGTTCCCGCCTCACTGAAGTTGATTACCGCTTCACTGAAGTTGATTCCCCCTTCACTGAAGTTGGTTGTTCGCTTCCCTGAAGTTGATTCCCGCTTCACTGAAGTTGATTACCGCTTCACTGAAGTTGATTACCGCTTCCCTGAAGTTGATTCCCGCTTCCCTGAAGTTGATTCCCGCTTCCCTGAAGTTGATTCCAGTTTCCCTGAAGTTGATTCCCGCCTCACTGAAGTTGATTACCGCTTCCCTGAAGTTGATTCCCGCTTCACTGAAGTTGATTCCCGCTTCACTGAAGTTGGTTCCCGCTTCACTGAAGTTGGTTCCCGCTTCACTGAAGTTGGTTCCCGCTTCACTGAAGTTGGTTCCCGCTTCACTGAAGTTGGTTCCCGCTTCACTGAAGTTGGTTCCCGCTTCACAGAAGTTGGTTCCCGCTTCACTGAAGTTGATTCCCGCTTCACTGAAGTTGATTCCCGCTTCCCTGAAGTTGATTCCCGCTTCGATGAAGTTGTTCCCGCTTCATTGAAGATGATTCCCGCTTAAATGAAGTTGATTTCCCCTTTGCTGAAGTTCCCGCTTCAGACAAGTTGTTCCCGCTTCGCTGAACTTGTGTTTCCACTTCACTGAAGTTGTTCCCGCTTTACCCAAGTTGCTCCTGCATAAGTGAGGTTACTTTTGCTTCATTGAAGTTAATTCCGCTTCAGTGAAGTTAATCACACTTCACTGAAGTTAATTCCCACTTCACTGAAGTTAATTCCCACTACATTGAAGTTAATCCCACTTCTCTGAAGTTAATACCACTTCGCTAAAGTTAATCCCACTTCACTAAAGTTAATCCTACTTCATTGTAGTTAATCCCACTTCGCTGAAGTTAATCCCACTACGCTGAAGTTAATCCCACTTCACTGAAGTTAATCCCACTTCACTGAAGTTAATCCTACTTCATTGTAGTTAATCCCACTTCGCTGAAGTTAATCCCACTTCGCTGAAGTTAATCCCACTTCGCTGAAGTTAATCCCACTTCACTGAAGTTAATCCCACTTCACTGACGTTAATCCCACTTCATTGTAGTTAATCTCACTTCACTGAAGTTAATCCCACTTCACTGAAGTTAATCTCACTTCAGTGAAGTTAATCCTGCTTCCTACGTAGTCCAGTGGTAGCTACGCTTATCCCCTTCCCTCCCCTTCCCTCCCCTTCCCTCCCCTTCCCTCCCCTTCCCTCCCTTCCCTCGCCCTTCCCTTCCCCTTCCCTCTCTCCTCCCCTTCCCTCCCCTTCCCTCATCTTCCCTCCCCTTTCCCCTTCCCATCATTCCTCCCTTCCCTCCCCTTCCCATCTCCCTTCCCTCCCTTTTCCCCCCCTTCCCTCATCTTCCCTCCCCTCCCTCCCTTCCCTCATTCCCTCCCTTCCCTTCCCCATCCCTCCTTCCTCCCTTCCCTCATCCCTTCCCTATCCTCCCCTTCCTATTCCCTCCCTCCCATCTTCCCTCCCCTTCCCTCCCCTTCCCTCCCCTTCCCCATCTTCCTCCCTTCCTCCTTCCCTCCTTCCCTAACCTTCCCTCCCATCCCATTACCCTTCCTCACTATTCCCCTCACTGACTTCCTCCCCTTCAGTCATTCCCCTTCCAGTCATCTTCCTCCTCCAGTCTTCTTCCAGTCATCTTCCTCCTCCAGTCATTTCCTCCAGTCATCTTCCTCACCAGTCATCTTCCCCATCATTCCTCCTCCAGTCACCCTTCTCAGTTATTCCTCTTCCAGTCATCTTCCTCCTCCAGTCTCTTCCCCTTCCAGTTATCTTCCTCTTACAGTCCTTTCCTCCTCCAGTCATCTTCCACATCTCCTCCTCCCATTTCCCTCAGTCATCTTCCTCCTTCCCTCCTTCCTCCTTCCTCAATCATCTTCCAGTCTCTTCCCTCCCTCTTCATCATCTTCCTCCTCCAGTCATCTTCCAGTCATCTTCCTCCTCCATCATCTTCCTCCTCCATTCTCTCCATCATCTTCGCCCCCATCATCTTCCTCCTCCAGTCATCTTCCGTCATCCTCCTCCTTCCTCATCTTCCTCCTCCAGTCATCTTCCCTCCTCCAGTCATCTTCCAGCTTCTCCCTCCTCATCTTCTCCTCTCCCCTCCTCCTTCCAGTCATCTTCCTCCTCCGTCCTTCCCATCATCTTCCTCCTCCAGTCATCTTCCAGTCCTCTCCCCATCTTCTCCCTCCTCCAGTCATCTTCCAGTCATCTTCCTCCTCCTCATCTCCAGTCATCTTCCTCCTCCTCATCTTCCAGTATCTTCCTCCTCCAGTTCATCTTCCCTTCCTCCAGTCATCTTCCAGTCATCTTCCTCCCTTCCATCATCTTCCCTCCTCCATCTCTCCTCACCCTTCTCCTCCTCCCCCGTCATCTTCCTCCCCAGTCATCTTCCTCCTCCAGTCATCTTCCAGTCATCTTCCTCCCCTCATCCTCCCGTCATCTTCCTCCTCCAGTCATCTTCCATTTTCCATCCTTCCAGCTCTTCCTCCTCAGTCTTCTTCCAGTCATCTTCCTCCTCCAGTCATCTTCCAGTCATCTTCCTCCTCCAGTCATCTTCCTCCTCTCTTACAGTCATCTTCCAGTCATCTTCCTCCTCCAGTCATCTTCCAGTCATCTTCCTCCTCCAGTCATCTTCCAGTCATCTTCCTCCTCCAGTCATCTTCCTCCTCCAGTCATCTTCCAGTCATCTTCCAGTCATCTTCCTCCTCAGTCATCTTCCTCCTCCAGTCATCTCTCAGTCATCTTCCTCCTCCAGTCATCTTCCAGTCATCTCCTCCTCCAGTCATCTTCCTCCTCCAGTCATCTTCCAGTCATCTTCCTCCTCCAGTCATCTTCCAGTCATCTTCCTCCTCCAGTCATCTTCCAGTCATCTTCCTCCTCCAGTCATCTTCCAGTCATCTTCCTCACTCGTCCTCCAGTCATCTTCCTCCCCCAGTCATCTTCCAGTCACTTCCTCCTCCAGTCATCTTCCAGTCCATCTCCTCCTCCAGTCATCTTCCAGTCATCTTCTCCTCGTCATCTTCCAGTCTCTCCTCCTCCAGTCATCTTCCTCCTCCAGTCATCTTCCTCCTCCAGTCATCTTCCAGTCATCTTCCTCCTCAGTCATCTTTCCTCCCAGTCATCTTCCAGTCATCTTCCTCCTCCATACTTCCAGTCATCTTCCTCCTTCTCAGTCATTCTTCCAGTCATCTTCCAGTCATCTTCCTCCTCCAGTCATCTTCCAGTCATCTTCCTCCTCAGTCATCTTCCCTCCCTCCAGTCATCTTCCTCCTCCAGTCTTCATCCTTTCCAGTCATCTTCCCTCCTCCAGTCATCTTCCATCATCTTCCTCCAGTCATCTTCCTCCTCCAGTCATCTTCCTCCTCCAGTTATCTTTCCTTCCCAGTCATTTTCCCAGTCATCTTCCTCCTCCAGTCATCTTCCAGTCATCTTCCTCCATCCTAGTCATCTTCCATCATTTTCCCTTCCTCCTCATTCTTCCAGTCATCTTCCTCCTCCAGTCATCTTCCCTCCAGTCATCTTCCTCCTCCAGTCATCTTCCAGTCATCTTCCTCCTCCAGTCATCTTCCAGTCATCTTCCTCCTCCAGTCATCTTCCTCCTCCAGTTATCTTCCTCCTCCAGTCATCTTCCTCCTCCAGTCATCTTCCAGTCATCTTCCTCCTCCAGTCATCTTCCAGTCATCTTCCTCCTCCAGTCATCTTCCTCCTCCAGTCATCTTCCAGTCATCTTCCTCCTCCAGTCATTTTCCAGTCATCTTCCTCCTCCAGTCATCTTCCAGTCATCTTTCAGTCATCTTCCTCCTCCAGTCATCTTCCAGTCATCTTCCTCTCCCCATCATCATCTTCCACCTCCAGTATCTTCCTCCTCCATCATCCTTCCTCTCCAGTCATCTTCCTCCTCCAGTATCTTCCAAGTCATCTTCCTCCATCCAGTCATCTTCCTCCTCCAGTCATCTCCCTTCAGTATCTTCCTCCTCAGTCATCTTCCAGTCATCTCTCCTCCTCAGTCATCTTCCAGTCATCTTCCTCCTCCAGTCATCTTCCTCCTCCAGTCATCTTCCTCCTCCAGTTATCTTCCTTCCATCATCTTCCAGTCATCTTCCTCCTCCAGTCATCTTCCAGTCATCTTCCTCCTCCAGTCATCTTCCAGTCATCTTCCTCCTCCAGTCATCTTCCAGTCATCTTTCAGTCATCTTCCTCCTCCAGTCATCTTCCTCCACCAGTCATCTTCCACCTCCAGTTATCTTCCTCCTCCAGTCATCTTCCTCCACCAGTCATCTTCCTCCTCCAGTTATCTTCCTCCACCAGTCATCTTCCTCCTCCAGTCATCTTCCTCCTCCAGTCATCTTCCTCCTTCAGTTATCTTCCTCTTCCAGTCATCTTCCAGTCATCTTCCTTCCATCATCTTCCCAGTCATCTTCCTTAGTCATCTTCCTCCTCCAGTCATCTTCTTCCTCAGTATCTTCCAGTCATCTTCCTCTCCAGTCATCTTCCGCTTCCAGTCATCTTCCTCCTCCAGTCATCTTCCATTCATCTTCCTCCTCCAGTCATCTTCTTCCTCCAGTCATCTTCCAGTCATCTTCCTCCTCCAGTCATCTTCCAGTCATCTTCCTCCTCCAGTCATTTTCCTCCTCCAGTCATCTTCCTCCTCCAGTTACTTCCTTCTCTCCAGTCATCTTCCTCCTCCAGTCATCTTCCTCATCTCATCTTCCATCCTTCCAGTCTATCTTCCTCCTCCAGTCATCTATCCTTCCTCCAGTCATCTTCCATCATCTTCCTCCTTCCAGTCATCTTTCCTCTTCAGTCATCTTCCTCCTCCAGTCATCTTCCTCCTCCAGTCATCTTCCATTCATCTTCCTCCTCCAGTCATCTTCCTCCTCCAGTCATCTTCCAGTCATCTTCCTCCTCCAGTCATCTTCCGTCCATCTCTTCCTCCTCAGTTATTTCCCAGTCATCTTCCTCCNTCCAGTCATCTTCCAGTCATCTTCCTCCTCCAGTCATCTTCCTCCTCCAGTCATCTTCCAGTCATCTTCCTCCTCCAGTCATCTTCCTCCTCCAGTCATCTTCCTCCTCCAGTCATCTTCCAGTCATCTTCCTCCTCCAGTCATCTTCCTCCTCCAGTCATCTTCCTCCTCCAGTCATCTTCCTCTCAGTCATCTTCCCTCCTCCTAGTCATCTTCCAGTCATCTTCCTCCTCCAGTCATCTTCCTCCTCCAGTCATCTTCCTCCTCCAGTCATCTTCCTACTCCAGTCATCTTCCAGTCATCTTCCTCCTCCAGTCATCTTCCAGTCATTTCCTCCTCCAGTCATTCCTCCTCCTCCATCTCTCCTCCCCCTCTCTTCTCTTCCTTCGCCCCTCTTCTTCCCTTCTCACATTTCCCCCTCACCACCAATCTCCTCCCCTCCCCACCAATCTCCTCCCCTCCCCACAAATCTCTTCCCCTCCCCACAAATCTCCTCCCCTCCCCACCAATCTCCTCCCCTCCCCACTAATCTAGTCCCCTACCCAACAATCTCCTCCCTCCCCACCAATCTCTCTCCCTCCCCACCAATCTCCTCCCCTCCCCACCATTCTCCTTCCCTTCCCACTAATCTCCTCCCCTCCCCACCAATCTCCTCCCCTCCCCACCAATCTCCTCTCCGTCCCCACCAATCTCCAGCCCTCCCCACCAATCTCCTCCCCTCCCCACCAATCTCCTCCCCTCCTCACCAATCTCCTCCCCTCCCCACCAATCTTCTCCCCTCCCCACCAATCTCCTCTCCTCCTCACTAATCTTCTCCCCTCCCACCAATCTCCTCCCCTCCCCACCAATCTTCTCCCCTCTCCACCAATCTCCTCCCCTCCCCACCAATCTCCTCCCCTTCCCACTAATCTCCTCCCCCCCCACCAATCTCCTCTCCTCCCCATCAATCCCCTCCCCTCCCCACCAATCTCCTCCCCTTCCCACCAATCTCCTCCTTCCCCACCAATCTCCTCCCCTCTCCACCATCTCCTCCCCTCCCCACCACTCTCCTCCACCCCACCAATCTCCTCCCCTCCCCACCAATCTCCTCCCCTCCTCACCAATCTCCTCCCCTCCCCACCAATTCCTCCCCTCCCCACCACTCTCCTCCACCCCACCAATCTCCTCCCCTCCCCACCAGTCTCCTCCCTCCCCACCAATCTCCTCCCCTCCCCACCAATCTCCTCCCGTCCCTACCAATCTCCACCCCTCCCCACCAATCTCCTCCCCTCCCCATCAATCTCCTCCCCTCCCCACCAATCTCCTCCCCCTCCCGACCAATCTCCTCCCTTCCCCACCAATCTCCTCCCCTCCCCACCAATCCCCTCCCCAAATCTTCTCCCCTCCCCACTAATCTCCTCCCCTCCCCACCAATGTCCTCCCCTCCCCACCAATTTCTCCTCCCCTCCCAACTAATCTTCTCCCCTCGTCACCAATCTCCTCTCCTCCCCACCAGTCTCCTCCCCTCCCCACTAATCTCCTCCCCTCTCCACCAATCTCCTCCCTCCATCAGTCTCCTCCCTCCCACAATCTCCTCCCCTCCCCACAATCTCCTCCCCTCTCAACCAATCTCCTCCCCTCCCCACCAATGTCCTCCCCTCCCCACTAATCTCCTCCCCTCCCCACCAATCTCCTCCCCTTCCCAGCAATCTTCTCCCCTTCTCACCAATCTCCTCCCCTCCCAACTAATCTCCTCCCCTCCCCACCAATCTCCTCCCCTCTTCACCAATCTCCTCTCCTCCCCACCAATCTCCTCCTCTCCCCACCAATCTCCTCCCCTCCCCACCAATCTCCTCCTCTCCCGACCACTCTCCTCCACTCTCCACCAATCTCCTGTCATCCCCCACCAATCTCCTCCCTCCCCACCAGTCTCCTCCCTTCCTCACCAATCTCCTCCCCTCCCCACCCCTCCCCCTATCATCAGACAACACCTTCCCCTACCCCCCCCCCCTCGGTGGACAGAGTCCACTCTTCCTGACTGGTCAATGATCTCAATGGCCAGAGGCCTGAACAATAGCCAGTAATCTTAACAATGGCCAATGGCCTTAATAATGGCCAATGGTCTTAATAATGACCAATGGTTTAACAACGGCCCATGGTCTTAATATTGGCCAATGGTACTTATCAGTGGACAGTAATCTTAACAATCGCCAATGGTCTCAATAATGGCCAATGGTCTTAATAATGGCCAATGGTCTTAACAATGGCTAATGGTCTTAACAATGGCCAATGGTCTTAACAATGGCCGTTGGTCTTAATAATGGCCAATGGTCTTATCAGTGGACAGTAATCTTAACAATGGCCAATGGTCTCAATAATTGCCAATGGTCTCAATAATTGCCAATGGTCCTAACAATGGCCAATGGTCCTAACAATGGCTAATGGTCTTAACAATGGCTAATGGTCTTAACAATGGCCAATGGTCTTAACAATGGCCAATGGTCTTAACAATTGCCAATGGTCTTAATAATGACCAATGGTCTTAATAATAGTTAATGGTCTTAACAATGGCCAATAGTCTTAACAATGGCCAATGGTCTTAACAAAGGCCAATGGTCTTAACAATGGCCAATGGTCTTAGCAATGGCCAATGGTCTTAACAATGACCAATGGTCTTAACAATGGCCAATGGTCTTAACAATGGCCAATGGTCTTAACAAGGGCCAATGGTCTTAACAAGGGCCAGTGGTCTTAACAATGACCAATGGTCTTAACAATGGCCAATGGTCTTAACAATGGCAAATGGTCTTAACAATGGCCAATGGTCTTAGCAATGGCCAATGGTCTTAACAATGGCCAATGGTCTTAACAATGGCCAATGGTCTTAACAATGGTTATGGTCTTAACAATGGACAATGGTCTTAACAATGGCCAATGGTCTTAACAATGGCCAATGGTCTTAATAATGATTAATGGTCTTAATAATAGTTAATGGTCTTAACAATGGCCAATAGTCTTAACAATGGCCAGTGGTCTTAACAAAGGCCAATGGTCTTAACAATGGCCAATGGTCTTAACAAAGGCCAATGGTCTTAATAATGGCCAATGGTCTTAACAATGGCCAATGGTCTTAACAATGGCCAATGGTCTTAATGGCCAATGGTCTTAACAATGGCAATGGTCTTAACAATGGCCAATGGTCTTAACAATGGCCAATGGTCTTATAAACAATGGCCAATGGTCTTAACAATGGCCAATGGTCTTAACAAGGGCCAATGGTCTTAACAAGGGCCAGTGGTCTTAACAATGGCCAATGGTCTTAACAATACCCAATGGTCTTAACAATGGCCAATGGTCTTAGCAATGGCCAATGGTCTTAACAAGGGCGAATGGTCTTAACAAGGGCCAGTGGTCTTAACAATGGCCAATGGTCTTAACAATGGCCAATGGTCTTAACAATGGCCAATGGTCTTAGCAATGGCCAATGGTCTTAACAATGGCCAATGGTCTTAACAATGGCCAATGGTCTTAACAATGGACAGTAATCTTAACAATGGTTATGGTCTTAACAATGGACAATGGTCTTAGCAATGGCCAATGGTCTTAACAAAGGCCAATGGTCTTAACAATGGCCAATGGTCTTAACAATGGCCAATGGTCTTAACAATGGCCAATGGTCTTAACAATGGCCAATGGTCTTAACAATGGCCAATGGTCTTAACAATGGCCAATGGTCTTAACAATGGCCAATGGTCCTACCACCAGTGTGTTAACTGAGTTGAACAGATACCATTGATGCTAGTGAGGTGAGTATTTTGACCTACCACTACTACCACCACTACCACTACCACCACTACTACCACCACTACCACTGCCACCACTACTACCACCACTTCTCCTATCACTACTACCACCACTTCTCCTACCACTACTACCACTACTTCTCCTACCACTACTACCACCACTTCTCCTACCACTACTACCACCACTTCCCCTACCACTACTACCACCACTCCACTACCACCACTACTACCACTTACTACCACCACTACCACTACACCACCATACTACCACCACTTCTACCACCACTACTACAACCACTACCACCACCACTACACCACTTACATCCACCATACTACACACCACTACTACCACTTCTCCTACTACTCACTATCACCACACACTACTACCACTTCTCTACACTACCCACTTCTCCTACCACTACTACCACCACTACCACTACCACCACTACTACCACCACTTCTACCACTGCTACCACCACTACTACCGCTACTACCACTAACACCACCACTACTACCACCACTACTACCACTTCTCCTACCACTTACCACATACCACTACCACCACTACTACCGCTACTACCACCACTACTACCACCACTACTAACCACTACTACCACCACTACTACCACTTCTCCTACCACTACTACCACCACTACCACTACACCACTTCTACCACTACCACCACTACTCCACTACTACTACCACTAACACCACTTCTCCTACCACTACTACACCATACCACTACCACCACTATTACGCTTCTCCTACCACTACTACCACCACTACTACCACTTCTCCTTCCACTACTACCACCACTACACACTACCACCACTTCTACCACTACTACCACTTCTACTACTACCCACTACTAACACTTCCTTCCTACCATTACTACCGCTTCTACTACCACTACTACACACTACCACCATTCTCCTACCACTGCTACCACCACTGCTACCACTACAATTACTATCACTACTACCACCATCTACCACTACTACCGCTACTACCACCACTACTGCCACCACTACTACCACCAATATCACTACTACTACCACTACCACTACTATCATCACTATTTCCAACACTACCACCACTACTGTACCACTACTACCACTACTACTACCACCACTACTATCACCACTACCACTACTACCACCACTGCTACCACTTCTACCACCACTACTATCACTACTACTACCACTGCTACTGCCACTACTACCACTACCACTACTACCACTATCACCACTACCACTACAACTACTACTACTACTACCACTACCACCACCACTACTACCACCACTACCACTACTACCACCACTACCACTACTACCACCAATACTACAACTACTACCACCACTACTACCACTTCTCCTACAACTACTACCACCACTACCACTACCACCACTTCTACCACTACCACCACACTATCACTACTACTACCACTAACACCACTTCTCCTACCACTACTACCACCACTACTACCGCTTCTCCTACCACTACTACCACCACTACTACCACCACCACCACTTCTACCACTACCACCACTACTACCACTACTACTACACTAACACACTTCTCCTACCACTACTACCACCACTACTACCGCTTCTCCTACCACTACTACCACCACTACTACCACTTCTCCTACCACTACTACCACCACTACACACTACCACCACTTCTACCACTACTCCAATTCTACTGCTACCACCACTGCTACCACTACAATTACTATCACTACTACCACCACCTCTACCAATACTACCGCTACTACCACCACTACTGCACCACTACTACCACCACTACTACCACCACTATCACTACTACTACCACTACCACTACTATCATCACTATTTCCAACACTACCCACCACTACTACTACCACTACTACCACTCTACTACCACACTACTATCACCACTACCACTACTACCACACTGCTACCACTTCTACCACCACTACTATCACTACTACTACCACTGCTACTGCCACTACTACCACTACCACTACTACCCACCACCACTATCACCACTACACCACTACCACTACAACTACTACCACTACTACCACTACCACCACCACTACTACCACCACTACCACTACTACCACACTACCACCACTACCACCACTACCACCACTACCACCACTAACCACACTACCACCACTACCACCACTACCACCACTACTACTACCTCTATCACTGATAATACTACTACTAGCACTGCTACAACCACTACTACCACCACCATTACCACCACTACCACTACTACCACTACTACCAATACAACTACTACCACCATCACCACTACCACTTTACCACCACTACCACCACTCGAACCACCACCACCCCCTTTTCCACTAAAACTACCAGCCCCATTTCACACACACACACACACACACACACACACACACACACACACACACACACACACACACACACACACACACACACACACACACACACACACACACACACACACACACACACACACACACACACACACACACACACACACACACACACACACCACACACACACACACACACAAACACACAAACACACAAACACACACACAAACAAAATAAAAAAGGAATCGGCTTATGCGCGACAACCAGCACGGTTTCAGGGAAGGGAAATTCCGTGTCACAGACCTGCAAGAGTGTACGACACGGTAACAGACGTAAGGCTTTCGACACAGTTACTCACAAGAGATTAGTACACAAGCTGGAGGAGCAGGCAGGAGTAACAGGAAGAGCACTACAATGGATCAGAGAATACCTGACAGGGAGGCAACAACGAGTGATGGTACGTGAAGAGGTGTCAGATTGGGCGCCTGTGACGAGCGAGGTTCCACAACGATCAGTCCTAGGACCTGTGCTGTTTCTGGTAATGTGAATGACATGACGGAAGGCATAGTCTCAGAAATATCCATGTTTTCAGACGAAGTGAAGGTAATGCTGAGAATTCAAGTGGACGAGGACCAGGCAGGACTAAAAGGGATCTGGACAGGCTGCAGGCCTGGTCAGCAACTGGCTAATGGAATTTAACCCTACCAAGTGCAAAGTCATGAAGATTTGGGAAGTGCAAAGAAGACCGCAGATAAAGTACAGTCTAAGGGGCCAGAGACTACAAACCTCACTCAAGGAAAAGAATCTTGGGGTGAGTATAACACCGAGCACATCTCCTGAGGTACACATCAACCAAATAACTGCTGCAGCATATGGGCGCCTGGCAAACCTAAAAATAGCGTTTCGACACCTGAGTAAGGAATCATTCAAGGCACTACACTGTGTAGGTCAGGCCCATACTGGAGTATGCAGCACCAGTTTGGAACCCACACCTGGTCAAGCACGTCAAGAAATTAGAGAAAGTGCAAAGGTTTGCAACAAGAGTAGTCCCAGAGCTAAGGGTATGTCCTACGAGGAGAGGTTAAGGGAAATCAACCTGACAACCCTGAAGGACAGGAGGGACAGAGGAGACATGATAACAGACACAGAGTTGTCACTAAGTGGAACAATCTGGAGAGTGACGTAGTGGAGGCAGGATGGATACATAGCTTTAAGAAGAGGTATGATAAAGCTCTTGAAGCAGGGAGAGAGTGGACTTAGCGATCAGTGAAAAGGCGGAGCTAGAAGCTATGACTCGACCCCTGTAACCACAAATAGGTAAATACTCACAATAAACACACACACACACACACACACATACTCATCATGAGTCAATGTCTGCCACAAGTCTTTGATGCGGGGAAGTGGATCAAACGGTAGTAGTGTTGAGTGGGTAACCAGGGAAGTGACTCTCATTGATGGTTACTCAGGTAGGATTGAAACCTCTCTTAATCTACCTCTAACACTCCTAAATTAACCTCCTGGTGACCTCAAGTTCCTTGTGACCTCAGGTGACCTCAAATTACTGTGACCTCAGGTGACCTCAAGCTCCTGGTGACCTCAGGCTCCTGGTGACCTCAGGCTTCTGGTGACCTCAGGCTCCCGGTGACCTCAGGCTTCTGGTGACCTCAGGCTTCTGGTGACCTCAGGCTTCTGGTGACCTCAGGCTTCTGGTGACCTCATGTTTCTGGTGACCTCAGGCTTCTGGTGACCTCAGGCTTCTGGTGACCTCAGGCTTCTGGTTACCTCAGGCTCCCGGTGACCTCAGACTTCTGGTGACCTCAGGCTCCCGGTGACCTCAGGCTTCTGGTGACCTCAGGCTTCTGGTGACCTCAGGCTTCTGGTTACCTCAGGCTCCCGGTGACCTCAGACTTCTGGTGACCTCAGGCTTCTGGTGACCTCAGGCTTCTGGTGACCTCAGGCTTCTGGTGACCTCAGACTTCTGGTTACCTCAGGCTCCCGGTGACCTCAGACTTCTGGTGACCTCAGACTCCCGGTGACCTCAGGCTCCCGGTGACCTCAGACTTCTGGTGACCTCAGGCTCCCGGTGACCTCAGACTTCTGGTGACCTCAGACTCCCGGTGACCTCAGGCTTCTGGTGACCTCAGGCTCCCGGTGACCTCAGGCTCCCGGTGACCTCAGGCTTCTGGTGACCTCAGACTTCTGGTGACCTCAGACTCCCGGTGACCTCAGGCTTCTGGTGACCTCAGGCTTCTGGTGACCTCAGGTGTAAAAACACAGCTGTATCCTCTGATAAATTTCAGAGTCCTGGAGCGCGAGCAACGAGAACACGATATTCAAGATATCTATTCAATTCAATTCAATTGCAAGTTTATTCTGTGTAAGAATTACAATGAGTACCGAGGATGGCGTCACTTTCAAGCTGAAACAACCTGCTACATTATTATTGTGTATTTTTCACTTCTTGCTGCTAAACCTTCAGCTTGATTACAAATAAATTTAAGAGATGGGAATTAATGGAGGCTGAAGCAGATGGGAACTTTGTAGCAAGTCTGGTGATGAGAAACAGATTTAGAAGGCGACTGCCAGCCTACCTGTCTGCCAGCCTACCTGTCTGCCAGCCTACCTGTCTGCCAGCCTACCTGTCTGCCAGGGTACCTGTCTGCCAGCCTACCTGTCTGCCAGGGTACCTGCCTGCCAGCCTACCTGTCTGCCAGGGTACCTGTCTGCCAGCCTACCTGTCTGCCAGCCTACCTGTCTGCCAGCCTACCAGCCTGCCAGCCAGCCTGCCTGCCAGCCTACCTGTCTGCCAGCCTACCTGCCAGCCAGGGTACCTGCCTACCAGCCTACCTGCCAGCTAGCCTACCTGCCTGCCAGCATACCAGCCTGCCATCCAGCCTGCCTGCCAGCCTACCTGTCTGCCAGCCTACCTGCCAGCCAGGGTACCTGCCTGCCAGCCTACCTGCCAGCCAGCCTACCAGCCTGCCAGCCTACCTGCCAACCAGCCTACTTGCCTGCCAGCCTACCTGCCAACCAGCCTGCCAGCCTACCTACCAGGCTGCCCGCCAGAGCTCCTCACAAAGTGCTTCAACAACTGCCAGGAGAAAAACAACTATTTCTGAGGAAGAAACTAATGTCAGCTGAGGAGAATTATATTGTGCATAATATGTGCTCAATGATGGTTAAATGGTCTCAGGATGCTCACTGAGTGGCCTCAAGATGGTTAATGAGAATGCTCGCTGAATGGCCAAACAATGCTCTCTGAGTGGCCTCATAATGCTCACTGAGTGCCTCACAATTCTCTCTGAGTGGCCTCACAGTGCTCACTGACTGGCCTCATAGTGCTCACTGACTGGCCTCATAGTGCTCACTGACTGGCCTCACAGTGCACACTGAGTGGCCTCACAATGTTCACTGAGTGGCCTCACAGTGCACACTGAGTGACCTCACAATGCACACTGAGTGGCCTCACAATGCTCACTGAGTGGCCTCACAGTGCACATTGAGTGGTCTCACAATGCTCTCTGAGTGGCCTCATAATGCTCTCTGAGTGGCCTCACAATGTTCACTGAGTGGCCTCACAGTGCTCAGTGAGTGGCCTCACAGTGCTCAGTGAGTGGCTTCACAGTGCACACTGACTGGCCTCACAATGTTCACTGAGTGGCCTCACAATGCTCACTGAGTGGCCTCACAATGCTCACTGAGTGGCCTCACAATGCTCACTGAGTGGCCTCACAATGCTCACTGAGTGGCCTCACAATGCTCACTGAGTGGCCTCACAATGCTCACTGAGTGGCCTCACAATGCTCACTGAGTGGCCTCACAAAGCTCACTGAGTGGCCTCACAATGCTCACTGAGTGGCCTCACAATGCTCACTGAGTGGCCTCATAATGCTCACTACAATGCTCCGCTTCAGTGTTCTCTGTTTATTATCTCTTAAAATACATTCATTGTTATTGCTGTACATTATAGACGAAGACAGTTTCTTGTGGCTGATAATTTTCGAATTATAGAAAAGTGTTGCCAGTCGCAAATAATTTGTAATCCATACCTGAGACCTGTAATATAATAATTATAGGATCAATGTCTGCTTATATAATTACACCAATCAATAACTTCCTTATAGTTATAGATGATGTTTAACGTGAAATGTCAGCCATGAGTGTTAATGTAACGACTGGGACGTGATGAGTGGGAGAGTGGACGTGATGAGTGGGAGAGTGGACGTGATGAGTGGGAGAGTGGACGTGATGAGTGGGAGAGTGGACGTGATGAGTGGGAGAGTGGACGTGATGAGTGGGAGAGTGGACGTGATGAGTGGGAGAGTGGACGTGAGAGTGGGGGTGGGGGAGAGTGGACGTGATGAGTGGGAGAGTGGACGTGATGAGTGGGAGAGTGGGACGTGATGAGTGGGAGAGTGGGACGTGATGAGTGGGAGAGTGGACGTGATGAGTGGGAGAGTGGGCGTGATGAGTGGGAGATGTGGACGTGATGAGTGGGAGAGTGGGGAGCTGATGAGTGGGAGAGTGGACGTGATGAGTGGGAGAGTGGATGACGTGATGAGTGGGAGAGTGGACGTGATGAGTGGGAGAGTGGACCTGATGAGTGGAGAGTGGACGTGATGAGTGGGAGAGTGGACGTGATGAGTGGGAGAGTGGACGTGATGAGTGGGAGAGTGGACGTGATGAGTGGGAGAGTGGACGTGATGAGTGGAGAGGGAAGTGGGTACCTGATTGTGTTGGGAGAGTGGACCTGATGAGTGGGAGAGTGGACGTGATGAGTGGGAGAGTGGACCTGATGAGGTTCGGGAGAGTGGACGTGTATGAGTGGGAGAGTGGACGTGATGAGTGGGAGAGTGGACGTGATGAGTGGGAGAGTGGGGGTGATGAGTGGGAGAGTGGACGTGATGAGTGGGAGAGTGGACGTGATGAGTGGGAGAGTGGACCTGATGAGTGGGAGAGTGGACGTGATGAGTGGGAGAGTGGACCTGATGAGGGGAGAGTGGACGTGATGAGTGGGAGAGTGGCGTGATGAGTGGGAGAGTGGACGTGATGAGTGGGAGAGTGGACGTGATGAGTGGGAGAGTGGACGTGATGAGTGGGAGAGTGGACGTGATGAGTGGGAGAGTGGACGTGATGAGTGGGAGAGTGGACCTGATGAGTGGGAGAGTGGAGGGTGATGAGTGGGAGAGTGGACGTGATGAGTGGAGAGTGGGGGTGATGAGTGGGAGAGTGGACGTTATGAGTGGGAGAGTGGACTGATGAGTGGGAGAGTGGACGTGATGAGTGGGAGAGTGGACGTGATGAGTGGGAGAGTGGAGGTGATGAGTGGGGAGAGTGGACGTGTGATGAGTGGGAGAGTGGGGGGTGATGAGTGGGAGAGTGGACGTGATGAGTGGGAGAGTGGACGTGATGAGTGTGGAGAGTGGACGTGATGAGTGGGAGAGTGGGGGTGATGAGTGGGAGAGTGGGGAAAACGTGATGATGTGGAGAGTGGACGTGATGAGTGGGAGAGTGGGGGTGATGAGTGGGAGAGTGACGTGATGAGTGGGAGAGTGGACGTGATGAGTGGGAGAGTGGACGTGATGAGTGGGAGAGTGGGGGTGATGAGTGGGAGAGTGGACGTGATGAGTGGGAGAGTGGACGTGATGAGTGGGAGAGTGGACGTGATGAGTGGGAGAGTGGACTGATGAGTGGGAGAGTGGACTGATGAGTGGGAGAGTGGACGTGATGAGTGGGAGAGTGGACGTGATGAGTGGGAGAGTGGACGTGATGAGTGGGAGAGTGGGGTGATGAGTGACGTGGGGATGGAGTGGGGGGTGATGAGTGGGAGAGTGGACGTGATGAGTGGGAGATGGACGTGATGAGTGGGAGAGTGGACGTGATGAGTGGGAGAGTGGACTGTATGGAGTGGGGAGGTAGTGGACGTGATGAGTGGGAGAGTGGACGTGATGAGTGGGACAGTGGGAGGTGATGAGTGGGAGAGTAGACGTGATGAGTGGGACAGTGGACGTGATGAGTGGGAGAGTGGACGTGATGAGGGGAGAGTGGACGTGATGAGTGGGAGAGTGGACGTGATGAGTGGGAGAGTGGAGTGATGAGTGGGAGAGTGGACGTGATGAGTGGGGACAGTGGGGGTGACGAGTGGGAGAGTAGACGTGATGGTGGGAGAGTGGAGGTGATGAGTGGGACAGTGGGGTGATGAGTGGGATAGTGGACGTGATGAGTGGGAAGTGGAGGTGATGAGTGGGACAGTGGGTGGTGTGATGAGTGGGAGTCAGTGGGGTGGGATGAGGTGGAGAGTGGAGGTGATGAGTGGGACAGTGGGGGTGATGGTGGGAGAGTGGACGTGATTGAGTGGGACAGTGGGGTGATGAGTGGGACAGTGGGGGTGATGAGTGGAGAGTGGAGTGATGAGTGGGACAGTGGGAGTGATGAGTGGGAAGTGGAGCGTGATGAGTGGACAGTGAGGCGTGATGAGTGGGAGAGTGGACGTGATGAGTGGGACAGTGGAGGTGGTGGTGAGCGGGAGAGTGGACGTGATGAGTGGGAGAGTGGACGTGATGAGTGGGAGAGTGGAGGTGATGAGTGGGAGAGTGGACGTGATGAGTGGGACAGTGGAGGTGATGAGTGGGAGAGTAGATGTCATGAGTGGGAGAGTAGATGTCATGAGTGGGAGAGTAGATGTCATGAGTGGGAGAGTGGATATGATGAGTGGGAGAGTAGACGTGATGATGATGAGTGGTGATGAGTGGACGTGATTATGAGTGGGAGAGTGGACGTGATGATGATGAGTGGGATATGATAATGATGAGTGGGAGAGGGGACGTGATAATGATGAGTGGGAGAGTGGACGTGATGATGAGTGGGAGAGTAGACGTGATGATGATGAGTGGGAGAGTGGACGTGATTATGAGTGGGAGAGTGGACGTGATGATGATGAGTGGGATATGATAATGATGAGTTAGACATGATAATGATGAGTGGGAGAGGGGACGTGATAATGATGAGTGGGAAAGAGGGACGTGTTGGCTATTATGACTTATGTCATTCTTAAGAATGATGTGCTTGTTATTATACCAGACCTGGGAACACTGCACTACCTTATACACCAGCTGAACCACCTGCAACACCAGCTGAACCACCTGCAACACCAGCTGAACCACCTGCAACACCAGCTGAACCACCTGCAACACCAGCTGAACCACCTGCAACACCAGCTGAACCACCTGCAACACCAGCTGAACCACCTGCAACACCAGCTGAACCACCTGCAACACCAGCTGAACCACCTGCAACACCAGCTGAACCATCAACACCAGCTGAACCATCAACACCAGCTGAACCATCAACACCAGCTGAACCACCTGCAACACCAGCTGAACCATCAACACCAGCTGAACCATCAACACCAGCTGAACCACCTGCAACACCAGCTGAACCATCAACACCAGCTGAACCATCAACACCAACTGAACCATCAACACCAGCTGAACCACCTGCAACACCAGCTGAAACATCAACACCAGCTGAACCACCTGCAACACCAGCTGAACCATCAACACCAGCTGAACCACCTGCAACACCAGCTGAACCATCAACACCAACTGAACCATCAATACCAGCTGAACCACCTGCAACACCAGCTGAAACATCAACACCAGCTGAACCATCAACACCAGCTGAACCATCAACACCAGCTGAACCATCAACACCCCGCGGAAATAACCAATGAGTAAATAACTAACCAGTGAAAATAAAAATGGCCCCCGTAAATAAACCATTGGGGGCCCATAAAAAAACCCATAAAAGGGGAAATCCCCAGGGGGGGTGAAAAAAAGAAAAACCATAACCCAAGGGAATAAAAGGGGGCCCATAAAAAAGGGGCCCAGGGGGAAAAAGGGGGAAATCCCAATTAGGGGCCCAGGGGGGAAATAGTGAAATCCCCCAAATGAACCTGGGGGTAAACCAAACAAAATGAAAGAAATAAATTAAACCATAAAAATGAAACTTGAAAATAAAAACCAAAAAAGGTAATTAGGGGGAAAAACTGAAAAGGGGGAACTTTAGGGGTTTAACAAGGGGCCCTCCATAGGGGGAAAGTCAAATAGGGGGAAAATAAAAATTGGCCCATAAAAAAGGGGGTGAAATTAAAAGCTGAAATAGAATGAAAAAAGTAAATGCCAAGGGAAATAAAAGAAAAATAAAATTTGAAACCCCCTAAACCCCGGGGGCCCAAAAAACCGGAAATTATTTTGGGGAAAACTGAAATAAAAGGGGGAAAATTTTAATAAGGGGGAAAACCTGAAATAGGGGGAAAATAACAAAGGGGGAAAAAAAACCCCAATGAAATAACCCCGTGTTAATAAAAGGGGGCCCTGAGAAAAATGAATTAAACCCGGTTTAGTTAACCCCATAAAAGGGGAAACCCCCTTAAAAAGGGGGAAAATAAACTTTTTGGGCCTTTTAAACCCCAAAAACCAAAAAAAGGTTTGGTTTTTCCCCCCAAAACCCCCTGAACCCCCTGAAACCCCTTAAATAACACCAGCTAAAACCCAAACCCCCTGCCTCCCCCCAACTGAACCCAGGCCTCAACCACCACTGAACCACCGCAACCCCAGCTAAAACCAAAAACCCGAAAACCACCACCTAAAACCATCACACCAGCTGAACCACCTGCACACCACTGAAACCCCAACCCCTTGCCAACACCACTAACCATCAACCCCAGCTGAACCACCTGCAACACCAGGCTAACCCCAAACGAAAAACCCCCCCTAAAACCTAAACCCCCATCCAACACCAGCTGAACCATCAACCCCAGCTTGAACCCCCCAACCCCAAAAACCCAGCTGAACCACAACCCCAAACTGCCCCCATCAACCCCAAACAAAAACCACCTGCCAACCCCAACTGAACCACCCAACACCAGTTAAACCCTCAACACCAAGCCCAAACCCCTTCAACCCCAGCTAAACCCCACCTAAAACCCCAAAGAAAAACCCATCAACACCGCTGAACCATCAACCCCCATCTTAAAAACCCCCCAACCCAGCTAACCCCTCAAAAAACCAAACCAACACCAACAACCCAAACAAAACCACTAAAACCACCTGCAAAAACCCACAAAACCATAAAACCCCAACTGAACCATAAACACCAGCTAAAACCACCAAAAACCAGCGGGAACCATAAAACCCAGCTAACCCAAACCTCCCCGGGTTTAAACCCAAAAATCAACACCGGGAAACCCCATCAACACCACTAACCATCACCCCCAAACTGAAACCACCCAACCGCAAAAACCTCAACACCACGAAATCCAACACCACTAAAACCATCAAAAACCAAATGAACCATAAAACCACATTTAAACCATAAAACACCACTAAAACCCATCAACACCACAAAACCCATAAACCACCACTGAACCACCTGCAAAAACCACTAAACCATCAACACCCCACTGCCCCCAACAACCCCAACCCAATCCCCAACCCAACCTCACACCACAAAAACCATTCAACACCCTTTTGAACCATAAAACACCACCCAAAAACCTCAACACCACTGAACCATCAACCCAAAGCTAAAACCATCAACACCAGCTAAACCCTTTCAACACAACTGAACCATCAACACCAGCTGAACCAAAAACCCCAAAATTTGAACCATCAATACCACCTAAAACCATCCAACCCACTAAAACCCCCTTCAAAAACCAAACTGAACCATCAACAAAAAGCAAAAACCATCAACACCAGCTAAACCCATAAACCCCAACAACCCATAAAAACCCCCAGCTGAACCACCTGAAACACCAGCTAAACCATCACACCAGCTGAACCATCAACCAACCCATTTAACCATCAACACCACTAAACCCAAACCCCTGCCCAAACCCAAAGCTGAACCACCCAAACCCCAACTGAACCTTAAAACCCCACTGAACCACCTCAACACCAGCTAAAACCACAACACCATTTAACCCCCAAAACCCCAAACTGAACCATCAAACCACTGAACCACCTGCAACACCACCTTAAAACATCAACCCCAAACTGAACCATCAAACACAGCTAACCAGAAACCCCACTGAACCATCAACACCACTGAACCATCAACACCACTGAAACCATCAACACCATTTGAACCTTTGAAAAACACCATTTAAAAACCATCAACCCCAAACGGGAACCATAAACCCCAAACCAAAACCATCAACACCAGCTAAAACCAAATCAACCCCAGCGAACCATCAAAAACCCACTAAACCCCAAAAACACCAGAAAACCATCAACACCGCCTGAAACAACCCAACACCACTAACCATCAAAAAAAACCCCCTGAACCTTAAACACCATTGAACCATAAACCCAGCTGAACCACCAACCCCCCACTAAACCCACCGAAAACCCCAAACGGGGAACCATCAACCCCAGCTAAAACCACCAACCCACGGGAAACCACCTGCAAAAACCAAAATTTGAAAAATCAAAAACCACCCTGAACCACCGAAAAAACCACTTAAACCCCACCACCAAAAAACCAAAACCCGGGCCCCCAAATTAAAACACCACTAAAACCATCAACACCAGCTGAAAAAATCAACCCCAAACGGGAACCATCAACACCACTGAACCAACAACACCACCTGAACCATCAACCAAAAAACTGAACCAACAACACCACTGAACCCCCCCAAACCCCAGCTAAACCCCCCCCAAACACCAGCTAAACCCAAACAAAAACCGGCTGAACCAAAAACACCACCCTTGAACCATCAACAACCCACTGAACCATCAACACCACTGAACCCCCTGCAACCCAACTGAAAACCCAAAAATCCAACACCAGTAAAAATCAACCAACCAACACCACTGCCCCATCGGGCCCCCAGCAAAACCCAAACCTAAAACACCACTAAACCCAAATCAAAAACCACTGAACCCCCCAAAAACCACTGAACCATAAACCCCAAACCAAATTTTTGGAAACCATCAACCCCAAACCTGAACCATAAACCCCCCAGCTGAACCAACACCCTAAACCAAAACACCCTAAAAACCACCTCAACACCGCTAACCATCAACCCAAAACTAAACCACCCAAACCAGCTGAACCACCCCGCAAAAAACAACTGAACCATCAACACCAGCTGAACCCCCTTTCAACAACAAAAACCCCCCCTAAACCCATCAACACCATTAAAAACCCTCAACCCCAACGAACCATCAAAAACCCCAATTCCCCATCAACACCAGTTTGGAACCATCACACCAGCTGAACCACCCAACAACCACTGAACCACCCAACACCATTAAACCATAAACCCCACTGAACCATCAAAACCACTAAAACCCCCTCACCCGGAAAACCCTAACTAAAAAAACACCCTAAACCCAAAACAACACCACTAAAACCCAACCTGCCCCCTGAACCCATCAACCCCCGCTGAACCATAAAACAAAAACAAACACCGCAAAAAAACCAAACCCCCTTGAACCATCAAAACCACTAAACCCAATCAGCACCACGGGAAACCATAAACACCAGCTGAACCCATCTGCAAACCCCCCTTTTTTAAAATCATTAATCTCCCCTCCAGATCCCCCCCCATCCCCTCCCCCCTTTTTCCCCCCTTTCCTCCCTCCCCCCCGGCCCAAATCTTTCCTTCTAGCATTTTTTCCAGCTGTTCCTTAACCTTTTTTAGCAGTTACCAGCTGTCTACATTCCTCCTAGCATTTCCAGCTGTTCCCTACACCATTCTAGCCCCCTTTAAGCATGTTCCGGGCGGGGGTCTAAAACTTCTACCCTGTTCCACTGCTGGGCACTTCACTTGTTCCAGCTGTCTAGCACTTTTTTGGGGCATTTTTCCTCTTTACTTTACTAGCTGGCCTTTGTCTATAAAATTCAATTTCCCCCCTAACGTTCCCACCCACCCGGGGTCGCGACCCCACGGTTTTCCACCCCCACTTCTCACCCCCCACGCCCAAACCCCTAAACTGTCCCCCACCCCACGCTCACCCCCCCCCACTGTCTCACCCCCCCACTGCTCACCCCCACTGTCTCACCCCAACTGCCCCCCTCCCTGTCTCACCCCACGGGCTCACCCTACTGTCTCACCCCACCGTCTCACCCCTCCCGCTCACCCCCCCACGCCCTCACCCCCACGGCCTCACCCCATTTGCCCAAACCCCCCCACTGTCTAAACCCCACTGACCCTCACCCCCCCCCGTCACCCCCACTGTACGTGAAACGCTTTAATAAGCTTGCCACTCTGAGTTTTATTTTATTAAGCTGGAGTACTATTGACAGCTTTTTAAGCTTGTAGTTCCTGAACTTACTATTAGGTACCTAGAAGGCTTAAAAGTGCTAGTTATGAATTTATAAGTTAGCTCTACAAGTTGAGCTAATTTCTTGTGTTATCAGCCTGGAAGTAAAACCATCAGACATTCCTGTACGTGTAAAACCCCTTTTACGCCTAAACAGAAGCAAGTACGTCAGTGCTAGTGATAAAGTTCATTGAAAACAGTATACTAGGTATGTTGTATGTTGTATACTGACAGAACTACGTGTTTCGAAGGCTGTTGGTGCTTACACCTCTCAGTTTTACTACACTGAACATATTCTACCTGATTACTTTCTTGAGTAGCTTTAGGTAGATGTCGTTCTGATAAGGACCTGCTGTTGGGCCATAGGTCCTCTGCATGTGTTCTCTACAGTTCTTATGTTTCTATGTTCTTATCTCTATCCTCAGTGGGACTTACAGGTAGTTTACCAGCTTGAGCTCTAACCAGGATGTTAAACTTATGTTAAACTGACATAAATTATGAAATAATACCTATAATAATACTAATTTGTATCACTCATACCTCACGGACGGCATCTCTTAATGGGACTGACATTCCTGAACCTAACTACAACCAGTACAACTACGACCGAGGGAGCTTCACACGGCCTGACGGTGCGAGAGTTGTCACCTTTACAAATAAAATCCAAACCATCGTATAACGCACTTCAAGGGTATAGAAGTACTGGAAACCTTAATAACTCTGCCACTCTCTGGACATGTATTTCTCTATTAAGCTGGGGCTCTTTGAAGCTTTTAAAGCTTGAGGTAGTTATGAACTTTAGATTAGGTCCTAGAGGCTTGATACAGCTTGACGTAGTTTAAGTTTTAGTAAGTAGGCCTCTAAAGCTTGATAGCTTGGAATTAGGCTCTTAGAAAGTTATAAAGCTTGACTGGACCGTTAGAATTACATAGCTACGGCTGTTAAAAGCTTATAAAGCTTGAACTACTAATAAACTTAATAAAGCTAGAGTTGCTAGAAATTCAGAAGCGTAATAAAGCTAGGACTGTCTAGAAAGCTTAATAAAGCTGTCAAAAGCAGTGCCTACGGCGCACGGTTCCTCTTCACACATATCCGCAGCGCTGTGCACCCATAGGGTATTAGCCTACATGTATACTTACTAATCACTCCTACACACCCCTCCCTCACACTCTCCCACCTGCTGCTGCGTTTAGCTGTGCTGCTCTGACGACTTCGCTGGTCTTCTGACGGCTGTCTAGCTGGTGCCTTCTGCGGTCTGTCAGCTGTGGTTCTCTATGCTGCGTCCTCTAGGCCTGCGACGCTGCTGCGGGCTGTCTCTGGTGCTATCATGCTGAGCTGTCTGCTCGGCTGTCTGCCTGTGTGTACCTACTTGTCGCTGCTCCTGGGCTGCTGCTGTGGTCAGAAGCTTCTACGATTGACTTAGGCATAACTCTACTTGACTCGACATCCCGACGGATCACCTTCCACCTCGCTGACCACCTGAGGTTACTCGACCTTCACTAGACGCACTCTACTCACCTACCTGACGGTGCCTTCCGTACTAGGTACCTCTACATCACCTCTACCTCACCTCTACCTACTCACCCTCTACCTCACCTCTACCTCACCTTACCTCACACTTACCTCACCTCTACTCACTCACTCTCTACCTCACCTCTACCTCACCTCTACCTCACCTCTACATCACCTCTACCCACACTCTACATCACCTCTACCTCACCTTACCTCACCTCTACCTCACCTCTACATCACCTCTACCTCACCTCTACCTCACCTCTACCTCACCTCTACCTCACCTCTACCTCACCTCTACCCTCACCCACTCTACCTCACCTCTACCTCACCTCTACCTCACCTCTACCTCACCTCTACCTCACCTCTAACCTCACCTCTACCTCACCTCTACCTCACCTCTACCTCACCTCTACCTCACCTCTACCTCACCTCTACCTCACCTCTACCTCACCTCTAACCTCACCTCTACCTCACCTCTACCTCACCTCTACCTCTACCTTACCTCACCTCTACCTCACCTCTACCTCACCTCTACCTCACCTCTACCTCACCTCTACCTCACCTCTACCTCACCTCTACCTCACCTCTACCTCACCTCTACCTCACCTCTACCTACCACCTCTACCTCACCTCTACCTCACCTCTACCTCAACTCTACTACCTCACCTCACTCTACCTCACCTCTACCTCACCTCTACCTCACCTCTACATCACCTCTACCTCACCTCTACCTCACCCTACACTCACCTCTACCTCACCTTACCTCACCTTACCCATCTCTACCTCACCTCTACCTCACCTCTACCTCACCTTTACCTCACTCTACCTCATCTCTACCTCACCTCTACCTCACCTCTACCTCACTCTACCTCACCTTTACCTCACTCTACCTCACCTCTACCCATCAACCTCTACCTCACTTCTACCTCACCATTACCTCATCTGTACCTCACCTCTACCTCACCTTTACCTCACTCTACCTCACCTCTACCTCACCTCTACCTATACTCACCTTACCTCACTCTACCTCATCTCTACCTCACCTCTACCTCACCTCTACCTCACCTTTACCTCAATCTCTACCTCATCTCTACCTCAAACCTCTACCTCACCTTTACCTCACCTCTACCTCACCTCTACCTCAACACTCTACCTCACCTCTACCTCACCTCTACCTCACCTCTACTCACCTCTACCTCACCTCTACCTCACCTTTACCTCACCTCTACCTCACCTCTACCTCACCTCTACCTCACCTTACCTCACTCTACCTCACCTCTACCTCACCTCTACCTCACCTTTACCTCACCTCTACCTCACCTCTACCTCACCTTTACCTCACCTCTACACCTCACCTCCTACCTCAACCTCTACCTCACCTCTACCTCACCTACCTCACCTCTCTCCCCTCTACCTCACCTCTACCTCACCTTACCTCACCTCTACCTCACCTCTAACCATCACCTCTACCTCACCTCTACCTCACCTTTACCTCATCATCTACCTCACCTCTACCTCACCTCTACCTCACCTCTACCTCACCTCTACCTCACCTCTACCTCACCTCTACCTCACCTCTACCTCACTCTACCTCATCCTTACCTCATCTCTACCTCACCTCTACCTCACCTCTACTCACCTTACCTACCTCTACCTCATTCTACCTCACCTCTACCTCACCTCTACCTCACCTCTACCTCACCTCTACATCACCTCTAACCTCACCGTCTACCTCAACCTTCACCTCACCTCTACCTCACCTCTACCTCACTCTACCTCACCTCTACCTCACCTCTACCTCACCTCTACCTCACCTCTACCTCACCTTTACCTCATCTCTACCTCACCTAACCTCACCTCTACCTCACCTCTACCTCACCTCTACCTCACCTTACCTCACTCTACCTCACCTCTACCTCACCTTACCTAACCTACTACCTCACCTTTACCATCTCTACCTCACCTCTAAACCTCACCTCTACCTCACCTTTACCTCACCTCTACCTCACCTCTACCTCACCTCTACTCACCTCTACCTCACCTCTACCTCACCTCTACATCACCTCTACCACCTCTACCTCACCTCTCCCTCCCCTCTACCTCACCTCTACCTCACCTCTACCGTCACCTCTACCTCACCTCTACCTCACCTCTACCTCACCT
>NC_069438.1:21021004-21023504 GCF_026875155.1 Cherax quadricarinatus
GGCGTTCATGGACCTACACTCGCTGGAGTGGTTAAAACTCTCTCACAACGAAATGACTCACCTAACAGAAGATGCTGTCCAGCCTATACTGGACACTCTCACCATGATCGACGTCTCTAGTAAGTATCTCTCTCTCTCTCTCTCTCTCTCTCTCTCTCTCTCTCTCTCTCTCTCTCTCTCTCTCTCTCTCTCTCTCTCTCTCTCTCTCTCTCTCTCTCTCTCTCTCTCTCATGTACTTCCTCTCTTCCCTCAAATCTACCTTCTTATTTTCCTTTTTATCTACTGATCTACCTCTTTCCTTTCCCTCTTATCCACCTTCCTCCCTTCCCTCTTATCTGCTTTTGTACCTCCCTCCCTCCCGCCCTTCCTCTCTCTCTCTCTCCCTCCCGCCCTTCCTCTCTCTCTCTCTCTCCCTCCCTCCCCCTCTTATCTACCTCCCTACATTCCCTTTATTCCGTCCCCCTCCCTTGTCTCTCCCCCTTCTACTGTCTCCCTCCTTCCCCTCTTCCCTATTTCCCATCAATATCTACCTCTCATCTCTGCCCATCCCTCTCACTCCTGCCTGTCTCCCTCCCTCAGACAACCCACTGGAGTGTAGCTGTGACTTGCTCTGGCTTCGCAAGTGGCTTAGCAACCCCAACAACCAGGACAACATGGTGTCGCAGGATGATCATATTTGTGTCACTAAGGAACGGAAGTCCCACGTTATCTCCAACCTGCCTTTCAAGGAGTTCAACTGCCCCATCTCCCTGCCCACCGAGGTAAGGGCACTCTCGAACCTCAAGGGTTTAGGTCCTTAGGGATGGGGGGTTTAAAACCTCTTTTTCCACTGTATAGGGTCCTTTGGGTTGAGGAGACAGGGGTTGTGGATGGATTTATAGGAGGTTACAGTAAGGCAATGTATGTTCCTTTGGGTTGATGAAACAATGGTTGTAGGTTCAAGTGAGTTTCAGTTACTTGATGTAGGTTCCTTTGGGTTGATGACACGGAAATGTTTGGGTGGATTTAAGAGGTTAAACAGGTTGGACTATGAGTGGATGTGGTTGGTTGTGTACCTGCCTAGCATAGGTCAGTAAACCTGCTGCACTTCTCCACACCTCTGTATGATGTTTCTGGGATAGGTGACGTCAGGTGAGTGCTGCAAGAACTGAGAGGGTACCTAATTATACCCTTTGATAGGCTAGGTGCCTACCTCACCTAGCTAGCTATCTCACTAAGCCAGGTACCTACCACACCTAGCTAGCTTCCCTACTAAGCTAAGTCCTTACCTACCTAGCTACCTAGGTGTCTCTCCTAAGCATGCTAGGACTCCCGCCTCGCCGTGCTAGGCGCCGACCTCTCGACCAATCATAATGTGGGAAAATCACAATTGTGTACTTACATAAGATCACAAAAACAACTAATTAAGAATAATTAAATAACAGACACTAATTTATTCTGTAATTAAAAAAAAATCTTTCCCCGGAGAAATAAATACACTTGTGACGCCTAGAGGAAAAATCAAACATTCACGGAGAAACTAATGGGATTTTTCTCGACCTCCAACTGAGGTCCTCTTCAGCTGATTGTCGAAATATACAGACAATCTGTTACAGGTGTTTTATCGTCCACATGTGGATTTATTCTCAGTGTTCACAAGTGTTACAATTGACAACAAATGTAACAAGTAAATGTAACACTAGTGACATCATGGTGCCTGATAGATAGTTGATGGCCCTGTGCCATGGTGCCTGATAGATAGTTGATGGCCCTGTGCCATGGTGTATGATAGATAGTTGATGGCCCTGTGCCATGGTGCCTGATAGATAGTTGATGGCCCTGTGCCATGGTGTATGATAGATAGTTGATGGCCCTGTGCCATGGTGCCTGATAGATAGTTGATGGCCCTGTGCCATGGTGTATGATAGATAGTTGATGGCCCTGTGCCATGGTGCCTGATAGATAGTTGATGGCCCTGTGCCATGGTGTATGATAGATAGTTGATGGCCCTGTGCCATGGTGCCTGATAGATAGTTGATGGCCCTGTGCCATGGTGTATGATAGATAGTTGATGGCCCTGTGCCATGGTGTATGATAGATAGTTGATGGCCCTGTGCCATGGTGTATGATAGATAGTTGATGGCCCTGTGCCATGGTGCCTGATAGATAGTTGATGGCCCTGTGCCATGGTGTATGATAGATAGTTGATGGCCCTGTGCCATGGTGTATGATAGATAGTTGATGGCCCTGTGCCATGGTGCCCGATAGATAGTTGATGGCCCTGTGTCATGGTGCCTGATAGATAGTTGATGGCCCTGTGCCATGGTGTATGATAGATAGTTGATGGTCCTGTGCCATGGTGCCCGATAGATAGTTGATGGCCCTGTGTCATGGTGCCTGATAGATAGCTGATGGCCCTGTGCCATGGTGCCCGATAAATAGTTGATGGCCCTGTGTCATGGTGCCTGATAGATAGTTAATAGCCCTCTGCCATGGTGCCCGATAGATAGTTGATAGCCCT
>NC_069438.1:21028504-21031004 GCF_026875155.1 Cherax quadricarinatus
TACTTATACAATATAAAGCAATACAAGAAAATACAATACATTACAGTCACAATGTATACTGTACATTGAGAGGTGTATGTATACTATACATTGAGAGGTGTATGTATACTATACATTGAGAGGTGTATGTATACTATACATTGAGAGGTGTATGTATACTATACATTGAGAGGTGTATACTATACACCGAGAAGTGTATACATTGTATATACACAGAATATACATATAATTCATATTTTGTGAATTGCAGTATTTTTAATGTACATGTTTAATTTGTTTTGTATAACACGTGAATTGTTTTTGTAATACACGTGAATTGTTTTTGTATACACGTGAATTGTTTTTGTGTACATAGTGTATTGTTTGTGTATATCGTAATTGTTTTTGTATACACGTGAATTGTTTTTGTATACACGTGAATTGTTTTTGTGTACATGTGAATTGTGTTTGTATACACGTGAATTGTTTTTGTATACACGTGAATTGTTTTTGTATACACGTGAATTGTTTTTGTGTACATGTGAATTGTTTTTGTATACACGTGAATTTTTTTGTATACACGTGAATTGTTTTTGTACACACGTGAATTGTTTTTGTGTACACGTGAATTGTTTTTGTGTACACGTGAATTGTTTTTGTGTACACGTGAATTGTTTTTGTGTACACGTGAATTGTGTTGTGTAAGTGAATTGTGTTTGTATACACGTGAATTGTTTTTGTGTACACGTGAATTGTTTTTGTGTACACGTGAATTGTGTTTGTGTACATGTGAATTGTGTTTGTATACACGTGAATTGTTTTTGTGTACACGTGAATTGTTTTTGTGTACACGTGAATTGTTTTTTTTGTACACGTGAATTGTGTTTGTGTACATGTGAATTGTGTTTGTATACACGTGAATTGTTTTTGTTTTACACGTGAATTGTTTTTGTGTACACGTGAATTGTGTTTGTGTACATGTGAATTGTGTTTGTATACACGTGAATTGTTTTTGTGTACACGTGAATTGTTTTTGTGTACACGTGAATTGTTTTTGTGTACACGTGAATTGTGTTTTGTGTACATGTGAATTGTGTTTGTATACACGTGAATTGTTTTTGTGTACACGTGAATTGTTTTTGTGTACACGTGAATTGTTTTAGTGTACACGTGAATTGTGTTTGTGTACATGTGAATTGTGTTTGTATACACGTGAATTGTTTTTGTGTACACGTGAATTGTTTTTGTGTACACGTGAATTGTGTTTGTGTACATGTGAATTGTGTTTGTATACACGTGAATTGTTTTTGTGTACACGTGAATTGTTTTTGTGTACACGTGAATTGTTTTTGTGTACACGTGAATTGTGTTTGTGTACATGTGAATTGTGTTTGTATACACGTGAATTGTTTTTGTGTACACGTGAATTGTTTTTGTGTACACGTGAATTGTTTTTGTGTACACGTGAATTGTGTTTGTGTACATGTGAATTGTGTTTGTATACACGTGAATTGTTTTTGTGTACACGTGAATTGTTTTTGTGTACACGTGAATTGTGTTTGTGTACATGTGAATTGTGTTTGTGTACATGTGAATTGTGTTTGTGTACACGTGAATTGTGTTTGTGTACATGTGAATTGTGTTTGTGTACATGTGAATTGTGTTTGTGTACATGTGAATTGTGTTTGTGTACACGTGAATTGTGTTTGTGTACACGTGAATTGTGTTTGTGTACATGTGAATTGTGTTTATTTACTTGTAAATTGTGTTTGTGTACCTGTGAATTGTGTTTGTGTACACGTGAATTGTATTTGTGTACACGTGAATTGTGTTTGTGTACTTGTGAATTGTGTTTGTGTACACGAGAAACGTGTTTGTGTACACGTGAATTGTGTTTGTGTTTACGTGAATTGTGTTTGTATACATGTGAATTGTGTTTGTGAACATGTGAATTGTGTTTGTGTACACGTGAATTGTGTTTGTGTACACGTGAATTGTGTTTGTGTACACGTGAATTGTGTTTGTGTCCATGAGAATTGTGTTTCTGTGCACGTGAATTGTGTTTCTGTGCACGTGAATTGTGTTTGTGTACATGTGAATTGTGTTTATTTACTTGTAAATTGTGTTTGTGTACCTGTGAATTGTGTTTGTGTACACGTGAATTGTATTTGTGTACACGTGAATTGTGTTTGTGTACACGAGAAACGTGTTTATGTGTACACGTGAATTGTGTTTGTGTTTAAAGTGAATATGTTTTGTATACATGTGAATTGTGTTTTTTGTACATGTGAATTGTGTTTGTGTACACGTGAATTATGTTTGTGTTCACGGAATTGTTTGTGTACACGTGAATTGTGTTTTGTGTTACATGTGAATTGTGTTTTTGTTTTACACGTGAATTGGGGTTTGTGTACACGTGAATTGTGTTGTGTACACGTGAATTGTGTTTGTGTGTACATGTGAATTGTGTTTGTGTACATGTGAATTGTGTTTGTGTACACGTGAATTGTGTTTGTGTACA
>NC_069438.1:21036004-21206004 GCF_026875155.1 Cherax quadricarinatus
ATAATGTTGTATCTTACTACAGTCGATGCACTATATTTTTTTAATTGTATTGTATTTATGTTGCAGTAGAATTGTATATCTATTGTATGAATTTGTATTAAGTTGTATTAAGTTGTGTTAATTTGTATTAAGTTGCATTAAGTTGTGTTAAGTTGTGTTAAGTTGTATTAAGTTGTATTAAGTTGTGTTAAGTTGTGTTAAGTTGTGTTAAGTTGTATTAAGTTGTATTAAGTTGTATTAAGTTGTATTAAGTTGTATTAAGTTGTATTAAGTTGTGTTAAGTTGTATTAAGTTGTATTAAGTTGTATTAAGTTGTGTTAAGTTGTGTAAAGTTTTATTAAGTTGTATTAAGTTGTATTAAGTTGTGTTAAGTTTATTTAAGTTGTGTTAAGTTGTGTTAAGTTGTATTAAGTTGTATTAAGTTGTGTTAAGTTGTGTTAAGTTGTATTAAGTTGTATTAATTTGTGTTAAGTTGTGTTAAGTTGTTTAAGTTGTATTAAGTTGTATTAAGTTGTGTTAAGTTGTATTAAGTTGTATTAAGTTGTATTAAGTTGTTTAAGTTGTGTTTGATTAAGTGTTGTGTTAAGTTGTGTTAAGTTTATTTAAGTTGTGTTAAGTTGTTTAAGTTGTATTAAGTTGTATTAAGTTGTGTTAAGTTGTGTTAAGTTGTATTAATTTGTATTAAGTTGTGTTAAGTTGTGTTAAGTTGTATTAAGTTGTGTTAAGTTGTATTAAGTTGTGATTAAGTTGTATTAGTTGTATTAAGTTGTATTAAGTTGTGTTAAGTTGTATTAAGTTGTTTAAGTTGTATTAAGTTGTATTAAGTTGTATTAAGTTGTGTTAAGTTGTATTAAGTTGTATTAAGTTGTATTAAGTTGTATTAAGTTGTGTTTAAGTTGTATTAAGTTGTATTAAGTTGTATTAAGTTGTGATTAAGTTGTATTAAGTTGTGTTAAGTTGTATTAAGTTGTATTAAGTTGTATTAAGTTGTGTTAAGTTGTATTAAGTTGTATTAAGTTGTATTAAGTTGTATTAAGTTGTGTTAAGTTGTATTAAGTTGTATTAAGTTGTATTAAGTTGTGTTAAGTTGTGTTAAGTTGTATTAAGTTGTATTAAGTTGTATTAAGTTGTGTTAAGTTGTATTAAGTTGTATTAAGTTGTATTAAGTTGTGTTAAGTTGTATTAAGTTGTGTTAAGTTGTGTTAAGTTGTGTTAAGTTGTATTAAGTTGTATTAAGTTGTATTAAGTTGTGTTAAGTTGTATTAAGTTGTATTAAGTTGTTTAAGTTGTGTTAAGTTGTGATTAAGTTGTATTAAGTTGTATTAAGTTGTGTTAAGTTGTGTTAAGTTGTGATTAAGTTGTGTTTAAGTTGTATTAAGTTGTGTTAAGTTGTATTAAGTTGTATTAAGTTGTATTAAGTTGTGTTAAGTTGTATTAAGTTGTATTAAGTTGTATTAAGTTGTTTGTTAAGTTGTATTAAGTTGTATTAAGTTTTGTTAAGTTGTATTAAGTTGTTTAAGTTGTATTAAGTTGTATTAAGTTGTTTGTAAGTTGTATTAAGTTGTATTAAGTTGTATTAAGTTGTTTAAGTTGATTAAGTTGTATAAGTTGTATTAAGTTGTATTAAGTTGTATTAAGTTGTTTAAGTTGTATTAAGTTGTGTTAAGTTGTATTAAATTATAAGTTGTATTAAGTTGTATTAAGTTGTATTAAGTTGTATTAAGTTGTATTAAGTTGTATTAAGTTGTATTAAGTTGTATTAAGTTGTATTAAGTTGTATTAAGTTGTGTTAATTGTATTGTTTATTAAGTTGTATTAAGTTGTGTTAAGTTGTATTAAGTTGTATTAAGTTGTATTAATTATTATTCTTTTTTATCATGTTATTTTACAACATTTTATTCCTGGTTATTACGTTCTTGTACGTTTAATCATGTTTTACTACATGTCATCATGTTTTACTACATGTCATCATGTTTTACTACATGTCATCATGTTTTACTACATGTCATCATGTTTTACTACATGTCATCATGTTTTACTACATGTCATCATGTTTTACTACATGTCATCATGTTTTACTACATGTCATCATGTTTTACTACATGTCATCATGTTTTATAAAGTGTCGTTACGTATCGTCACATTTTATTATGTTTTATGACGTTTTATTTCGTGTCATCATGTTTTATTAGTTACTTACATTACGTGTTGCATTGCACAGTGTTTGCCAGCAGTGTATTAAATTGCAGGTGCCAGTCCCGCTGTTGTCTTGCTGTTGTATTTTTGCTTTGCCATGCTGTATTTAGTTGCATGCAACCCTTCATATTTTACGTGGTTGCATGGAGACGTCATGCAGCCTGCAGAGCACCGGTCTCCTGCTCTCCCTGTAGGTCATGACAGCAGGCAGGTTCATGCAGAGGCAACATGATAGCAGGATAACTGGGTCATTCAGGGATAACTGGGTGTAGATCACCATACAGGGATACATACCGTCATGTAGAGAATATTCATCACCATTCAGGGGATACTTATCATCATTCAGGGAATATAATTCACCATGTAGGGGATTCATATCATCATGCAAGGAATATACATCACCCTGTAGGGGATACTTATTGTCATGCAGGGAGTATTACCATAAATAGACAGGTTAATATGTATCTATGGTTATGGGGGACCCTGGCTAACACAAAGAGAATCAGCAGAGATACGGGTCATCACGAAGTATTTGCGGGGATGTTGGTCTACAAGTGGATCATGCAGGTAGTGTTACAACGGTTGGGTGAGGATTAAATAGGTGTCAAGAACTTGACCCGAATAAGTGGGATTATGCTGGTGGTAGAGAGATGTTTGGAGGTTAGAGGCATGAGAGAGGGAGAGAGGAGAGAGAGGGAGAGAAGAGAAGGGAGAGAGAGGGAGAGAGAGAGGGGGGGAGAGGAAAAAGGGAGAGAAGAGAGAGGAGAGAGGGGGGAAAAAGAGGAGAGAAGGAGAGGAGATAGAGAGAGGGGAGAATGTAACAGATAGTAGGGTTCCTTGTTTTTTTTGTCAATAAGTACCCCCTGGGCAGGTACCAGGTTTGTCTTTCCCCATTAGTGTTGCTCACCAACCACTCAAAATTTTGGGCATGGTGGTCGAAAGCAGTAGCCATGTTTTAAGCTGTGAGGGGGGTACATCATGCACAAACACAAGGCTAAAACAAACATTTTCCTTCTTCAAAAAAAAAAAAATAAATACCCCTATCTTCGCCAGTCGGCTAATGCAAAACACTTGCCCGAGAGATAATTTTTGGAAAACAATTTGATCCTCATTGCCGCATTCGTTATAGAAGCTATACTTGTAGGTCAAAAATTAAAAACAAATTTTGGTCAAAAATAAATGCAAAAAAAAAAAATTCCCCACTTTTTAAAAAGGGGGGAAAAAAAGCAAAGTATTTTTTTAGGTGGCGCCCGTGAGCCAGGCTACCCTCAGATTTTCCACAAAAGCAGAAATGAGCGTCGGGTCACAATTTGTCGTCCACACAACTGAGTGTTTTATAGTCTAGTCAATAGTGATTGTGGGACTGTAGTAGTGGGAATGCCCTTTTGGGGTTACAAGTCACACTTTTTTTTTGTATGTCAAAAAAAAACTTAGTTTAATTGATGCATTGACTTCACCGCGCACCGACATAAACATGAGAACCGCATATACACACGAAAGACTTTAACCAAACAAATGCATTATAACACAACACACACCCACCAAAACCCCACAACACACAAAAACCCCCAGTGTATGATCTGGCACTGGCAAATAATAAAACACCCCTCGTGCAGCCTGTGGGCTTGTACACACTTGAGGTAAAAATAGCTAATAGGTAGTTACCCATGTAAGACCCCTAAATTTGGGAAAATCGCAGATCTGGCCCCCCTTTAAACACTTTTAGAAAAATTACAGATGGGATTGCAAATAAATTTTAAAAAAGGGAAAATGTAAAACGTCACCCCTTTCCATGAAAAAACACGTCTAAAAATGTTCTTCACCGAAGAAAACCAAGGAAAAAGTCTCGTCCCGTGGGGGGATATTTTCTCAGTGCAAATAACACGAAAGAGTTTGGAGGGAAAATTTTTAAAATTATGGGGGGCAAAAGTGACCAGTAATGACAACACTGGTGTGGGATTTTGACCCGAACCGGCGGTCCCGAGTGGGAGTGGTATCTCCTCCAAAAACCAGTGGTACCCCCTCGCCCAGCCCGGCCACTCCTCATATCCCCCATACCCCGGTACCTCCCCTTAATAGGCGCTGCATGGCCCGTCGGGTTTTTGCACTTTCCTTAATTTTTATAGCAACAATTAGCCCTCCTTGTTTTTTATTTTTATTTGTAAGATACTGACGTATGTGAGGCAAAGGACCAAGTGCAATTGTAAACTTGATCGCTGTTTCACTAAACCAAAAGGTACGTCAAAGCAGTACCAATAATAAAATATATACATAGTTATATCAAGAGTATGTGAAGCTAGGCATTCTTGAAGACTGTAGTGATGGTAGTAGTAGAAGTATTCGTAGAGAAGATAGTCGTGGGTGAGCCAGTAGTGGTATTAGTAGTGGTAGTTGTAGTAGCAGTGGTGGTGTTGGTGGTTGTAGTAGTAATAGTGGTAGTGGTGGTGGTGGTTGTAGTAGTATTAGTAGTAATATTGTGCAATGATTTCAGGCTATGAGGGAGTTGTGTTTAGGAGGAGATATTGAAGCTGTCTTTGTTTGGTGTTACTATGTCCAAAGTAAGCATCTTCGTGCCCCCCCTCCCCAAGTGTTTTACCCTTCACAAAATGCAGAGAAACGTCGGGACATCTGACAGTTGAAGAAACGTGGGTGATAAGTTACCTTTTCTTCACGCTCTAATTTACAAAGTAAATCCCTAAAATTCGAAGCCTATAGAAAGTTTAGAAATAACAGTGATCTAATACATTTTTACTCCGGTCAAAAGTTAACCAAGGAATCATTAGTTTTTTCCCCTGAGAGCACATCAAATTTGCAGACCTCAATTCCTAGACAATGAGCGATCTTACACCTAATCTTCACCGAGCTACAGGTCAGTGGTTCGAACCTCGGTGTCTTAAAGAAACATTAAGACGTGTTTCCTTAAGACACCTGCTGTCCCTGTTCACCTAGCAGTAAAATAGGTACCTGGGTGTTAGTTGACTGGTGTGGGCCGCATCCTGGGGACAAAATTTACCTAATTTGCCCAAATGTTCTGCATAACAAGCGGCTTTCAATGTAGTAGGATGTCATTGATGTCAGCTAGGTCTGTATACCTTGTACATGTACTTGTAGAAATAAAATTATTATTATTACTATTATAAGAACATCAGGAAGAACGCCTCTGGTATGATCAATTCACCATGCACTGATACCATATTGGGAATTGTTATCATCGTTCTCAAGAGCCAGGTAGCGCTGAACGTCTCTGAAAGACCCGGTACCATTCAGCACGATAGTTTACGTTATTCCATGTGGTGGCTGTGACAAGATATACCTCAGTGAAACATCCTGATACTTGGAAATGCATCGCAACAAAAACATTTACATGTGGAGATGTGATAACCTTAATATCACTTACGTATTACACTGTAACTCACCAGCCACCTGATGCAGTAAAGTGATATCACTGAGTTAATAACCAACCAGATACTCACAAATATAAATGTCTGGAAGCTGCTTCAATCTCCATTTTGGACACAGTAACGCAAAACAAGGGTAGCTTCATCATCCTAAAAATTACATAACTCGACCATTAGTTAAAATAATCGAACACTAAGATTACTTCTATCATAACCTGCTCAAGTATTACTACTACTATAAAGTAAAGTGAAGTACCTTTCCAGTCATCTCACTTTACTTTCTTTATGTCCTCTGTAACTGTACTGTAACGGCTTGACAAAGCTCCTGGTGAGCAAAACATTGCCTCAATAAAGGTTTTATTAGTTACATGCGTCCAATAACCTGACGTACTGCTCTCCTTCCCACACTTTTCTCTCATCCTATAACCTTCCCTTAACAAGTCCTTCCTCAACACTATTCCTCCCTCTCTTGCTCCTCCCCCTCCCCCCCCCCTCAACCTTTCACACCACTATATCCACCTGTCATCTCTCCCACTTCCTACCTTTCCCCCCTTCCTATCTTCACCTCCTTTTGTAATTCCATTCCCTCCCTCCCTCCCTCCCTCCCTCCTTTCCTCTTCCTCATCTAATATCAGTTTTCCTTTAACTCATCTCTCCCTTCTATCTTACCTTTCCTTATTCCACCCTCGTGATGACGCCATGAAGGTAAGAAGTACCGTATAGGCAAGGTAGGGCAGGGTATGGTAGGGGAGGGTATGGTAGGGCAGGGTATGGTAGGGCAGGGTATGGTAGGGGAGGGTATGGTAGGGCAGGGTATGGCAGGGCATCATCATATTTATTCTTTTTCTTCAAAAATTAAAATTTTAAACAAACATTTTTCATTGTTAGTGAAAAAGGTAATTCAATAACAGATAATTTCACTATTATAGTTTGTTATTTTTTCTCATAACAAGTAATCTGCTGGATAATTTACATCCACCTCAATTTTCGTTTACACTAAATACATAATATTTTTTAGCTAAGACAGTGGTCGTCTCCCACCGAGGTAGGACGACCTGAGGGGTTACTACCCTCTTGCTCCCGGTATTTTAGTCACCTCTTATGACATGCATAGCTTACGGAGGAAGGATTCTTCTCCACTTCCCCATGGAGTACATACATATATACAGCAATATATACATCTGTACACATGCATATACATCTGGAAACGTCTCATAGACTTATACGATTTCTCTAAATTTCTTATACATTTAAATGTTGATAATCTCGTTCCAGTTCTAATATAAACCGGGTTAATTTAATTTTGACTTTTTTGTTCCAACACAATATTTATTTGTTGGTGACACGAAAAAAATCACATGAAGGGGAAAAAAGGAGAATTATTGTTGTTTCGACCTCACGTTGGGTCCCTCTTCAACAGACTCGAGGTCGGGGTATACAATATTTTTTTCTCTCGTGTCATTCTTTGAGGCAGTTACTAACAGTCTTAATGAAGACTGGTGCGACTAATAGACTGAGGATCGAGCCTCTGCCCTTTCCTAAATGACCCACATGGATTCAGCGCCCCATGATCAGTTATGTCTCCTGTTCTGTTTAAACCATGTGAGCTGACCTGTGAGCTGGTTTTATTAATAAACCAAAAAATTATAAACACATTTGGGCTATTTCTTTAAGATATTAACACTTTTCAGTTTATGTTTAACAAAATTTTACACAAAAATAATTCATCCATATCTCTTTTGGTTTATACCAAATACATACATGCATAAACGTATATGTGTAAGAGTGAAAGAACGTAGGAGAACAAGTTTGTTAAGTGTGGCAGGTGAAGTGTAAGGTAGAGTTGCTGGTGGATAAATGTAAGACAGAACAGGACTCAAGAGGAACAAGGAGGTTTAGGAAGGGTAGGGGATGTATAGACCAAGTGTTTACATAGAAGATCATACGTGAACAATATTTAGATAAAGGTAAGGAATATTTCGTTGTATTTGTGGATTTAGAGTGGAAGAGGGAGTGGATAGGAGAGCAGTGTGGTAGATGGTGTAAATGAATGGAAGAGGTGGTAGCGAAATACAGGCAAAACAACCACGGGGGGGAGTTGAATGATAGCTCTAGGCCTTTCGTGTTGAAATCAACACATCATCAGAAGCTTGCAGTGTTGCAGAAAAGAGGAACAGGTGCAAGCAAAAACGATCACAGGAAGTGCCTTAAAGGCGCTTCCTGTGATCGTATCTCCTTGATTGCATCACGAAAGGCCTAGAGCTATCATTCAACTCCTCCCCGTCGTTGGTTTGTATAAACCGTGTGTATGTATGTAGATACGTACTGCATGTACATATATGTATATTTATACATGTCTGTATTAGTATAATCGAAAATGTGTCTTAAAGTCTTTTACCTAAGAGGTTATTTTTATTATATACATAAAAACATTGTCAACATTATCTAGATCGTTAATTATTAATATTATTATTTTACACCAGTAATTACGTTTGACCTGGGATGACCTTGCAGCAAGTCCATAATATCACGCAATAGCTGCCCCCATTATCTGACCTCATATTGCTTATTATCAATTAAAGGCAGGGGAAATTTGGGATTTTTTTTTTTTTTTGTAAATTTAAGAGGGATTCTCCCTAGAATTTCAATATCTTACCTATATGGGCGATATTTTCCCTTAATGTTATTTAGGGATTAAATGTGATAAAGGAAGGAAGGAAGGAAAGAAGGAAGGAAGGAAGGAAAGAAGGAAGGAAGGAAGGAAGGGAGGCAGGGAGGAAGGAAGGCAGGAAATGAAGGAGAGAAGAGGAGAGTGTAGTTACATTAATGCATTTGTTATATAATGGGAAAGAAATTTAGTTACCTTTCCACTGTCATATTCCATCACACAGGATAGTGTTTCACTGTCATATTCCATCACACAGGATAGTGTTTCACTGTCATATTCCATCACACAGGATGGTGTTTCACTGTCATATTCCATCACACAGGATAGTGTTTCACTGTCATATTCCATCACACAGGATGGTGTTTCACTGTCATATTCCATCACACAGGATAGTGTTTCACTGTCATATTCCATCACACAGGATAGTGTTTCACTGTCATATTCCATCACACAGGATGGTGTTTCACTGTCATATTCCATCACACAGGATAGTGTTCCACTGTCATATTCCATCACACAGGATAGTGTTTCACTGTCATATTCCATCACACAGGATAGTGTTTCACTGTCATATTCCATCACACAGGATGGTGTTTCACTGTCATATTCCATCACACAGGATAGTGTTCCACTGTCATATTCCATCACACAGGATAGTGTTTCACTGTCATATTCCATCACACAGGATGGTGTTCCACTGTCATATTCCATCACACAGGATGGTGTTTCACTGTCATATTCCATCACACAGGATAGTGTTTCACTGTCATATTCCATCACACAGGATAGTGTTTCACTGTCATATTCCATCACACAGGATGGTGTTTCACTGTCATATTCCATCACACAGGATAGTGTTTCACTGTCATATTCCATCACACAGGATAGTGTTTCACTGTCATATTCCATCACACAGGATAGTGTTTCACTGTCATATTCCATCACACAGGATAGTGTTTCACTGTCATATTCCATCACACAGGATAGTGTTTCACGTTCTATTCCATCACACAGGATAGTGTTTCACTGTCATATTCCATCACACAGGATGGTGTTTCACTGTCATATTCCATCACACAGGATAGTGTTTCACTGTCATATTCCATCACACAGGATAGTGTTTCACTGTCATATTCCATCACACAGGATAGTGTTTCACTGTCATATTCTATCACACAGGATAGTGTTTCACTGTCATATTCCATCACACAGGATGGTGTTTCACTGTCATATTCCATCACAGGGGATAGTGTTTCACTGTCATATTCCATCACACAGGATGGTGTTTCACTGTCATATTCCATCACACAGGATGGTGTTTCACTATCATATTCCATCACACAGGATGGTGTTTCACTGTCATATTCCATCACACAGGATGGTGTTCCACTGTCATATTCCATCACACAGGATGGTGTTTCACTGTCATATTCCATCACACAGGATGGTGTTCCACTGTCATATTCCATCACACAGGATGGTGTTCCACTGTCATATTCCATCACACAGGATGGTGTTTCACTGTCATATTCCATCACACAGGATGGTGTTCCACTGTCATATTCCATCACACAGGATGGTGTTTCACTGTCATATTCCATCACACAGGATGGTGTTCCTCTGTCATATTCCATCACTCAGGATGGTGTTCCACTGTCATATTCCATCACACAGGATGGTGTTCCACTGTCATATTCCATCACACAGGATGGTGTTTCACTGTCATATTCCATCACACAGGATGTGTGTTCCACTGTCATATTCCATCACACAGGATGGTGTTTCACTGTCATATTCCATCACACAGGATGGTGTTCCACTGTCATATTCCATCACACAGGATGGTGTTCCACTGTCATATTCCATCACACAGGATGGTGTTTCACTGTCATATTCCATCACACAGGATGGTGTTTCACTGTCATATTCCATCACACAGGATGGTGTTCCACTGTCATATTCCATCACACAGGATGGTGTTTCACTGTCATATTCCATCACACAGGATGGTGTTTCACTGTCATATTCCATCACACAGGATGGGTTGAATACTTAGTCATGGAATATACCACCCTGAATTGGGAGGCTTCAGTTGAGGAACGAGGGAGAGGGTATGGAAGGGAGGGAGAGACAGAGAAAAATATGAAGGGTGAAGCCTAGGAAGGAGGTAGATAAATGGAGTGAGGAAGTGTCAGAGGCAGAGAAAATAAGGGAGTGAGGATTACCGAACACAGGGGACAGGGCAGGAAAGAGGGAGAGAGAGGGAGATGGTGATGGTTTGAGGAAGTGAGGGAGGATGAACTAGAAGTGGAGTTGATGGAAGGATCGAAAGCGTTTGAAGATAAGCTGGAAGGAGAGAATGATAGGTAGATTATTATAGGCGAATGTGAGGGGGGAAAAGTTGAAGGGGTTGAGGCGGAAGGGAGAATAAGGTACAAGTTTGTAGATGAATGGTTCAGAGAACCGACATGTTGATAAATTAGACACATGTGCAACTCTTGGGTATCTTTATTGAGGAAACGTTTCGCCACACAGTGGCTTCATCAGTCCATACAAAGGAGAATCTTGAAGAACAGGAGGAGAATGAGGTAATCAGTCCCTCAACCTTGAGTCGATGTGGTCAGTCCATCAATCTTGAATAGAATACGGCATACGTGCTGAGAAGGAGCTTATAAACCGTTGGCAGGAGAGGTGCAGCAGTCATAGGTCGTGTAACATTTGTTCAATGTTGAAGTAGGTCGTGCCCAAGAATTAGGCAAGCGAAGAATTCCCAAGTATTAAGATCCCAAGAAGTTGCAGTGTCTGACAGGTTTGTAGATGAATGGTTCAGAGAACCGACATGTTGATAAATTAGACACATGTGCAACTCTTGGGTATCTTTATTGAGGAAACGTTTCGCCACACAGTGGCTTCATCAGTCCATACAAAGGAGAATCTTGAAGAACAGGAGGAGAATGAGGTAATCAGTCCCTCAACCTTGAGTCGATTGATGGACTGACCACATCGACTCAAGGTTGAGGGACTGATTACCTCATTCTCCTCCTGTTCTTCAAGATTCTCCTTTGTATGGACTGATGAAGCCACTGTGTGGCGAAACGTTTCCTCAATAAAGATACCCAAGAGTTGCACATGTGTCTAATTTATCAAGGTACAAGTTGATGATTACAGAGAATGCAATAAGGGAGATAATGGTAAGGCAGGCAGTAGTAAAAAGAGATTAGAGTTAGGATTGTTTCAGACCTCTCCAAGGTAATGGAGCTGGTGGGTATTATTGAGGCAGCTAAGACTGAGCATCCCCCTGCACGAATCTGCTCATATAGGTTACTCATTTCTGCAACACTGCAAGCTCCTGATGTGTTGATTGCAACACGAAAGGCCTAGAGCTGTCATTAACTTCTTCTGTGGTTGTTTGCATACATATATATATATATATATATATATATATATATATATATATATATATATATATATATATATATATATATATATATATATATATATATATATATATATATATATTACTCCTCGTTATAAATCTTTTATCTGGAAACGAATATATTCACACAAAAATACTTATCTCAAATTTATTTCGACTGCTGTTAATCTAACATGGAATAAACTGTGCTTGTTATAAGGTAGTTAAGATGTAATGATCATCTGGGCTCACCCTAACACGCCATCAGTGTGATTCTCCCAGATTATGGGGTCTTATATAGGTGACGTAGTTTGTATGGAACGTCGAGGTGATGCTACCTACCCACCCATTGTTTTGTTCCTTAGGTCACACTGCTATGGAGAGTTGCGTGTTATACCTCATCCCTACCTAGTGCCGTACCTAGTGAAGTACCTAGTGCTGTATCTAGTGGCGTACCTAGTGAAGTATCTAGTGGCGTACCTAGTTCCGTACCTGGTGGCGTACCTGGTGCTGTACTTAGCGAAGCAACTAGTTACGTAGCTCGTGGCGTACCTAGTGCCGTACCTAGTGCAGTACATAGTGACGTACCTGATGCCGTACCTAGTGACGTACCTAGTGCCGTACCCAGGGCCGTATCTACTACCGCATCTGGTGCAGTACCTAATGCCGTACCTAGTGCCGCACTTGGTGCCGTACCTAATGCCGTAACCTCACACACACACACACACACAGCATGAGGCAACAATTTAGATGGCAGTGTCTGGCGTGTGCACGCCGCCTTACTGGCGTGTGCACGCCGCCTTACTGGCGTGTGCACACCGCTTTCATTTGCAATTACTGGAGTGCACCGTCCTAGCAGTGCTTAGCAATACAATTCTAGATTAGTAAATTTTGGCGTGCCTAAAACTGCAGTGCTTGATATTAAGATAGTTATAAGTCTAACATTAACTAGTTATCACATAGAAACTTATGATGTGAGAGTTTCAGTATTTCCCAGAGATTGCAACATGCAGCCTGCACAGTGCTGAGCTTGCAACAGTCAGCCTGCACAGTGCTGAGCTTGCAACAGTCAGCCTGCACAGTGCTGAGATTACAACATGCAGCCTGCACAGTGCTGAGCTTGCAACATGCAGCCTGCACAGTGCTGAGCTTGCAACATGCAGCCTGCACAGTGCTGAGCTTGCAACATGCAGCCCGCACAGTGCTGAGCTTGCAACATGCAGCCCGCACAGTGCTGAGCTTGCAACATGCAGCCTGCACACTGCTGAGCTTGCAACATGCAGCCCGCACAGTGCTGAGCTTGCAACATGCAGCCCGCACACTGCTGAGCTTGCAACATGCAGCCTGCACACTGCTGAGCTTGCAACATGCAGCCTGCACACTGCTGAGCTTGCAACATGCAGCCCGCACAGTGCTGAGCTTGCAACATGCAGCCTGCACACTGCTGAGCTTGCAACATGCAGCCTGCACACTGCTGAGCTTGCAACATGCAGCCTGCACACTGCTGAGCTTGCAACATGCAGCCTGCACAGTGCTGAGCTTGCAACATGCAGCCTGCACACTGCTGAGCTTGCAACATGCAGCCTGCACACTGCTGAGCTTGCAACATGCAGCCCGCACAGTGCTGAGCTTGCAACATGCAGCCTGCACACTGCTGAGCTTGCAACATGCAGCCTGCACACTGCTGAGCTTGCAACATGCAGCCTGCATATTGCTGAGCTTGCAACATGCAGCCTGCACACTGCTGAGCTTGCAACATGCAGCCCGCACAGTGCTGAGCTTGCAACATGCAGCCTGAACATTGCTGAGCTTGCAACATGCAGCCTGCACATTGCTGAGCTTGCAACATGCAGCCCGCACAGTGCTGAGCTTGCAACATGCAGCCTGCACACTGCTGAGCTTGCAGCCTGCACAGTGCTGAGCTTGCAACATGCAGCCTGCACAGTGCTGAGCTTGCAACATGCAGCCTGCACAGTGCTGAGCTTGCAACATGCAGCCTGCACAGTGCTGAGCTTGCAACATGCAGGATGCACACTGCTGAGCTTGCAGCCTGCACAGTGCTGAGCTTGCAACATGCAGCCTGCACAGTGCTGAGCTTGCAACATGCAGCCTGCACAGTGCTGAGCTTGCAACATGCAGCCTGCACAGTGCTGAGCTTGCAACATGCAGCCTGCACAGTGCTGAGCTTGCAACATGCAGCCTGCACACTGCTGAGCTTGCAACATGCAGCCTGCACATATAAATGACCAAACTAACATAGCTGTTACTTTACCAATTTTAATTTAACAAAGCTTCACGTATCCTAATATAAATAATATAAATCAATAAATCTTATAAATTCCCGATTTATATATGTATATAAACCATCTAATTCACACCAAAATACATTAAAGAAATCAGCGGTTACTTTATATATATATATATATATATATATATATATATATATATATATAATATAATATATATATATATATATATATATATATATATATATATTATATAGGGTGTTTCACATATATAGACCCAATTTCAGTATATAATGATCTAAGTTTGGGTAGATCAATTTGAAACAGTGTGTATATCCCCGGGACATAGACAGAAGTGACTGACTTCGTCAGAGATAAATACAAACTTTGTACTTGATTATCGTGAATATTTTGACACACGTTTTGAAAATTTTAGTCTGATAGTGAACTAACCTTCTAGGATTATTATTATTATTATTATTATTATTTATTATTATTATTATTATTATTATTATTATTATTATTATTGTTATTATTATTATTATTATTATTATTATTATTGTTATTATTATTATTATTATTATTATTATTATTATTGTTATTATTATTATTATTATTATTATTATTATTATTATATTATTGTCATTATTATTATTATTATTATTATTGTTATTATTATTATTATTATTATTATTATTATTATTATTATTATTGTTATTATTATTATTATTATTATTATTATTATTATTATTATTATTGTTATTATTATTATTATTATTATTATTATTAGTTTGGAAAGCGCTAAACCCTGGAGGGGTATCACAGAGGCTGAGGGAACTAATAAGGTTTAATGGGATGGGAGTATAGCTCCTCACGCCGGGATCAAGAGCACTTCTCCTAAGATTCGCTTCATACTTTTTTTTAATAAAAGTAATTATCTTGATATTACTGACGCTTATTATTTATTAATATTTAATTATTTTATTGTTTCTTCTACTTATTATTTATTTAAAATATAATATTTTATTAATTTTGTCATGGTTTTTTTATTCTAATTTGTTAAAACGTATTAGATTATTATTTTTTTTTGTGTTTTAAGTAAGATTTTTATTATATTTCAATTATATTTTTTTATTAAATTTGTACATTTTTTTTCTGCTTTGATATTAATAAATATTTTAATTAATAGTTACATACATTTTAGATTTAATTTAATTTAAATAGTTTTTATTTTTTTACAAGACTATTATAATTATTAATATTTAAGGTTGAAGATTCTTTACTTATTTTAATTAATTATTTGTTTTTCAGTTTGTCGCTTATTTATTGTATTCTTACTTGTTTAATGATCGTATAGTTTGTGTTTTTTGCGTTAGTGTTGTTTATGTGCGATATGTTGTGTTTATAAAGTCCGTTGTATTGTTTATTGTGTAATGTTTGTTATATGTCGTATTTGTTGATTTTATTGTGATATGTATCTTTTATTTTATTATATGTTATTATTTTATATATTTTAGTTGAGTATCTATATTATTGTGTATTATTTTTTATTGTTAGTTGTGTATTTATTGTATTCTATTATTGTTTATGTGGTATGTATGTGTTTATGTGGTATGTATGTATTTATGTGGTATGTATGTGTTTATGTGTGTATGTATGTGTTTATGTGTGTATGTATGTGTTTATGTGTATGTATGTGTTTATGTGTGTATGTAGTATTTATGTGTGTATGTATGTGTTTATGTGTGTATGTATGTGTTTATGTGTGTATGTATGTATTTTATGTGTGTATGTATGTGTTTATGTGTGTATTGTAGTATTTATGTGTGTATGTATGTGTTTATGTGTGTAGTATGTGTTTATGTGTGTATGTAATGTTTATGTGTGTATGTATGTGTTTATGTGTGTATGTATGTGTTTATGTGTGTATGTATGTGTTATGTGTGTATGTAGTTATTTATGTGGTATGTATGTGTTTTTGTGTATGTATGTGTTTATGTGTGTATGTATGTGTTTATGTGTGTATGTATTGTTTATGTTGTTATGTGTTATGTGTGTATGTAGTTTTATGTGTGTATGTATGTGTTTTATGTGCTTGTATGTGTTTATGTGTGTATGTAATGTTTATGTTTATGTTGTATGTTTATGTGTGTATGTATGTGTTTTATTGTGTATGTAATTTTATGTGTGTATGTATGTTTTATGTGTGTATGTATGTGTTTTTGTGTATAGTATGTGTTTATGTGTGTATGTATGTGTTTATGTGGTAGTATGTGTTTATGTGGTATGTGATGTGGTTTATGTGTGTATGTATGTGTTTATGTGGTATGTATGTGTTTATGTGTGTAGTATGTGTTTATGTGTGTATGTATGTGTTTATGTGTGTATGTAGTGTTATGTGTGTAAGTATGTGTTTATGTGTGTATGTATGTGTTTATGTGTGTATGTATGTGTTTATGTGTGTATGTATGTGTTTATGTGTGTATGTATGTGTTTATGTGTGTATGTATGTGTTTATGTGTGTATGTATGTGTTTATGTGTGTATGTATGTTTATGTGTGTATGTATGTGTTTATGTGTGTATGTATGTGTTTATGTGTGTAATGTATGTGTTTATGTGTGTATGTATGTGTTTATGTTAGTATGTGTTTATGTGTGTATGTATGTGTTTATGTGTGTAGTATGTGTTTATGTGTGTATGTATGTGTTTATGTGTGTATGTATGTGTTATGTGTGTTGTATGTGTTATGTGTTATGTATGTGTTTATGTGTGTATGTATGTGTGTATGATGTGTTTATGTGTGTATGTATGTGTTTATGTGTGTATGTATGTGTTTATGTGTGTAAGTTGTGTTATGTATGTGTTTATGGTGTATGTATGTGTTTATGTGTGTATGTATGTGTTTATGTGTGTATGTATGTGTTTATGTGTGTATGTATGTGTTTATGTGTTATGTATGTGTTTATGTGTGTATGTATGTGTTTATGTGTGTATGTATGTGTTTATGTGTGTATGTATGTGTTTATGTGTGTATGTATGTGTGTATGTATGTGTTTATGTGTGTATGTATGTGTTTATGTGTGTATGTATGTGTTTATGTGTGTATGTATGTGTGTATGTATGTGTTTATGTGTGTATGTATGTGTTTATGTGTGTATGTATGTGTTTATGTGTGTATGTATGTGTTTATGTGTGTATGTATGTGTGTATGTATGTGTTTATGTGTGTATGTATGTGTTTATGTGTGTATGTATGTGTTTATGTGTGTATGTATGTGTGTATGTATGTGTTTATGTGTGTATGTATGTGTTTATGTGTGTATGTATGTGTTTATGTGTGTATGTATGTGTGTATGTAGTTTATGTGTGTATGTATGTGTTTATGTGTGTAATGTATGTGTTTTTATGGTATTATGTGGTATGTATGTGTTTATGTGTGTTGTATGATGAGTTATGTGTGTAGTAGTGTTTATGTGTGTATGTATGTGTTTTGTGTTTATGTATGTTATGTTTATGTGGTGATTGTGTTTTATGTCTTATTTGTGTTTTTATGTTGTTTATGTGATGTATTTTTTATGTGTTATATGTTTTATTTAGTCTTTTTGTTTAGTAGTTATGTTTTTATTTGTTTTTGTCTTGTTATGGTTTTTATGTTTTATGTTTTTATGTTTTATTTTTTTGTGTTTTATGTTATCTTTTATGTTGTTTGTTATGTTTTTATTTGTTTGTGTTTATGTTTTATTTTTGTGTTTTATGTTCTTATTTTTGTGTTTTATGTTCTTATTTTTGTGTTTTATGTTCTTATTTTTGTGTTTTATGTTCTTATTTTTGTGTTTTATGTTCTTATTTTTGTGTTTTATGTTCTTTATTTTCGTGTTTTATGTTCTTATTTTCGTGTTTTATGTTCTTATTTTTGTGTTTTATGTTCTTATTTTTGTGTTTTATGTTCTTATTTTCGTGTTTTATGTTCTTATTTTCGTGTTTTATGTTCTTATTTTCGTGTTTTATGTTCTTATTTTTCGTGTGTTTATGTTCTTATTTTTAGTGTTTTTATGTTCTATTTTTCGTGTTTTAATGTTCTTATTTTGTGTTTTATGTTCTTATTTTCGTGTTTTATGTTCTTATTTTCGTGTTTTATGTTCTTATTTTTGTGTTTTATGTTCTTATTTTTGTGTTTTATGTTCTTATTTTTGTGTTTTATGTTCTTATTTTTGTGTTTTATGTTCTTATTTTTGTATTTTATGTTCTTATTTTTGTGTTTTATGTTCTTATTTTTGTGTTTTATGTTCTTATTTTTGTGTTTTATGTTCTTATTTTTGTGTTTTATGTTCTTATTTTTGTGTTTTATGTTCTTATTTTCGTGTTTTATGTTCTTATTTTTGTGTTTTATGTTCTTATTTTTGTGTTTTATGTTCTTATTTTTGTGTTTTATGTTCTTATTTTCGTGTTTTATGTTCTTATTTTTGTGTTTTATGTTCTTATTTTTGTTTTTTATGTTCTTATTTTTGTGTTTTATGTTCTTATTTTCGTGTTTTATGTTCTTATTTTTGTGTTTTATGTTCTTATTTTTGTATTTTATGTTCTTATTTTTGTATTTTATGTTCTTATTTTTGTTTTTTATGTTCTTATTTTTGTGTTTTATGTTCTTATTTTTGTATTTTATGTTCTTATTTTTGTGTTTTATGTTCTTATTTTTGTGTTTTATGTTCTTATTTTCGTGTTTTATGTTATTTTTTTGTGTTTTATGTTCTTATTTTTGTGCTTTATGTTCTTATTTTTGTCTTTATTTGTTTGCCTATTTTAGCCTTCCTGTTCTTATTTATCTGTGTTTGTCTTTTATTACGACATTTGTTATTATTTTCAAGTTTTTGTGCTTTTATTTACATGTTTGTGTTATTATTATTTATCTGTTTTGTTTTTTACATACGTTTGTGTTCTTATTTACGTGCTGTGATTACCGTATTTTTGTTCCTATTAACGTATTTTTGCTTGTGCATTTTTTTCTTCACGTATTTTTTCACGTATTCTTGTTCTTCACGTATTTTTTCACGTATTCTTGTTCTTCACGTATTTTTGTTTTCACATAATTTTGTTCTTCACGTATTTTTGTTCTACACGAATTTTTGTTCTTTACGGATTATTGTTCTTAACGTATTTTTATTTTCTCGTATTCTTATTTTTCGCGTATTTTTGCTCTTCGTGTATTTTTTTCTTCAAATAGTTTCATTTTTCTTTGCGTATTTTGCATATTTTTGTTCTCGTATTTTTGTTCTTCACGTATTTTTGTTAACATATTTTTGTTCTTTGTGTTTTTTCTTATGTTTCTTTACTTATTTTCTGCTTCGCATATTTTTGTTCTTCGCGTATGTTTGTTCTTTCCGTATTTTTGGTCTCTCCGTATTTTTATTCTTTGCGCATTTGTTAACATTTTCTTTACTTATTTTTGCTATTCACGTATTTGTGTTCTTCACTTTCTTTTAATAATTTTTTGTTATTCACGTTTTTTCTCGACTTTCTTTGTTGTTATCACGAAATTGGTGATAATAACATAAACAGACAACAACAAGAAACACAGACAACAACAAGGAACACAGACGACAACAAGAAACACAGACAACAACAAGAAACACAGACAACAACAAGAAACACAGACAACAACAAGAAACACAGACAACAACAAGAAACACAGACAACAACAAGAACACAGAAACAACAAGAAACACAGACGATACAAGAAACACAGACAATAACAAGAAACACAGACAATAACAAGAAACACAGACAACAACAAGAACACAGACGACAACAAGAAACACAGACAACAACAGAAACACAGACAACAACAAGAAACACAGACAACAACAAGAAACACAGACAACAACAAGGAACACAGACGACAACAAGAAACACAGACAACAACAAGAAACACAGACAATAACAAGAAACACGAAACAACAAGAAACACAGACAACAACAAGAAACACAGATCGACAACAAGAAACACGACAATAACAAGAAACACAGACAATAACAAGAACACAGACAATAACAGAAACACAGACAAACAAGTAACACAGACAATAACAAGTAACACAGACAACAACAACAAACACAGACAATAACAAGAAACACAGACAACAACAACAAACACAGACAACAACAAGAAACACAGACAATAACAAGTAACATAGACAATAACAAGAAACACAGACAACAACAACAAACACAGACAACAACAAGAAACACAGACAATAACAAGTAACATAGACAATAACAAGAAACACAGACAAAACAAGTAACATAGACAATAACAAGAAACACAGACAATAACAAGAAACACAGACAACAACAAGAAAACAGACAACAACAAGAAACACAGACAACAACAAGAAACACAGACAATAACAAGAAACACAGACAATAACAAGAAACACAGACAACAACAAGAAACACAGACAATAAAAAGAAACACAGACAACAACAAGAAAACACAGACAACAACAAGAAACACAGACAACAACAAGAGACACAGACAATAACAAGAAACACAGACAATAACAAGAAACACAGACAAAACAAGAAACACAGACAACAACAAGAAACACAGACAACAACAAGAAACACAGACAATAACAAGAAACACAGACAATAACAGAGAAACACAGACAATAACAAAAAACACAGACAACAACAAGAAACACAGACTACAACAAAAACACAGACATAACGAGAAACACAGACAATAACAAGAAACACAGACAATAACAAGAAACACAGACAATAACAAAAACATAGACAACATCAAGAAACACAGACTACAACAAGAAACACAGACAATAACGAAAACACAGACAACAACAAGAAACACAGACAACAACAAGAACACAGACAACAACAAGAAACACAGACTACAACAAGAAACACAGACAATAACGAGAAACACAGACAATAACAAGAAAACACAGACAATAACAAGAAACACAGACAATAACAAGAAACACAGACATAACACAAAAACACAGACAACAACAAGAAACACAGACTACAACAAGAAACACAGACAATAACGAGAAACACAGACAACAACAAGAAACACAGACAACAACAAGAAACACAGACAACAACAAGAAACACAGACTACAACAAGAAACACAGACAATAACGAGAAACACAGACAATAACAAGAAAACACAGACAATAAACAAGAAACACAGACAACAACAAGTAACACAGACAACAACAAGAAACACAGACAATAACAAAAAAAACAGACAACAACACAGAAACACAAACAACAACAAGAAACACAAACAACAACAAGAAACACAGACAACAACAAGAAACACAAACAACAACAAGAAACACAGACAATAACAAAAAAAAAACAGACACAACAAGAAAAACACAAACAACAACAAAAACACAGACAACAACAAGAAACACAGACAACAACAAGAAACACAGACAATAACAAAAAAACAGACAACAACAAGAAACACAAACAACAACAAGAAACACAGACAACAACAAGAAACACAAACAACAACAAGAAACACAAAAACAACAACAAGAAACACAGACAATAACAAGAAGCACAGACAACAACAAGAAACACAGACAACAACAAGAAACACAGACAACAACAAGAAACACAAACAACAACAAGAAACACAGACAACAACAACAAGCACAGACAATAACAAGAAACACAGACAACAACAAGAAACACAGACAATAACAAGAAAACACAGACGACAACAACAAGAAACACAGACAATAACAAGAAACACAGACAATAACAAGAAACACAGACGACAACAACAAGAAACACAGACAATAACAAGAAACACAGACAACAACAAGAAACACAGACAATAACAAGAAACACAGACAATAACAAGAAACACAGACAACAGCAAGAAACACAGACAATAACAAGAAACACAGACAATAACAAGAAACACAGACAACAACAAGAAACACAGACAACAACAAGAAACACAGACAACAACAAGAAACACAGACAATAACAAGAAACAATAAATAACTGACTCACATAAAATAAACTACAACTGTTACAACGGTTTATCACAAGTTTGTTTACGGATAAATTATGTTAAAGTTGGTTAAGCAGGTCTCTAGAATTGTTAAATTTAGATTATCAATACTTTTGGAAGAGCTGACATCACAGTTAACTTGATCAGTCTTTACTTTAGTTACTCCACCAACTTTAGAGATCAATTTCCCTTCACAGCGTGAAATATTTAGACAGTTTTGCAATCAATAGTCATAGTTTTGCAATCAATAGTCATAGTTTTGCAATCAATAGTCATAGTTTTCCAATTGATGGTCATAGTTTTGCAATTAATGGTCATAGTTTTGCAATTAATGGTCATAGTTTTGCAATCAATAGTCATAGTTTTGCAATCACTAGTCATAGTTTTGCAATTAATGGTCATAGTTTTGCAATCACTAGTCATAGTTTTGCAATCACTAGTCATAGTTTTGCAATCACTAGTCATAGTTTTGCAATCACTAGTCAGAGTTTTGCAATCACTAGTCATAGTTTTGCAATCACTAGTCAGAGTTTTGCAATCACTAGTTAGAGTTTTGCAATCACTAGTCAGAGTTTTGCAATCACTAGTTAGAGTTTTGCAGTCACTAGTTAGAGTTTTGCAATCAATAGTCATAGTTTTGCAATCAATAGTCATAGTTTTGCAATCAATAGTCATAGTTTTGCAATCAATAGTCATAGTTTTGCAATCAATAGTCATAGTTTTGCAATTAATGGTCATAGTTTTGCAATTAATGGTCATAGTTTTGCAATTAATGGTCATAGTTTTGCAATCAATAGTCATAGTTTTGCAATCACTAGTCATAGTTTTGCAATTAATGGTCATAGTTTTGCAATCACTAGTCATAGTTTTGCAATCAATGGTCATAGTTTTGCAATCACTAGTCATAGTTTTGCAATCACTAGTCATAGTTTTGCAATCACTAGTCATAGTTTTGCAATCACTAGTCAGAGTTTTGCAATCACTAGTTAGAGTTTTGCAGTCACTAGTTAGAGTTTTGCAATCACTAGTTAGAGTTTTGCAATCACTAGTCAGAGTTTTGCAATCACTAGTTAGAGTTTTGCAATCACTAGTTAGAGTTTTGCAATCACTAGTTAGAGTTTTGCAATCACTAGTTAGAGTTTTGCAATCACTAGTTAGAGTTTTGCAATCACTAGTTAGAGTTTTGCAATCACTAGTTAGAGTTTTGCAATCACTAGTTAGAGTTTTGCAATCACTAGTTAGAGTTTTGCAATCACTAGTTAGAGTTTTGCAATCACTAGTTAGAGTTTTGCAATCACTAGTTAAGAGTTTTGCAATCACTAGTTAGAGTTTTGCAATCACTAGTTAGAGTTTTGCAATCACTAGTTAGAGTTTTGCAATCACTAGTCAGAGTTTTGCAATCACTAGTTAGATTTTTGCAATCACTAGTTAAGAGTTTTGCAATCACTAGTCAGAGTTTTGCAATCACTAGTCAGAGTTTTGCAATCACTAGTCAGAGTTTTGCAATCACTAGTTAGAGTTTTGCAATTTGCAAAATGTTACAAAAAGATGTATCTTTGTATTATTTTTCATGTTAGATTACCTGGAGTTTACCTGGAGAGAGTTTCGGGATCAACGCCCCCGCGGGCCGGTCTGAGACCAGGCAGGGTTGTAACACAGTCCAATGCTAATACGTGGGTCTGGAGTTTTCACAATTCGGGTTCAAGCCCCGCCCGTGGTATGGTTTATTTGCAATCGTGTCATTACGATTTCGTGAATCAGAAATCCACTAGACAGCCGCGTAAAGTCTACGGATATATCATGCCATGTTTCACTTACTCCTCTGCCCTTGTCTTCACCAGTATAATAAATTATCCTTACAAAAATTCCAGACTATTGAGGAATGTATAACTTTTAAAGAGGTGGAGGAGTAAGCTAGCAGAAGGCATCGGTCAGCTGACCAAAAGCTCCAAAACTGTGGGTCATCACGTGACTAAGACCCGCGTCAGGAAATGTAAAAATATGACAAATGCAGAACCAAGTTAATATTACAGACTGTGAAGGGAAACTGATAATTAAACTTGGTGGAGTAACTAAAGAAGAGATTGACCAAGTTAACTTTACTGTCAGCTCTTACATAACTGTTAATAAACTGAATTTAACAATTCTAGAGAACGTGTTAAATAGCTTTAGGTTAATGCATTTTTAAACTAACTTGTGATACAAGTGTTTAATAGTTTTTGTTTTATATTGTGTTCTTTGGTTTGGTTATAACTTATTGCTTGTTTGTTGATGTCTGTGTTTGTAACTAACCACTGCTGCTGTTATTGACGTTCTTATTGTTGATTATGTTCTTGTAGATGATAGTCAACAGGTATTTCGTACATGTTGATTATGTGTATATATATATATATATATATATATATATATATACATATATATATATATATATATATATATATATATATATATATATATATATATATATATATATATATATATATATATATATATATATATATATATATACTAGGAACCAGGTGCTACCAGTGATAAATTAAATTATTAAACCAGCAATAAAGTAAACTAATATTCGATAAACAGTTTTATATATTAACTTCTCAAATAGTTAATTTGATTCTAATATCAGCAAGTTTAATATTGGAAGAGAAAGGTGATAAAGCATAATCATTATCTGTCAGTTATGATTGATAATGGTCATAATTACCATAGATCCATAATTAATTTACCAAGAAATAAACTGTTAAAAATAAGAACGTTTGAAGAAATCTTACTCCGAGAATATTTTAAAATACACGAAGTCAGTCATTTTCTGCAAGTAGACGTAACATTACGTCGACATTACGTCTAGTGCTGTCTCGTCAGCACTACATTCTTCCGCTATTGCAGTGGCATCATCAGATGATCGCTGTGACGTAAAATCTTCACTGAATCATGGTTCACTGAATCATGGTTCACTGAATCATGGTTCACTGAATCATGGTTCACTGAATCATGGTTCAATATCATGTCATTGTTAAATGATTCCAGTCGATATTACCAGGATGTTACTATGTTGTGTTACTGCATGCGTTGTCTTACATGATGTTATTGTTACGTGACACGTCGTAACGTAGCCACGACGTTACTGCAATAGCAGCAGAATGTGGGAGGTGATGGGGCGAGGAGGAACACACATACACACACGGGCACTCACACTTACACATAAACACACGCACACACACACACACACACACACACACACACACACACACACACACACACACACACACACACACACACACACACACACACACACAGTGTTTGCAACTTAAGTTTCAACACACACACTTGCAACCTAATCTAGGAGGCTTAACATAGCATCGCCGGGGGGGGACTAGCTAGTCAGTCGGTCTTCTCAGTGGTTGGTTTCCGTACTTGCTAACCGGTTGTGGACACCTATAACCGGTTGTGGATACCTCCAATCGGTTGTGGACACCTCAAACCGGTTGTAGACACCTGCAAACCTCTGCTTCACTCATCAAAGCTCTGCCTCAGTTGGGCATGAAGAACATCTGTTAAAAGTCAATGCAATTCTAAATTAGTCTAGAAGTTAATAAATAATTAACGGTTCATCTGCCAAGGCCGCTCCCTCCCTCCCTACCCTCTCTTTAAAATAGACTCTTAAACAGTTCGTTGCCACATTGATAGACGTAATAGCACGCCTGTATGTTTTAATTTGTGTAGCGAGACTAGGTCACGGTGGCTGCTCTTAACTCAACCCTGTACAAAATGCATGTCTTGGTAAGACTCTATCTCTCGGTGGTAGTGTAGCTAGGAGTCCACAGACACTGTGGTCTCCCTGTCGCGGGTATGACCTTTGACCTGAGTGCTTCTTGAGTGAGTGTTGTGACCCGAGTCTGCCGCCTGACCTCTAGTTAGATAATAGCTGTGTTCTGCATCGCGACCGTACGTTAGCATAAGTTCCTTAGGATAGTTTTTTTCTCTCTCTCCTCTCAAGACGAGAGCACACAGTCTCCACACACTTGAGACTTGAATTCCAACCGTAAATGTGTTCCTGTACGTCTGTGCTCACTCCATTGTTGGTGGTGGCATATTAAAGATCCCTCAGTCCCCTCCAAAGATCTTAACTATTAATAAGTTGAATGTCACTCACCTTTCAAGTCAGTATTGCTTCAAACAATGTACGGAATGATCAGCAACAGTACCCCCAAAACACAAACATTAGGCGTTTGTTTTGCGATAGCAGATTGGCGAACTTACCTCCAGCCTGTGAAGCTCACCTGTGTACTTGTACAATAATAGCGTTCTCCTTTCTTACCTTCTTCCTGCAGAACCGCTCCCCCAACAGGGCGTCTGTGTTGACCTGCCCTCACGTGCTGGTGGCCCTGGGCCTACTGTCCACCTTCGTCAAGGAAAACACTTGGTAAAGGGTATCATAAAAGGCAGCAGCACCTCCACCAGCGGCACCGCGCGCGCACGCACACGAACAGCAGTGTTCTGTAGGTAAAACCAAGAAAATTGATGAGGAGGACCAATACTTTGATTCTCCCGTCGTGAGCGTCTCTGCTGGTGGTGGCATCTGTTGCCTGGACCATGATGATGATGATGGTGTGTGTGTGTGCGTGTGCGTGTGTGTGTGTGTGTGTGTGTGTGTGTGTGTGTGTGTGTGTGTGTGTGTGTGTGTGTGTGTGTGTATGTATGTGTGTATGTGTGTGTGTGTGGAGGGTGGGCGACCTCCCTACCCCCTCCTCCCTCCCTCCACCCAAGCACCAACAGAACACCTGCCATCATCACTGACCAAAACAACTCACAACTATCATGGATTTTCTAAATCCTCTTCTCTTGTTATTATAGTTTTGAACACATTTAAAGAAACATGTAGTTAACATAATTTCATATATATATATATATATATATATATATATATATATATATATATATATATATATATATATATATATATATATATATATATATATATATATATATGAAGTGTTTATAAAGTCCTTGTTCAAATTTTATTAAGAAAAGTTATATTACACAAGAACTATATATAAAGACATATATAATTCATAATATTTCATCCTTATTCCAAATATATTTATGAAGTCGGAGCAATCTCGAGAAATTCCAATCCAAAGTTGTGGCAACACTAGACCAGCTGGTGTTCCAGGTGGCAACACTAGACCAGCTGGTGTTCCAGGTGGCAACACTAGACCAGCTGGTGTTCCAGGTGGCAACACTAGACCAGCTGGTGTTCCAGGTGGCAACACTAGACCAGCTGGTGTTCCAGGTGGCAACACTAGACCAGCTGGTGTTCCAGGTGGCAACACTAGACCAGCTGGTGTTCCAGGTGGCAACACTAGACCAGCTGGTGTTCCAGGTGGCAACACTAGACCAGCTGGTGTTCCAGGTGTGTCCTCTTAATCACTGCAACACTTCCAAATCAAATGTTGTTCAGAGCTTGAGTTGCGTGTACACTTGTAAACAAACAATTTATATTACTGATGTATATCATTTCTGTAAAAAAATTAGTCTCAATATTTTGAAATACCAAGGTCAGAAAAAAAAAAATATATATATATATATATATATATATATATATATATATATATATATATATATATATATATATATATATATATATATATATATATGCAGTATTTGTGTTAGAGACTGACCGCCCAACCAACCAGTCACAAACCTCATGATTTTGTTCAACTAGATAGTGTTCCATTGTGTTCTAGTACCACTGTAGTACATATAGTACCACTGTAGTACACATAGTACCACTGTAGTACACTTAGTACCATTTGTATCACTCGCTACACTCGGCACGTGCCTTCTTTAAAAACGTATCGCTTTTCCCTGGGCTTCGTTTCTATTGCAATGTTTCGCTCGGCTTGAGGTTATCCCTGCCGTCTTGGCACTCTTCTAACCTAGCGCTCGAAAGGTTGTTGCTATTGGTGCTGATGCTGCTGCTGCTGCTCCTCTGTCGGGTGGAAATGTTGTCAGTGTAACCCTTCATCGTGCTGACAGGAAACAGTGGATAGTGAGGTGGTGAAGAACTCTCAACTCCAGTGGTGATTGCTTCAACTTATTCACAACCACTGCTAAAACTTACCTGCTAAGCCCTGCCACTGGTGTACCATACCTTCCACTAGTTTACCATTCCTTCAACTAGTTTACTCTGCCTTCTACTAGTATGCTACACCTTCTACTAGTATACTATACCTTCTACTAGTTTCACCATTGGTTTACCAAGGGTTCTGGCCACGACGCGATTTCCCAGTTCCACTGGTGTATTGGGTCAGTCATCAGTTGCAGAAGGTACTGGTAAATCCCTCACAGATCACCCATCTACGAGGTACTGGTAAATCCCTCACAGATCACCCATCTACGAGGTACTGGTAAATCCCTCATAGATCACCCATCTACGAGGTACTGGTAAATCCCTCATAGATCACCCATCTACGAGGTACTGGTAAATCCCTCATAGATCACCCATCTACGAGGTACTGGTAAATCCCTCACAGATCACTCATCTACGAGGTACTGGTAAATCCCTCATAGATCACCCATCTACGAGGTACTGGTAAATCCCTCACAGATCACTCATCTAGGAGGTACTGGTAAATCCCTCACAGATCACCCATCTACGAGGTACTGGTAAATCCCTCACAGATCACCCATCTACGAGGTACTGGTAAATCCCTCACAGATCACCCATCTACGAGGTAATGGTAAATTCCTCATCAGTCGTTGAAAATACGGAAAAAAAATAATTTTTGCACAGGGAAAAAGTTAAGAGTTGTCGACAATAGACTTCGCTAATTTTTTTTATTTTGAGTTAGATTCTCAATATATTTTTTTTACCAGGATCATTAAAAAAATTCAACTGCGTATCGGTAATGCAGAAATAAATTTGGGGTTGCTTTAGGGATATTGTAAGAAGGTCGACGACTGATCCAGAAGCAATAATTTACGACTACCGTATTCTTTACGCTACGACTACCGTATTTTTCACGCTTCGACTACCGTATTGTTCACGCTACGACTACCGTATTGTTCACGCTACGACTACCGTATTGTTCACGCTACGACTACCGTATTGTTCACGCTACGACTACCGTATTGTTCATGGTACTACTGTATTGTTCACGCTACGACTACTGCATTGTTCACTCCACGACTACCGTGTTGTTTACGCTACGATTACGGTACTGTTCACACCACGACTACCGTATTGTTCACGTCACCACTACTGTATTGTTCATGGTACAACTACATTGTTGAATATGATGAGTGAGAGATAATATTGTTGAACCACCATTACTACCACCATTACTACCATCATTACTACCATTACTACCACCATTACTACCACCATTACTACCATCATTACTTCCACCACTATCACAATCACTACCACCACTACCACCATCACTACCACCACCACTACTACCCCCACCATTGCTAACACCATTACTACCACCACCACCATTACTGTCACCATTACTACCACCATTACTTCCACCACTATCACAATCACTACCACCACTACCACCATCACTACCACCACCACTACTACCACCACTACTACCACCACTACCATCACCATTGCTACCACCACCATTACTACCGCCACCATTACTACCATCACCATTACTACCACCATCACTACTATCATCATTACTACCACCCACTACCACCACCACAACCACCACCATCAATACCATCACCATTGCTACCACCACAATTACGACCATCACTACCACCATTATCATTACCATCACCACTCCCCCTACTCAGCACCCACCTCGACCCACCCATCACCCACCACCACCACGACCCATCCATCACCACCTCGACCCACCCATACACCCACCTCGACCCACCCATCACCCACCATGACCCACCCATCACTACCACGACCCACCCATCACCACGACCCACCCATCACCCACCTCGACCCACCCATTACCCACCATGACCCACCCATCACTACCACGACCCACCCATCAGCACGACCCACCCATCACCCACCTCGACCCACCCATCACCCACCTCGACCCACCCATCACTCATCACGACCCACATATCATCCACCACGTACATCACTTAATAATTATATATATATATATATATATATATATATATATATATATATATATATATATATATATATATATATATATATTATATATATATATATATTATATATATATATATATATATATATATATATATATATATATATATATATATATATATATATATATATATATATATATTTCCTAAAATTATTATAATTTTACGAGGATAAGCACTGGTAACCAGAGGCCAGGTGTGTAGTGTGTGTGTATGGCAGGTGTGTAGTGAGTTTATGACAGGTGTGTAGTGAGTATATGACAGGTGTGTAGTGAGTGTATGACAAATGTGTAGTGAGTATATGACAGGTGTGTAGTGAGTATATGACAGGTATGTAGTGAGTGTATGACAGGTGTGTAGTGAGTTTATGACAGGTGTGTAGTGAGTATATGACAGGTGTGTAGTGAGTATATGACAGGTGTGTAGTGAGTGTATGACAGGTGTGTAGTTAGTATATGACAGGTGTGTAGTGAGTGTATGACAGGTGTGTTGTGTGTGTATGACAGGTGTATTGGGTGTACTAAGGTGTAGAATATGGAATAAGGCGTACAGTTGTGTAGCTGTAGGACTGTATACTGAGTGCGCAGGTGTATCACAGGTGTCGTACAGGTACAGGTGTACAGCACAGCGTAGTTTGGTTGAGTGTACCAGTGTTGGTGTACAAGTAGATCCTGAGAGTGAGGTGTAATGGGTGGGTGTATTACACACACACGCACACGTACACACTCTCACGCACTCATAGACGGAGCCAGGAGCTATGACTCGACAATACAACAACATATAGATGAGTACACAAACAGTTTCTACATTTAAACCTAAATCATTAGGCATACCAGTTAGAGAGAGGGAGGGAGAAGACCGGTGCTAGAGAACAACCTGACAGGGGAGACTCTACAGATATCGTGCAGAGGGAAAGATCTGTGAGTAAACATAACACCAAACATATCACCAGAAACCAATACAATCCACATAAGATCGAAGTATATGTGAAGTTAGGGAGAGTTTCTTCTGTGTTGTAAATCCCTGAAGACTTAACTGGACTTACTACGTCTGGTCCGTCACGGAACCCACAGAACCATCCTGGTCCAGCATACTGCTGGTCCAACACACTGCTGGTCCAACACACTGCTGGTTTAACACACTGATGGTCCAGCACACTGCTGGTCCAACACACTGATGGTCCAGCATACTGCTGGTCCAACACACTGATGGTCCAACACACTGATGGTCCAGCACACTGCTGGTCCAACACACTGCTGGTCCAACACACTGCTGGTCCAACACACTGATGGTCCAACACACTGATGGTCCAACACACTGCTGGTCCAACACACTGCTGGTCCAACACACTGATGGTCCAACACACTGATGGTCCAACACACTGCTGGTCCAGCACACTGCTGGTCCAACACACTGATGGTCCAGCACACTGCTGGTCCAACACACTGCTGGTCCAACACACTGATGGTCCAACACACTGCTGGTCCAACACACTGATGGTCCAACACACTGATGGTCCAACACACTGATGCTCCAGCACACTGCTGGTCCAACACACTGATGGTCCAGCACACTGCTGGTCCAACACACTGCTGGTCCAACACACTGATGGTCCAGCACACTGCTGGTCCAACACACTGATGGTCCAGCACACTGCTGGTCCAACACACTGCTGGTCCAACACACTGATGGTCCAGCACACTGCTGGTCCAACACACTGCTGGTCCAACACACTGATGGTCCAGCACACTGCTGGTCCAACACACTGCTGGTCCAACACACTGCTGGTCCAACACACTGCTGGTCCCACACTCTGCTGGTCCAACACACTGATGGTCCAGCACACTGCTGGTCCAACACACTGCTGGTCCAACACACTGCTGGTCCAACACACTGATGGTCCAACACACTGATGGTCCAACACACTGCTGGTCCAACACTCTGCTGGTCCAACACACTGATGGTCCAGCACACTGCTGGTCCAACACACTACTGGTCCAACACACTGCTGGTCCAACACACTGATGGTCCAACACACTGCTGGTCCAACACACTGCTGGTCCAACACACTGATGGTCCAACACACTTTAAAACTATTTAAGAGAGAGGTTTGCAGAAACCTTGTACTGGAGCTCAGAGGCTTCAACTACTAACGGAACTAAACCTGACGCTCAAAAAAACGACAAATCAGGTGAGCTATGATTACGACCTTCATAATACTTACGAGGTTTAGATAAAACCGATGGATAAAAGGCTATAACACCTGAGGCACAGAGGCAAAAGGGACACATATCGAGGCTAAGAATGTAGATAGTCCGCAGGAATGTTAGGGAATATTTCTTCAGCCTTAGGATGGAGAATAAGCAGAATGAACTTGATTAAAAATCCTTGGAGGCAAAAAAAAAACAGTAAATGGTTACAAGACTGGGTACGATATGAACCAAGATGCAAGAAGCATATAATAGAGGTAATCGTAGTTGAAATGGAGGGGCCAGGAGCTGAGACTGGAACCCCAGCAAACACTGCTGTGTGAGGACCCTCACACAAACACAAACATACTTGCCGGTTAAATACATAAATTAAGTCACTTCTGAAGTTTGTAAGAAATTTCTCGTTTTGTACAGAAACCGCATCTTGGACAGCACCGCAATGCAGGGCACCAAGAAGTGCAATGCAGGGCACCAAGAAGTGCAATGCAGGGCACCAAGAAGTGCAATGCAGGGCAGGAGAGAGCACAGAGTGAGGGAACATAACAGGGCGTGGCATCCATGCCTACTTAACCTGCCTCTCTCTCCACTCCCTCATAAAAATCTATCTTAAACCGGACTATTGATTTCGTGGCTGGCCGGCCTCTGGGAGCCGAGGTCACTCTGACCTCACCTAGTGCATGGAGGTCACTCTTAACATCACAAGACATCACCAGTGCACAAGTTACTCACCATGTCATCGCCTTCCTGTAAATTCCAGTACAGAGAAGAGTTACTCTGGCCTCATTTCATGTGTACATAGTGAGACATATTTGACCGTACTGGTGAAATTAGTCACCTAGACACCTAACGACCGCTAGGTATAGATCATTATAGGTACTTAAGAACAAGAATCACTTTGATCTCCGTTTTAGGAAGCATGAAACTACCATATCATTGTTACGACTTCAAAAAAAAGGATATAAAATAAATCCTCGAGACTCCTCTTGCATGCGTGTGATATATCTGGAGGCTTCGTGTTTTCTCATCAAACTTTTAAGTCTTTCTCTGAAGATATTTTTGTGTATTAAGGCGATGTTGTGGGTTTTAAAGTGTCGGGTTTGCTGGGAATAATCAAAGTTTTAACTTGACTCTTTTTTTTTTTTTAAAGTCGACTTGTGTAGAGATGCGCAAACTTTGTAAGGTAGAAGTGAGACAAGCTTTATTTCTGTAAGCATTAATGAAGCTGACCTTGTTAAGCTTTATAGCTGTTGTCAATTTTGAGTGCTGAACTGACAGTATTATGGGTGTCATGCGTAATCTCGTGTGTCGTTTGTTTGGTGTGGAACTGTCGTTGTTACAGTCGGAACTGCAATTGTTATGGTTGTCGTGTGAGGTTGACAGACTCATCCTCGCTGAAGTTGAGGAGAAAAACAAAGATTTTCTATATTTTTTAATCCCCTCCCGTGTGTGAGAGTGACTTTTTCCTGCTGATTTTGAAGTGTGTAATTTATTTTGGGTTTATGCAAATCCTACATGTGAACAATATTACCTCTGGCAGCAGACTGGGGCAGTCAGACCAACTCCTCTTTACAAGAGCCATTAAACGAGAGGGCCTTTTTATTTGTTTACGTTTTTTTCATATTGTAAAACATTATGGCTGCTTTCATAGGCTGGCCGTAAGGATATGAAGTATGAACTCTTTCAGGAATATCCGTTAAGTACCTGAACGTCGGGGGATCGACGGCCACACACTCACCAGGCCCAAGACTGGATGCTGACTAATCCAGTCAACCTGTTCTACGACGCCATTCACAACCCTCTCAGACGAACCTAACACCGCTCTCAACACGGGCGTTCCTCTAACAATAATAATATTATTTTCAATATCTTTCTTTCTCAATGATATGTATATATATATATATATATATATAATATATATATATAATATATATATATATATATATATATATATATATATATATATATATATATATATATATATATAAGGATATCCTGTATTTTGTGTATTTTGTGTATGGTTGATGCGAGAGAGGCAACAGAAGGTGTAACTGTTACAACATGGTTGTTAGTGTTGATCTTGTTTGAGGTTGAGTTAGTTGACTAGTGTTTGATAGTTCTGTAAAGAGTGTTTGCTTGTAGTTGAGCGAGTGTTGCACGCACCGCTAGTCTTTATGTACAGTTTCAGATGCTTTTTTTTCAAAATTATACTAGATTTACCTAAGATTAATTAGCGGTATATATAGTTGAATCAAGGTATATTCAGAAATAGACCAGTTGTAATGTTAATAGGAATGATGGTAGATCTCTGCCAATTATTTTGTGAATGTAAAAAAAAAATATATATAAATATATATAAAGAAATCTTTAATCAAATGAGAAATGCATTATTTGTGGTCAGATGATAGGGAAGAATGTTTTTTTTATGTGGATTTTTGGTTCTGATAGGCTAAGCTAGCATAACAATCACTATGCTCTTCTTGTAACATACTTGTATTTGCCATTAATTATCTTCCCCTCTCCCTCCTCCCCCCCCAAAAAAATATTTTTACCTTTGATGACCAAAATTTAAAAATCCGACTCTTGTCTCCATTACGTTTCCAAAAATAGGGCTAAACCTGTTATATTACGTTTTAGTAATTGTCTAAAGCAGTGTAAAATGTGATTATCTTAATTAATTTTCGTAGGATTACCTTGGCTGAGCTTAGATGATAATGGATTTTTATATATGGGTGTTCAAGGGGGAGGGGGAAGTGGTCAGAAATTTGGAATCTTGTTTTGGGAAAGTTTAGGCAATGTGATGCTGGGAGCCAGCTGTTCATGATGCTGGGAGCCAGCTGTTCATGATGCTGGGAGCCAGCTGTTCATGATGCTGGGAGCCAGCTGTTCATGATGCTGGGAGCCAGCTGTTCATGATGCTGGGAGCCAGCTGTTCATGATGCTGGGAGCCAGCTGTTCATGATGCTGGGAGCCAGCTGTTCATGATGCTGGGAGCCAGCTGTTCATGATGCTGGGAGCCAGCTGTTCATGATGCTGGGAGCCAGCTTTTCATGACACCAAAACCCAGCCGTTCATGGCGACAGGACCCAAATGTTCATGACACCAGAACCCAGCCGTTCATGGCGCCAGGACCCAGCCGTTCATGACACCAGAACCCAGCCGTTCATGGCGCCAGGACCCAGCCGTTCATGACACCAGAACCCAGCCGTTCATGGCGCCAGAACCCAGCCGTTCATGACACCAGAACCCAGCCGTTCATGGCATGCTGCCTCGCTGCTCACTCTTCCTTGAACGTGTCAGCAATATCTATACTATTGGCTTTGAGTGTAACGTGTGTGTGCGAGTCCATGTCTAACGTAACGAAAGACCAAGAGCCCTCTCTTAAGTCATTGTTTTGTGGCTGTTGCTCTTCCACGTGAAAAGCATTCCTCTTTCAGTCTCATTTGTCTCTCTACAAACTCATTCCATTTGAATGAGATAGGAATGTTTCAAAGTCTCAGTCTCTCTTTCTCTCTCTCTCTCTCTCTCTCTCTCTCTCTCTCTCTCTCTCTCTCTCTCTCTCTCTCTCTCTCTCTCTCTCTCTCTCTCTCTCTCTCTCTCTCTCTCTCTCCTTCCATTATAACTCATTCCTCATATCTCTTTCTATAAATAGATAAGAACTTCTGGAACCTTTCACGGCCGTTAATTTAGAGATGGAAACGTTACTACGACGTTTCGGTCCGTCGTGGACCATTTATAATGTCCATGAAGGACTGAAACGCCGGCTAAAGTTTCGACTCCAAATTGGGTTTTTTTGGTGAACTGTTCCAGCCACGGTATTGTGGATTTTATTCTCCTTTTGGAGCTTGTTTGTACTTCTTCTTGGTGTGGCATTTAGTTTTACATGTATCTAGTGTAGTGACAGTGGTCCGCCTCTTGGTCCACCAAGAGTTACGATATATTTTTGTAATTACGTACGCTAGTATTGGGCCTGTTCTTACGTTGGTGGACCGGCAGGCGGTCCACGACACATGTGTGTTTTGTGGTGGCTGGCCCGGTGGAGTGCTGAAGGATGAGGTTCCCTGGTGGACTGATCAGGACGGGAATGGACGTGAAGCCTTTATACGGTTGCCGCACTCGGCTTCGTTATCACGACAGGAATGAACGCGAAGCCTTTATATGATTGCCGCACTCGGCTTTGTTATCGGGACGGGAATGGACGTGAAGCCTTGACATGGTCACCAAGCTCGGCGAATCCTGACAATTACGAAGCCAATCGGACACGGTCACGCAGGAAACAGTTCTCGGTGGCCAGAGTAGGACGGTCACTGTCTCCAGTCCGGGCCCAGCCACCAGGTCAAACATGGTCACCGATTAGCTCGAGGCTCTCACCAAGTTTTTTCATCATTAATACTTTTATAATTATTTTTGATTATCATATTATTATATATATATATATTATTATTATTATCGTGTATAGGCCTAACCCGGCCTATGTTTTTGTTGTCAGTTGATAAGCTGTGAAGAAATTGATGGATGGAACCAATAAATTATAAACAATATAAACTGAACGTTTTATTTCCCAGACGCGACACCATTGAAGGGTTCTTGATCCAGAGAACTGGAGCTACCATTCTTTGTTTTGGATAAAATCTCATTATCTCCCAGATGAGCAAGACACGTGAGTCAGTACTGACGAGACGTTTCGCCTGCTCAGCAGGCCTCTTCAGTCGTGGAGGTGCAGATATGAGGTAGTCAGTCCCTGAGCGTCCCAAATACTGTCTTCTACAGGCTTAATTAACGCTTCTAAATAATACAATAATAGTAATTAATAATATTATTATTAGTGGTAGTAGTAGTAATGAACTCCAGAAAAAATTATGCTGTGGAAATTTATCCCATATTTTCACTTAATATACAAAAAATGCGGCAATCAGGCTCGATCCAAGGAAGTTGATGACAGTTCCACTTCCTTAGATCAAGAGCCCCTCGCCGGCATCAAGGCATCTTTAAGGAGAGTGCTCCATAAGGGATACTAGGAGACACAGGTGACTTCGATACTTGGAGACACATGGCCCAGGATGTCTCCAGTGACGTCATAAAGCATCTTATATATATATATATATATATATATATATATATATATATATATATATATATATATATATATATATATATATATATATATATATATATATATAATATATATATATATATATATATATATATATATAGTAGGTTGGTAGACAACAACCACCCAGGGAGATACTACCGTCCTACCAAATGAGTGTGAAACACAAACCTGTAATTGTTTTACATGATGGTAGGATTGCTGGTGTCATTTTCTGTCTCATAAACATGCAAGGTTCCAGGTATTTCTTGCTACTTCTACTAACACTTAGGTCACACTACGCATGCATGTACAAGCATGTTTATACTAACCCCTCTGGGTTTTCTTCTTTTTTTCTTCCTAGTTCTTGTTCTTTAAAATATAAAAAAAAGTTCTTGTTCTTATTTATTTCTGTTTATCTCCATGGGGAAGTGGAACAGAATTTTTTCCTCCGTAAGCTATGCGTGTCGTAGGAGGCGACTAAATGCCAGGAGCAATGGGCTAGTAATCCCTTCTCCTGTATAAACTACTAAAAAGAAGGAAAAGAAATACTTTATAAAATTTGGATGTTTGAAAGTGCGTGGATGTAGTGCGTGTGATAAGAGATGATTGCTGATGTTATGAATGAAAAGAAGTTGGATGTCCTGGCCCTACGCGAAACAAAGCTAAAGGGGGTAGGTGAGTTTCAGTGGGGGGAAATAAATGGGATTAAGTCAGGGGTATCTGAGAGAGTTAGAGATAAGGAAGGGGTAGCAATAATGTTGAAGGAACAGTTATGGAGAGAGAAAAGGGAATATAAATGTGTAAATTCAAGGATTATGTGGATTAAAATAAGGGTCGGATGTGAAAAGTGGGTCATAATAAGTGTGTATGCACCTGGAGGAGAGAGGATTGTAGAGAAGATAGAGAGATTTTGGGAGACGCCAAGCAAGTGTATAGGAACTTTTGAACCAAGTGAGAGAGTAATTGTGGTAGGGGACCTAAATGCTAAACTGGGAGAAGCGTTTAGAGAGGGTTTGGTAGGTAAGTTTGGAGTGCCAGGTGTAAATGATAATGGGGAACATTTGGTTAAACTTTGTATAGAAAGGGGTTTGGCTATAGGTAACGCATGTTTTAAGAAAAAGAGAATAAATAAGTATACAAGATATGATATAGGGCGTAATGACAGTAGTTTGTTGGACTATATATATTGGTAGATTAAAAACTGTTGGGTAGACTTCAGGATGTACATGTTTATAGAGGGGCCACAGATATATCAGATCACTTTTTAGCTGTAGCTACAGTGAGAGTAAAAGTTAGATGGGATACAAGGAAAATGGAAGTAGCAAGTAAAAGAGAGGTGAAGGTTTATAAACTAAAGGAGGAGTCAGTTAGGAAAATTAAAAGTGAATGTAGGAAAGAGTAAGGTGATGAGGATAACCAGAAATTTAGGTAATGGAAGATTGGATATCAGATTGGAGGGAGAGAGTATGGAAGAGGTGAATCTAGTCAGACATTTGGGAGTGGACGTGTCAGCAGATGGGTCTATGAAAGATGACGTGAATCATAGAATTGACGAGGGTAAAAAGGTGAGTGGTGCACTGAGGAGTGTGAAGACAAAGAACTTTGCCCATAGAAGCAAAGAGGGGAATGTATGAGAGTATAGTTATACCAACATTCTTATTCGGGTGTGAAGCATGGGTGATGAATGTTGCAACAAGGAGAAGGCTGGAGGCAGTGATGTCATGTCTGAGGGCAATGTGTGGTGTGAATATAATGCAGAGAATCCACAGTTTGGAGATTAGGAAGAGATGTGGGATTACCAAAACTATTATCCAGAGGGTTGAGGTAGGGTTAGTGAGATGGTTTGGAAGTGTAAAGAGGATGGAATGAAATAGAATGGCTTCGAGAGTTTATAAATCTGTAGTGGAGGGAAGGCGGGGTAGGGGTCGGCCTAGGAAAGGTTGGAGGGAGGAGGTAAAGGAGAATTTGTGTGTGAGTGGCTTGGACTTCCAGCAAGAGTGCGTGAGCGTGTTAGATAGGAGCAAATGGAGACAAATGGTTTTTAGGACTTCACGTGCTGTTGGAGTGTAAGCAAGGTAACATGAAGGGATTCAGGGAAACAAGCAGGCCAGACTTGAGTCCTGGAGGTGGGAAGTACAGTGTCTACAGTCTGAAGGACGGGTGTTAATGTTGCAGTTTTATAACTGTAGTGTAAAATACTCCTCTGGCAAGACAGTGATGGAGTGAATGATGATGAAAGTTTTTCTTTTTTGGGCCAACCTGCCTTGGTGGCCACCTTGCCTTGGTGGCCACCCTGCCTTAGTGGCCACCTTGTCTTGGTGGCCACCCTGCCTTAGTGGCCACCTTGCCTTGGTGGCCATCCTGCCTTGCTGGGAGACGGCCGATGTGTTTATATATATATAATTATATATATATATATATATATATATATATATATATATATATATATATATATATATATATATATATATATATATATATGTATGTATGTAGTAGGAAGATCAGTGTTTTTTCTTCTGAATCCTTTTATTTATCTACTTTGTTAAGTGTGGTACACACTGAACTGAAAGAAACTGCAAAATGGTTTGATCCGAGGCGGGAAAGTGTAGCTCCAGTGCCTTGGATAAAAATGTCTTCGCCATTAACCCCCCTTCCCTCCCTCCCTCCCTCCTCTTGGAGGGCTGATCAGGGGTCACTGACCCCTGGATGATGTGTTGTAGATAGAGCTCTTCAACAGGGAAGGCTCTTGATCCAAGGAATTGGAGCTGTCCTCCCCTTCCCTGGATCCATTCTAACCGCCTCCCAGTTTCCAGGCGCTGTGTAATAATAATAATAATAATAATAATAATAATAATGATAATAATAATAAATAATTATAATAATCATAAAATACTAATGGGAAAATGATACTAATAATGCTAATAAGAATGATGGGATAATAATAATAATAGATGAAGGGAGGCCTATATCGCTCTTTCCACCGCCCAGATTTAGGCATTTCTTGGCCTGGCACATCGCCCAAGGAAAGGGACCTGCTCTCTTCCTTGGATCGAACCTGAATGCCTCCCATTTCTCTCCAGGCGTTGCATGTCCCCTACGGGTTTAGCGCTCTTCGTGTATATATGTTAACAGTTCTCCGGACATCTACTGCATGAAACCTACGGTGTTCTGTTGACGCTTCCCCGTGAATAGAACACGTGAAGGCGGTGGTTCACTGCGGTGTTTATGCCTCTCAAGGGAGGCTCCTGGAAGATGTGGAGGCTCCTGGAAGCAGGTGAAGAGGCTCCTGGAAGCAGGTGAAGAGGCTCCTGGAAGCAGGTGAGGAGGCTCCTGTAAGCAGGTGAGGAGGCTCCTGGAAGCAGGTGAGGAGGCTTCTGGAAGCAGGCGAAGAGGCTCCTGGAAGCAGATGAGGAGACTCCTGGAAGCAGGTGAGGAGACTCCTGGAAGCAGGTGAGGAGGGGGGAGGCTCTTCAAGAAGGCGCTGGACACGCACCTAAAGTCAGAACCTGACCAGCCGGGCTGTGGTTCCTACGTCGGCTTGTGTGCGGCCGGCAGTAACAGCCTGGTTGATCAGACCCTGATCCGCCGCGGGGGAGTTGACCCCCGAAACCCTCTCCAGGTATACTCCAGGTGAGGTACTGGACCCGCTTTTCCCTTCCTTTGAACCTGAAAGCTTCCCATCTCTTCCCAGGCACTGACCCTTATGGGTTTAGTGCTCCCCCTTCCCCTCTCCCTCATGAATACATAAAGTCTTCACTTAACGTTGTCGATAGGCTTTTCGAAACTGCTGCTTTAAGTGAAACGACGTATAACAAAACCAATTTTACCATAGGCTAATTTATATAAACAAGAGTTACGTTGCTACGGCAGGGGCGAGTTGAGAGGGAGGACAGTAGTGCGGCAGACGCCATGACTATGGAATGTGTCGCTCTGGGAAACTATAACTCATTTACTACTACTACTAATAATAATATCTTTATTTCTACAAGTACATGTACAAGGTATACAGTTCCAGCTGACATCAATGACATACTACTATGTAGAAAGCCGCTTGTTATGCAGAGCATTTCGGGCAAATTAGGTCAGTTGTGTCCCAGGATGCGACCCACACCAGTCCACTAACACCCAGGTACCCATTTTACTGATGGAGAACATAGACAACCAGTGTAAAGAATCACTCCCAATGTTTCTACCCTCGCCGGGAATCGAAGCGAGAGCTTTAGCTCTCATCAACATTATAACGAAACGACATTAAGTGAGGACTGCTTGTATAATACGGTGTAATCTGTATACACAAATAACAAGGAGGGAGAAAGAAGCGGAGTGGCTGGATATAGCATAAGCCGTCGTGGGGCCCTATATACCAACATGTTAAGTTGCTCTGTTGTTCTGTGACTGCAGGTACACTCTGCATTTTTTTTTACCCACTAGCAGTGTCTCACCGCCCACTGCACTCAGTACATCAGCTTGACGTCGCTGAGGACACCTGCCTTGGATAAAGTAAGTTTGGAAAAAGGTTAAACGTGATATTGATGTGTTGCTGTTTAGCTCAACATGACCAGCCAGGTCAACATTCCCCCCCCCCCCCATCCCCTGTTTATTACAACCTGAGGTGCTGTTTGATCCGTTTTGACTTATGATGACACGGACTCTTCTTGATGCTGGTGAGCTCTTGATCCAAGTCACTGAACCTATCCTTCCTTGCCTTGGATTGAACCTGATTGTCTCCTATTCCCTCAGGAACTGTATGACCCTTACTGGTTTAGCGCTAAATATAATAATAATAGAGAGGATAGTACATTCCAGCTGGGTGCCTTGATACAGGGAAAGTTCTTGTTCTAAGGAACTGGAGCTACGTTCTTTTTCATGCATCAAACCTGATGACTTCATTATTAAAAATGTGGATGTAAATCATGTTATTTTACAATAAATTCAAACATATCAATTGATTTTTATGAAGGAAAATCAGAATAAAATCAAAAAAATTTATTGTTTGAGATCATTGTTAAGGTTTAAACAGAATATATAAAATAGAATCTGGCGGCTGATTAGTTTTTTTAATTTTAAATTATTTGTGATAGTGAAAAAAAAATAATCACCGTCATCAAAGCTAAGTAATAGTTATATTAACTGAATAGATTATATATATAATATTAAATATATATATATAATATATATATATATATATAATATATATATATATATATAATATATAATATATATAAATATATAATATATATATATAAATATATATATATATAATAATTATATATATATATATATATATATATATATAATATATATATATATATATATATATATAATATAATTTTATTATCACACCGGCCGATTCCCACCAAGGCAGGGTGGCCCGAAAAAGAAAAACTTTCAACCATCATTCACTCCATCACTGTCTTGCCAGAAGGGTGCTTTACACTACAGTTTTTAAACTGCAACATTAACACCCCTCCTTCAGAGTGCAGGCACTGTACTTCCCATCTCCAGGACTCAAGTCCGGCCTGCCGGTTTCCCTGAACCCCTTCATAAATGTTACTTTGCTCACACTCCAACAGCACGTCAAGTATTAAAAACCATTTGTCTCCATTCACTCCTATCAAACACGCTCACGCATGCCTGCTGAAGTCCAAGCCCCTCGCACACAAAACCTCCTTTACCCCCTCCCTCCAACCTTTCCTAGGCCGACCCCTACCCCGCCTTCCTTCCACTACAGACTGATACACTCTTGAAGTTTTTCTGTTTCGCTCCATTCTCTCCACATGTCCGAACCACCTCAACAACCCCTCCTCAGCCCTCTGGACAACAGTTTTGGTAATCCCGCACCTCCTCCTAACTTCCAAACTACGTAGAATTCTCTGCATTATATTCACACCACACATTGCCCTCAGACATGACATCTCCACTGCCTCCAGCCTTCTCCTCGCTGCAACATTCATCACCCATGCTTCACACCCATATAAGAGCGTTGGTAAAACTATACTCTCATACATTCCCCTCTTTGCCTCCAAGGACAAAGTTCTTTGTCCCCACAGACTCCTAAGTGCACCACTCACTCTTTTTCCCTCATCAATTCTATGATTCACCTCATCTTTCATAGATCCATCCGCTGACACGTCCACTCCCAATATCTGAATACATATATATATATATATATATATAATATATATATATATATATTAATATATATATATATATATATAATATATATATATATATAATGTGTGTGTGGCTTTGTAGCCTACATATGTAAGTGTTACTAGTGAAGGAAGGTATGAACCTTGCTAAGTCTTCCTCTCTGATGAACTAGCTGTGTTCACTAACATGGCTAGTTCAGTAAGATTCAAGTAACATTGTTAGAGTTTAAGAAACAGATTCGTAACAAAGACATGCATGTAATTATCAAGATATTTATGGCCACGTTACGCCCTCCAGGTGCCGTATATGTGCCTTTTTCACATATTGTTCAGTGTTGATCTTTAGAAGCAAATTAAGAGTTGTGAAGGAGATTCTGATTCTCAGGGAGGAGAATGAACGATTAAAAACTTCTTTAAGAATGATAATAGAGTCAGTAATAAGTGAAAAAATGGTTGGCATTAATCAAAGGGGAATATGTTGGAGGTAATGGATGGAAGATGGGTTCCAGGAGTGACAGGAGGAGGATAAAATTGAGGAAGGTTGAGAAACAGGAGTCAGTTTCCTGTTCTGGGTGAGAGTTTAGGTTGTTCTTATTAAAACACATAAGATTAGTTCAAAAAATTATAATTTCCATTTTCATAAGTATATTCGGAAATTACAAAGTAGACCTATTTCAAGAGCAAAAAAAAAAAGTATACAATACAAATAATTACAGGCAAAGACAAAGTTTTATTTTTTGTTGACATGACTGGTGTTTTGACGATTTGCGACGTCAGATTCATAACAAAATAATAACATATAATTAACATAATAAATTTACAATGTCGTTGGAGAAAAGTTAGTTTTTCTCTGCAAATTGTGAGGAATTATGAATCATCGAAGAAAAAAACAACTTACAACCTAAGAAGCATTAACATAAAATATTACGTTGCATTACAATATACGTGAAAAACACTTAAGCTATATTATATATAATTGTCATAATTATCTTTTCTTCTCATTCAAATGGGGGGAGCGAGTAGTTACTGGGGTGTAGAACGGAAGGTGGAAAATTTCTGTTTAAGGAGGCATGGGTAGACATACCCTGGGGTGGGTATTATGGTCTCATGGTGCCCCACCTCAGTGGGTCCTAAAGACCCATACCGTCACCTGGCTAACCACCTCAAGCACACACAATAAAAAAAATAATGAAAATTAAATATCACAAGATATGATGGTGGATTTGTACCACATTTAAGAGAAAATGGATCACCACACAGCACAATACTAGGATACAAGAAATTCTTAGTCCACAAAGATTAATTTGGATGTATTTGTAGACCTGTTTTAACAGCAGATGATTAACTACTCATAAAATACTTATATATATTATATATAATGTTGCTATTACTGCTGCTGTAGTACTTTGAGCTTGCTGTAGATGTTGTTAGGCTTCGTTTGCAGTTCGTATGTTAGATGTTAATGGGTGCCTAGTGCTGCTGTCTTGGTAGTGCTGCTCAGATCCCTGTTAGGTTCCCTTGTCAGTAGTGTTAGACTGCTATATCTGTGGTGTTTGGCAGCTACAGCTGTAGTTCCAGACTGCTACAGCTGTGGTTTCAGACTGCTACAGCTGTGGAGTTTCAGGCTATTACAGCTGTGGTAGCAGAGCAACAACAGTGAGACAGACAGTTAAACTCGGCACTACTGGAGTCGACATTGCTATCGCCTGGGGAGAAAAGTGTTCGTTAATTATCGTTATTATACTTGCACATGGCTGCCGCCGCCTATCACATATTATTGAATACCTACTTTCTAAATACTTACTATAGTATTTCCAATTACCTGTTTCTGCATTCCCACTCTCCCTAGAGTATCTTGTTAGCATATACCTGTGGAAGGGTGCGAAATGTTGCAATAGTGAAGTTCCTGGTGAGCGAAACATTACATTGATAATGATCCTGGTGAGCGAAACATTACATTGGTAATGATCCTGGTGAGCGAAACATTACATTGATAATGATCCTGGTGAGCGAAACATTACATTGATAATGATCCTGGTGAGCGAAACATTACATTGATAATGATCCTGGTGAGCGAAACATTACATTGATAATGATCCTGGTGAGCGAAACATTACATTGATAATGATCCTGGTGAGCGAAACATTACATTCATAATAATCCTGGTGAGCGAAACATTACATTGATAATGATCCTGGTGAGCGAAACATTACACTGATAATGATCCTGATGAGCGAAACATTACATTGATAATGATCCTGGTGAGCGAAACATTACACTGATAATGATCCTGGTGAGCGAAACATTACATTGATAATGATCCTGGTGAGCGAAATATTACATTGATAATGATCCTGGTGAGCGAAACATTACACTGATAATGATCCTGATGAGCGAAACATTACATTGATAATGATCCTGGAGCGAAATATTACATTGATAATGATCCTGGTGAGCGAAACATTACATTGATAATGATCCTGATGAGCGAAATATTATTGATAATGATCCTGGTGAGCGAAACATTACATTGATAATGATCCTGGTGAGCGAAACATTACATTGATAATGATCCTGGTGAGCGAAATATTACATTGATAATGATCCTGGTGAGCGAAACATTACATTGATAATGATCCTGATGAGCGAAATATTACATTGATAATGATCCTGGTGAGCGAAACATTACATTGATAATGATCCTGATGAGCGAAACATTACATTGATAATGATCCTGGTGAGCGAAACATTACATTGATAATGATCCTGGTGAGCGAAACATTACATTGATAATGATCCTGGTAAGCGAAATATTACATTGATAATGATCCTGGTAAGCGAAATATTACATTGGTAATGATCCTGGTGAGCGAAACGTATCCTAGTAAATATTTGGACATGTGACTGTTTTACAGATTAGAGAGTAAAGTTAGAGACTTTTATTAGCTGTTTTTAAATGTATCTCTCTCTCTCATTCCTTTCTTTCTTTCCCACCCCCGTCTCTCTCTCATTCCTTTCTTTCTTTCCCACCCCCGTCTCTCTCTCATTCCTTTCTTTCTTTCCCACCCCCGTCTCTCTCTCATTCCTTTCTTTCTTTCCCACCCCCGTCTCTCTCTCATTCCTTTCTTTCTTTCCCACCCCCGTCTCTCTCTCATTCCTTTCTTTCTTTCCCACCCCCGTCTCTCTCTCATTCCTTTCTTTCTTTCCCACCCCCGTCTCTCTCTCATTCCTTTCTTTCTTTCCCACCCCCGTCTCTCTCTCATTCCTTTCTTTCTTTCCCACCCCCGTCTCTCTCTCATTCCTTTCTTTCTTTCCCACCCCCGTCTCTCTCTCATTCCTTTCTTTCTTTCCCACCCCCGTCTCTCTCTCATTCCTTTCTTTCTTTCCCACCCCCGTCTCTCTCTCATTCCTTTCTTTCTTTCCCACCCCCGTCTCTCTCTCATTCCTTTCTTTCTTTCTCACCCCCGTCTCTCTCTCATTCCTTTCTTTCTTTCCCACCCCGTCTCTCTCTCATTCCTTTCTTTCTTTCCCACCCCGTCTCTCTCTCATTCCTTTCTTTCTTTCCCACCCCCGTCTCTCTCTCATTCCTTTCTTTCTTTCCCCACCCCCGTCTCTCTCATTCCTTTCTTTCTTTCCCACCCCCGTCTCTCTCTCATTCCTTTCTTTCTTTCCCACCCCCGTCTCTCTCTCATTCCTTTCTTTCTTTCCCACCCCCCGTCTCTCTCTCATTCCTTTCTTTCTTTCCACCCCCGTCTCTCTCCTCATTCCTTTCTTTCTTTCCCACCCCCGTCTCTCTCTCATTCCTTTCTTTCTTTCCCACCCCCGTCTCTCTCTCATTCCTTTCTTTCTTTCCCACCCCCGTCTCTCTCTCATTCCTTTCTTTCTTTCCCACCCCGTCTCTCTCTCATTCCCTTTCTTTCTTTCCCACCCCCGTCTCTCTCTCATTCCCTTTCTTTCTTTCCCACCCCGTCTCTCTCTCATTCCTTTCTTTCTTTCCCACCCCGTCTCTCTCTCATTCCTTACTTTCTTTCCCACCCCCGTCTCTCTCTCATTCCTTTCTTTCTTTCCACCCCCGTCCTCTCTCATTCCTTTCTTTCTTTCCCACCCCGTCTCAAACTCATCCTTTCTTTCTTTCCCAACCCCGTCTTCTTTTTTATTCTTTTACTTTCTTCCCAACCCCGCTCTATCCCTTCCTTACTTTTTTTTTCCTTCCCCCCGTCTCTTCTCATTCCTTTCTTTCTTTCCCACCCCGTCTCTATCTCATTCCTAATTTCTTTCCCACCCCGTCTCTATCTCATTCCTTACTTTCTTTCCCACCCGTCTCTATCTCATTCCTTTTTCTTTCCCACCCCCGTCTCTCTCTTTCCTCTTTTCTCTCCCAGCTTCTCTCATTTCTCTTGTCTATGTCTCTCCCATCTTCGGGTTTCCCATTTTTTCCTGTTTCTCATTCATTATCTGCGTAATTCCTTTCCGTCTGCCATTTCCCCTCTTGTTTTTTTTATCTTCCCACGATTTTTTCCCATCCCTTTTCATCCTTTTTTTTCCCACTTTTTTCCTCTCCGCTCTTTCCCTCCCTACTTTCTTCTCCAACTTTCTCTCCTCCCTTCTTTCTGGTTCCTTCCCTTCCTCTTTTTCTCTCTTATTTTTCTCCATCCGTCTCTCTTCTTCATCTTCCCTACTTCCTCGTTCCGTCCTTCCCTTCTCTTCCTACCATCTTCTCTTCCATTCCCTCCGTCTTTCCCTCCTGCCTCACTTTCCCTTCCTTTGCCTTACCCCTAGATCCCCCAGGACCCCCTGGGCCCCCAGGACCCTCCTGGACCCCTAGGACCCTCTGGAATCCTAAGAACCCCCGGGACCCCAAGGATCCCAGGACCCCAAGGACTCCTGAGGACCCAAAGGACCCTCTAGGACCCTCAAGGACCCTCAAGGACCCTCAAGGACTCCCAGGATCCCAAGGACCCTCCAGGACCCCCAGGATCTTCATGATCCCATGGACCCTTTAAGACCTCAGGACCCCAAACACCCTCCAGGACCCCCTAAAACCCCCCAGGACCTTTCAGGACCACCCCAGGACCCTCCAGGACCTCCCAAAACCCCCATGACTCTTCAGAACCCCCCTGGATCCCCAAAACCTTCCACGACCCAACAGGGCCCCCAGGACCCCCTCTAGGACCCCCGAATTCCCCAGAACCCCCAGAACTCCGCAAGACCTCCCCAGGCCCCTCAGACTCTCTAGGACTCCTCCATGTCCCCCAAATCTCTCCAGGACCCCGTAGGGCCTCCCTAGAAGTCTCTAGGACTGCAGGACCTCAAAAAAGGACCTCGCAGAACTTTCCGATGTTCCCCAGAGCCCTCTAGGACCTCCAAGGACCCTCCAGGATCCCGAAGAACCTTCCCCTGAATCTCAGAACTCTCTACGACTCCTCCAGGACTCTCAAGGACTCAAGGACCCTCCAGGACCCTCAAGGACTCAGGGACCCTTCAGAACCCCTAAGGATCCTCCAGGACCGTCCAGGCACCAATAGGACCCGTCAGGACCCTCCATGCACCACCAGGGCCTGTCAGGACCCTCCAGGCACCACCAGGACCCATCAGGACCCTCGAGGCACAACCAGGACCCGTCAGGACCCTCCAGGCACCACCAGGACCCTCCATGCACCACCAGGACCCGGTCAGGACCCGTCAGGACCCTCCAGGCACCACTAGGACCCGTCAGGGCCCTCCAGGCACCACCAGGACCCGTCAGGACCCTCCATGCACAACCAGCACCCGTCAGGACCCTCCAGGCACCACCAGGACCCGTCAGGACCCTCCAGGCACCACCAGGACCCATCAGGACCCTCCAGGCACCACCAGGACCCATCAGAACCCTCCAGGCACCACCAGGACCCGTCAGGACCCTCCAGGCACCACCAGGACCCATCAGGACCCTCCAGGCACCACCAGGACCCATCAGGACCCCTCCAGAACCTCCCCCTCCCCCTCAAGAGCCAGCAACGTACCCTCGTGTCTGCAGTATATTCTGGGCAGCCCAGTCTTTCAGTCTTGAGTTCCAGTATGTCCTGGATGCGACTGTTCTCGCCCACGCAGGTGTGTTGCGAGAACGATTTGTAGGTCTCGCGCCGGGTGAAGGCTTCCAACCACGACCTCAGCCACATCAGCTCACACGCACACTTCAGCGGGTTACCTGAAACACGCACACAAGGGCTAAAATTATACAGCATTGTGGGGGTTCTTACACACAGTGCACGCTAGCCACTGACACACGAAGAGAGAGAGAGAGAGAGAGAGAGAGAGAGAGAAGGAAGGTAATCGTACATGGGAGAGGCAAACAACAGAAGACCTTGTGGTCTGTAATCAACACGTTCTGCTGTTCTGCTGAGATGAGCTAGCTCTTAGTCTAGGAACCTCTAGATGCCTCTAGAGAGATCTTAATCTAGGTTCCTTTGGCTGTGTCTAGAGAGCTCTTAGTCTAGTAACCTCTAGCTGTGTCTAGAGAGCTCTCAGTCTAGGTACTTCTAGCTGTGTCTAGAGAGCTATCAGTCTAGGTATTTCTAGCTGTGTCTAGAGAGCTCTCAGTCTAGGTACTTCTAGCTGTGTCTAGAGAGCTCTCAGTCTAGGTACTTCCAAGCTTGTCTAGAGAGGCTCTCAGTCTAGGTACTTCTAGCTGTGTCAAGAGAGCTCTCAGTCTAGGTACTTCTAGCTGTGTCAAGAGAGCTCTCAGTCTAGGTACTTCTAGCTGTGTCAAGAGAGCTCTCAGTCTAGGTACTTCTAGCTGTGTCAAGAGAACTGAGGCTGTAGCGTAAAAAGTGAGGCTCAGTAGGTAGAGACAGATGTGGGAAGACAGCGACGAGTATACAGTGAAAGACATAAATAAATAAATAGTAAATTGATTATTGGAGAGTATAAGCAATAATAGTCGGAAATAGCAAAGCAAGAGAGTATTTCCAGAGTTGAGGAAATGAGGATGGGAAGATTTAGGGTGAGTGAAGAGTGAAGAATACTCATGTCCTCTTTACTCAGGTAGATCTGTTTGTGATTTGACAAAGCCCCACTGTGTGGGCGAAATGTAATCAGTAAATGATCGCATTATACGGCATTTGTGTCTGTTTTATCATCGTGTTTTTGTTTTATACCATATATCTCCAGGATGTGGTAGGGTAAAAAATATCATGAGAGAAGCAGTAAGTTGGAGACTTAAAAGTCTACACAGAAGCTGTCTGCTGAGAACTACCTGATACTATCTCGACTGAGGACTGTAGCACCTGGGAAGGAGGGGTAGAATTATCCTAAGAAAAGTTGGAGGGAGAAGGTAGAGCAGGTTTTGATTGCTCGGAGCTTGGACATCCAACAGGCTTGTGTGAGCATATTAAACATGAGTGTAGGTAAGTGATAACCTGACGTGATGTTGCAGTGCGGAGGATCTTCTGAATTTCCATGTCTGTTTCCATGTCTGTGTTTACTTTATATTTGTGGGTCGTTCTACCTCAGTGGGAGAGCCGGTGTGCACCACTAACCCAGGGGAAGGAAAGAGAAAGATAGAAATAATAAAGACGTGGAAACTAAACAAACGAGAAAAAGAGAGGATTTAGCTATAACAGAAATATAATCATTGGTACGAGAAATAACTGAAAGACATGAAGGAATCACAGCAATAATGGTACACAATACCCATAATGGTACACAATACCCATAATGGTACACAATACCCATAATGGTACACAATACCCATAATGATACACAATACCCATAATGGTACACAATACCCATAATGGTACACAATACCCATAATGGTACACAATACCCATAATGGTACACAATACCCATAATGGTACACAATACCCATAATGGTACACAATACCCATAAGATAAGGAGCCAGACACACGTCCAACACCTGGGTATCTATATTAGAAGAGATTTCGTCAACGTTTCTCAAACATCTTCAAGAATCAAGATACGCAGGTGTTGCAGTTGTGTATACTCACCTATTTGTGGTTGCAGGGGTCGAAACATAGCTCCTGTCCCCGACTCTTCACTGATTGCTACTAGATCCTCTCTCTCTGCTCCATGAACTTTATCATACCTCGTCTTACAACTATGTATGGGTCCTGCCTCCACTAGGTCGCTTGCTAGACTATTCCACTTCCTGACAATTCTATGGCTAAAGAAATACTTCCTAACATCTATCTGAGTCATCTGAGTCTTCAGTTTCCAATTGTGACCCTTGTTTCTGTGTCTCATATCTTTAGCATCCTGTCTCTGTCCACCTTGTGTGTGTGTGTGTGTGTGTGTGTGTGTGTGTGTGTGTGTGTGTGTGTGTGTGTGTACTCACCTAATTGTGGTTGCAGGGGTCGAGACTCAGCTCCTGGCCCCGCCTCTTCACTGAATGCTACTAGGTCCTCTCTCTCCTTGCTCCATGAGCTTCATCATACCTCATCTTAAAGCTTTGTATGGTTCCTGCCTCCAATACCTCACTTGCTAGGCTATTCCACTTATTGACTACTCTCTGACTACTGTATGTGTGTGTGTTGTGTGTGTGTGTGTGTGTGTGTGTGTGTGTGTGTATGTGTGTGTGGGCCTCCTCATCAGAGGAACTTAACAAAGCTACAAGAGAACAAAGTTGACTTCAATTAACTCAAGTTTGGCCGTCGCTTCTCTGGATCTAAACTGATTACCATTCATCCCAGACATCTGTATGACCTTGATGTTGAGGATAGTGAAGAGAGGGACTCACTGGAGACGTCAATCATGGTGAGTGTGTCCAGGATGGGTTGCACTGTGTCCTCACTCAGCTGGGTAAGGTCATTGTGGGACAGTTTGAGCCACTCCAGCGAGTGAAGGTCAAAGAAGGTCATGGGCAGGATGCTCTTGATTCTGCAACGCCATGTTATTATTATTAATGATAATATTAGTATTATTATTAATATTAATACTAATAATATTATTAAAATTATTATTATTATTATTATTATTATTATTATTATTATTATTATTATTATTATTTATATTATAGCCACTGGAAAGCGCTTGATCTGTAAGTGTAAAAGGAATGGAAGTGCAGATGACAATTCCTTTAAGAGTGTTTGTGTAGCCTCCTACCTCCCCATTTAAGGTTAATCATGAGAGAGCACGGGAAGATATGGGGGAATACATGGGGAAGACATTGGGGAAGACATTTAGGAAAACATGGGGAAGACATTGGGGAAAGACATGAGGAAGACATTGGGGAAAGACATGAGGGAATACATGGGTAAGACAGACATCAGAAGATTTTACGACTCCACAACGAGGCTATCCACTGAGTAATGTTATCTACGTAAATCTTGATTAAGGACTGTCAAATGTTATCCAGAATTCTGGATGGTTGAGGCAAGTAAAGCAGAAGGCTCTCTGCCTATCCTCCGCTCTCCCCTGCTGCTGCTGGCATAAAACAGAGGAAAAATATACTTTAGTATACTGGAGAAAGAGTTTGTAATTTACAGATAGAAAGTATAGGTTATAGTATATACAGACCCTTGTAGGTTAAACGCTTCATTTTTTATTATATACCACCTCGACTACATAGTAATACTACTACCACTATTTCTAGGTACCACTATTTCTAGATGCTGTGGTTCAAGTGTCCGTAATAAACAGAATATCCTGAGCAGATTCATGTCAGTGAGCCAAACACTGATGCAGTTCTGGAGTTATCTCACACCTGGAACCTCTTACTTTACTAAATATTCTTCAGCGTGGTAATTTTTCATGTGCCTCGTGACTCATAACATCGTAATAACACAACTGAAAACCATGGGTTTGAGGCTTACTCGTTCTGGAAACACTTGTCCTGTTTCCCGACAAACATTACCTAACAAGTGATATATTGTGTGTCTTCATGAGGGTGAGATACACGACGTCTGTCAGAACCTTGTTGTCTCAGTGTTTGTCAAGGCTGCTGAAAAATTTAGTTAACTTAAACAGCTCTTAATATAAAAACCATGTTGAATATTGGTTGAAATGCTTTTTATCTTCAGAAAGTTAACAGGGTTGTCCTTACTTATAGTTTTCTTTAGTTTACCCGTAACTGACATCAATCTAACTAGGCGGTAACTGGGGGAGCATGATCTATCTCCCCTTCCGTCTACTCGAGAGACACTGGCTAGACTTAGTCATCTCATTCACTGAGTGTAATTGTGAACTGGTATGTAATCTGACACAGTCTCAGTATTCTGGCTGATATATCGTCTCCCACTCTGGTACTATTATGAAGTGTTCTAGATATTTTATCTGTGGAGAAGAATAATGCACAATACCGTGACTGCAACAATACACAAATAACCCGTCGTAAGCTATGTTCGAGTTATTTGTGTTAAGTTGTGGAGGTTGTAAACTAACACTGACAGCGACAGTTGTAGTTCACTGTCAGCAAGTGACGTCTGACACTGACAGCGACAGTTCTAGTTCACTGTCAGCAAGTGATGTCTGTCACTACTGACAGCGACAGTTCTAGTTCACTGTCAGCAAGTGACGTCTGACACTGACAGCGACAGTTCTAGTTCACTGTCAGCAAGTGACGTGACCATGCTAACATAAGAACATAAGAAAGGAGGAATACTGCAGCAGGCCTGTTGGCCCATACTAGGCAGGTCCTTTACAATTCATCCCACTAACAAAACATTTGACCAACCCAATTTTCAATTCTACCCAAGAAGAAGATAAATTATGCTAGAAGAAGATAAATTATGTAACATCACAGTCACTAGTGAAGCAGATAGACCGACTGAAGCAAAATAAGTCGCCGGGTCCTGATGAGGTTTTTACAAGGGTTCTTAAGGAATGCAAAATGGAACTCTGTGAACCATTAACTAATATTTTTAATTTATCTCTTCAAACAGGTGTAGTGTCTGATATGTGGAAGATGGCTAATGTAACTCCTATTTTTAAAACGGGGGACAAGTCGTTACCGTCAAATTACCGCCCAATAAGCCTGACCTCAATTGTAGGCAAATTACTAGAGTCAATTATAGCTGAGATTATAAGAAGCCATCTCGATAAGCATAGCTTGATTAATGATTTCTCAGCATGGATTCACAAGAGGCCGGTCTTGTCTAACTAATTTATTAACTTTCTTCAGTAAAGCTTTTGAGGCTGTTGACCACGACAAAGAATTTTATATTATTTACTTAGATTTTAGTAAGGCTTTTGATAGAGTTCCGCACCATAGACTGTTAAAGAAAGTGGCAGCTCATGGCATTGGGGGAAAAGTGCTCTCGTGGATCGAGTCATGGCTCACTGACAGGAAGCAGAGAGTGTCCATAAATGGGGTTAAATCCGAGTGGGGATCTGTAACAAGTGGCGTTCCACAGGGATCAGTCTTGGGCCCGTTGTTGTTTATAATATATATCAATGATGTTGTTAGGTAAGACACATATGCAACAGTTAGGTATCTTTATTGTGAAACGTTTCGCCTACACAGTAGGCTTCTTCAGTCAAGTACAGAAAAGTTGATAGAAGCAGAAGATACTTGAAGACGATGTAATCAGTCCATCACCCTTATCAATGATCTTGATGAGGGAATTACTAGTGATATGACCAAATTCGCCGATGACACAAAGATAGGTAGGATAATTGATTCAAACGTAGATGTTATGGAACTTCAGGAGGATTTAAACAAGCTCTATTCTTGGTCAGAAAAGTGGCAGATGCAGTTCAATGTAGATAAATGCAAGGTTCTGAAGCTCGGGAGTGCCCATAACCCTAGTACTTATAAGTTAAATGATGTAGAACTTAGCCATACAGATTGCGAAAAGGACTTGGGGGTTATGGTGAGCAGCAACCTTAAACCAAGACAGCAATGCCTAAGCGTACGTAATAAGGCAAATAGATTACTGGGATTTATATCAAGAAGTGTAAGCAAACAGAAGTCCAGAGGTCATACTGCAGCTTTATACATCATTAGTAAGGCCTCACCTAGATTATGCAGCTCAGTTCTGGTCTCCATATTACAGAATGGACATAAATTCGTTAGAAAGCATTCAGCGTAGGATGACTAAATTAATACATAGCATTAGAAATCTTCCTTATGAAGAAAGATTGAAGACTCTTAAGTTACATTCACTTGTTAGACGAAGAATGAGGGGAGACCTGATCGAAGTGAATAAGTGGAAGATAGGTATTAATAAAGGGGATATTAATAAGGTCTTGAGGATGTCTCTCCAAGAGAGAACCCGCAGTAATGGATTTAAATTAGATAAATTTAGATTTAGAAAGGACATAGGAAAGTATTGGTTTGGAAATAGGGTAGTTGATGAGTGGAACAGTCTACCTAGTTGGGACTTTCACCTCAGAGCTTATTTCTTGGGTGGCATTGAAAATTGGGTTGGGCAAATGTTTTGTTAGTGGGATGAATTGTAAAGGACCTGCCTAATATGGGCCAACAGGCCTCCTGCAGTGTTCCTCCTTTCTTATGTTCTTATGTTCTTATAAGCTCTGATGTGAAAGTCCCACTCAAATCCAACCCCTCCCAATCATGTACTTATCCATCCTAAATTTGAAACTACCCAAAGTCCCAGCCTCAATAACCCAACTAGGTAGACTGTTCCACTCATCAACTACCCTATTTCCAAACCAATACTTTCCTATGTCCTTTCTAAATCTAAACTTATCTAATTTAAATCCATTACTGCGGGTTCTCTCTTGGAGAGATATCCTCAAGACCTTATTAATATCCCCTTTATTAATACCTATCTTCCACTTATTCACTTCGATCAGGTCTCCCCTCATTCTTCGTCTAACAAGTGAATGTAACTTAAGAGTCTTCAATCTTTCTTCATAAGGAAGATTTCTAATGCTATGTATTAATTCAGTCATCCTACGCTGAATGTTTTCTAACGAATTTATGTCCATTCTGTAATATGGAGACCAGAACTGAGCTGCATAATCTAGGTGAGGCCTTACTAATGATGTATAAAGCTGCAGTATGACCTCTGGACTTCTGTTGCTTACACTTCTTGATATAAATCCCAGTAATCTATTTGCCTTATTACGTACGCTTAGGCATTGCTGTCTTGGTGCTACCCAAGGTTCTAGCCTCGATCACCCTACTCGGAAGATTGTTCCACGCATCCACAACTCTGTAAAGTAAAAGGACACAAGTGCAACTAATGTGACATTTTATTGTGGCAACGTTTCGCTCTCCAGGAGCTTTGTAAAGCCGTATCGGCTTGACAAAGCTCCTGGAGAGCGAAACGTTGCCACAATAAAATGTCACATTAGTTGCACTTGTGTCCTTTTACTTTACATATTGTCGGTAATTCTACCAACATTATTACAATCCACAACTCGGTTCGAAAACCAGTACTTACCTTAGTCCTTTCTAAATCTCTGTGTATACTGGCTGACAGTTTTTTATTGACACTTTAGGGGCACGTAAGTTCCCCCGTCTTCTACTGACATGTTCATTTTTCAACTATAATCTACCTTGGCCATAATTACTATCGCATTTGCTTTGTGTGTTTCGTAAAGTGAAGTCCAGGATCTTAATTCATGGCATAACTTAACAAATCTTTGATGAGAGTTGTGTTGCAAAGTTCAGACCTGTGCAACACAATTGTTACAAAATATTTAAGTTAGGCCTGGTGGCCTGGTGGCTAAAGCTCCCGCTTCACACACGGAGGGCCGGGGTTCGATTCCCGGCGGGTGGAAACATTTCGACACGTTTCCTTACACCTGTTGTCCTGTTCACCTAGCAGCAAATAGGTACCTGGGTGTTAGTCGACTGGTGTGGGTCGCATCCTGGGGGACAAGATTAAGGACCCCAGTGGAAATAAGTTAGACAGTCCTCGATGACGCACTGACTTTCTTGGGTTATCCTGGGTGGCTAACCCTCCGGGGTTAAAAATCCGAACGAAATCTTATCTTATCTTATCTTATCTTTCTTCCATGAATTAAGAAAGATTCTGACTTCACCCACGAAATAAGCAAAGAAATTGATAGTAAGGTCATTGATCACACCAGACTGACTCAACCATTGCAGTAAGTCAGTGATCACACAGACTGACTCTCAACCAGGTTTGCAGTAAGATCAGTGTGTCACACAGACTGACTCAACCGATTGCAGTAAGTCAGTGTATCCAGAGACCTGACTCAACCAGTTGCAGTAATTCAGAGAATCATCAGAGACTGACTCAACCAGTTTGCAGTAGTCAGTGATCCACATGAGACTGACAAACCAGGGTTGCAGTAAGTCAAGTGAACACACAGACTGACTCACCAGCTGCAGTAAGAGTCAGTGAAGATCACACAGAACTGACTCAACCATTGCAGTAAGTCATGATCCGACTAGATACTGACTCAACCAGTTGCAGTAACAGTGAATCAACACAGACTGACTCAACCATTGCAGTAAGTCCGTGATCACAGAGACTGTACTCGAACCAGTTGCAGTAAGTCCAGTGATCCCCAGAGACTGACACACCCAGTTGCAGAAAGTTCATTGATCAAAGAGACTGACTCCAACCAGATGCAGTAGTCAGTGATCACACAGACTGACTGCAAACCAGTTGCAGTAAGTCCAGTAGATCACAGCACAGACTGACCAACCATTGCAGTAAGTCAGTGATCACACAGACTGACTCCACCAGTTGTCAGTAATTCAGTGATCACAGAGACTGACTCAACCGATTGCAGTAAGTCAGTGATCACCACAGAACTGAACTCAACCAGTTGCAGTTAAGTCAGGGTGAGCACAGAGACTGACTCACCAGTTGCAGTAAGTCCAGTGATCACAGGAGACTGTCTCAACCATTGCAGTAAGTCAGTGATCACAGAGACTGACTCAACCTAGTGCAGTAAGTCAGTGGATCAGCATGAGACTGTACTCAACCAGTTGCAATAAAGTCAGTGATCACAGAGATGACTCAACTACCAGTTCTGCAATAAGTCCGTGATCACACAGACTGACTCAACCAGTGCAGTAAGTCAGTGATCACCAGACTGACTTCAACCAGTTGCGTAAGTCAGTGATCCACAGAGACTGACTCAACCAGTTGCAGTAATCAAGAGATCACCCAAACTTTGACTCAATCCAGTTGCAGTAAGTCAGTGATCCATCAGAGACTGACTCAACCAGTTGCAGTAATTCAGAGATCCCACAGACTGACTCAACCAGTTGTCAGTAATTCAGTGCATCACACAGACTGACTCAACAGTTGCAGTAAGTCATTGAAATCACAGAGACTGACTCAACCCGATTGCAGTAAGTTCAGATGACATTCACACAGACTGACTCCAACCAGTTGCAGTACGTCATGATCACAGAGACTGAACTCAACCCAGGATTTGCAGTAAGATCAGTGATCACAACAGACAGACTCAACCCAGTTGTCAGTAAGTCAGTGATCACAGAGACTGACTCAACCAGTTGCAGTAAGTCAGTGATCACAGAGACTGACTCAACCAGTTGCAGTAAGTCAGTGATCACAGAGACTGACTCAACCAGTGCAGTAATCAGAGTGATCACACAGACTGACTCAACCTGTTGCAGATAAGTCAGAGATCACAGAGACGACTCAACCAGTTGCAGTAATCAGCGATCACACAGACTGAACTCAACAGTTGCGAGTAAGTACCACCAGTGACACACACAGACTGACTGCCACCAGTTGCAGTAAGTCCGGTGATCACACAGACTGACTCAACCAGTTTGGCAGTAAGTCAGTGAATCTCAACAGACTGACTCAACCAGCTGCATGTAGCAGTGATCACACCACTGAACTCAACCAGCTGCAGTAAGTCAGTGATCACCAGAGAACCTGACTAACCATGCAGTAAGTCCTGGATCACACAGACAGACCTCAACCAGTTGCAATATGTCAGTGATCACAGAGACTGACTCAACCTTTGCAGTACAGTCAGTGATCATCAGAGACTGAGCTCAACAGTTGCAGTAAAGTCATAGTGATCACAGAGCGACTATGACTCAACCAGTATTGCAGTAAGACAGTGATCACGACAGACTGACTCAACACAGTTGCAGTAATCATGATCACACAGACTGACTCAACCAGCTGCAGTAAGTCAGTGAGTCACAGAGAGACTGACTCAACCAGTTGCAGTTAAGTCAGTGATCACACAAGACTGACTCCAACCAGTTTGCAGTAATTCAGTGATCACAGAGACTGACTCAACCAGTTTGCAGTAAGGTCAGTGATCACAGAGACATGACTCAACGCAGTTGCAGTAAGTCAGTGATTCACACAGACTGACCTCAAGCCAGTTGCAGTAATTCAGTGATCAACACAGACTGGACTCAACCAGTTGGGCAGAAGTCAGCTATCACACAGACTGACTCTACCAGTTGCAGATAAGTAATGATCACACACAGACTGAACTACAACCATTTGCCGTAAGTCAGTGATCACAAGACTGACTCAACCAGTTGCAGTAAGTCAGTGATCACACAGACGACTCAACAAGTTCGTAAGATCAGTGATTCACAAGAGTGACGACTCAACAGTTGCAGTAATCAGTGATCACAAACAGACTGACTCAACCATTGCAGTAAGCGTCAGTGATCCCACAAACTAGGTGACTCAACCAGTTGCGTAAGTCAGTGATCACAGAGACTGACTCAGACCATGTCAGTAAGTCAGTGATCACTCAGACTGACGCAACCAGTCTTGTCCGTAAGTCAGTGATTCACACATACTGACTCAACCAGTTGGCAGTAAAGTCAGTGGACTCACAGAGACTGACTCACCAGTTGCAGTAAGGTCAGTGATCACAACAGACTGACTCAAACCAGTTGCCAGTAAGTCAGTGATCACCCAGACTGACTCAACCAGTTGCAGTAAGTCAGTGATCACACAGACTGACTCAACCAGTTGCAGTAAGTCAGTGATCACACAGACTGACTCAACCAGTTGCAGTAAGTCAAGTGATCAAGCACAGACTGACTTCAAGCCAGTTGCAGTATTCAGTGATCACAGAACTGAACTCAACAGGTTTGCATAAGTCAGTGACACACAGTGACTGACTCAACCAGTTGCCAGTAAGTCCATGATCACACAGACTGACTCAACCAGTTGCAGTAAGTCAGTGATCACAGAGACTGACTCAACCAGTTGCAGTAAGTCAGTGATCACACAGACTGACTCAACCAGTTCACGTCAGGGAAGGTCAGTGATCACACATGATCTGACTCAACCAGTTGCAGTAAGTCAGTGATCACAGAGACTGACTCAACCAGTTGCAGTAAGTCAGTGATCACACAGACTGACTCAACCAGTTGCAGTAAGTCAGTGATCACACAGACTGACTCAACCAGTTGCAGTAAGTCAGTGATCACAGAGACTGACGTCAACCAGGTTGCAGTAAGTCATTGATCACACAGACTGTGACTCAACCAGGTTGCAGTAAGTCAGTGATCAACACAGAGACTAGAACTCAACCAGTTGCAGTAAGTCAGTGATCACAGAGACTGACTCAACCAGTTGCAGTAAGTCAGTGATCACACAGACTGACTCAACCAGTTGCAGTAAGTCAGTGATCACACAGACTGACTCAACCAGTTGCATCAATCAGTGATCACCACAGACTGACTCAACCAGTTGCAATAAGATCAGTGTCACCAGACTGTCTCAACCATTGCCAGTAAGTCAGTGATCACACAGACTGACTCAACCAGTTGCAGTAAGTCAGTGATCACAGAGACTGACTCAACCAGTTGCAGTAAGTCAGTGATCACACAGAGCTGACTCAACCGCATTGCAGTTAGTCAGTGATCAACACAGAGACTGACTCAACCAGTTGCATTAAGTCTGATCACAGAGACCTGACACATCCAGTTGCAGTAAGTCAGTGATCACACAGACTGACTCAACCAATTGCAGAAGTGCAGTGATCACACAATACTGACTCAAACCAGTTGCATAAGTCCCTGAGATCCACGGAGACTGACTCAACCAGTTGCATAAGTCAGTGACACACAGACTGACTCAACCAGTTGCAGTAATCAGTTGATCGCACAGACTGATTTCAACCAGTTGCAGGTAAGTCAGTGAATCCAGAAGACTGACTCCAACCCAGTTGCAGTAATGTCAGTGATCACACAACTGAACTCAACCAGTGCAAGTAAGACAGTGATCACACAGACTGAACTCCTCCAGTTGGCAAAGTAAAGTCAGTGATCACAAGAGACTGAGACATCAATACCAGTTCAGTCAAGATCAGTGATCACAGAGACAGACTCAACCCAGTTGCAGGTAAGTCGAGATGATCACACAGACTGACTCAACCAGTTGCAGTAAGTCAGTGATCACAGAGACTGACTCAACCAGTTGCAGTAAGTCAGTGATCACACAGACTGACTCAACCAGTTGCAGTAAGTCAGTGATCACACAGACTGACTCCAACCAGCAGCAGTAAGTCGATGATCACAGGATGACTCAATACCAGTTGCAGCTTAAGTCAGTGATCACATAACCAGACTGACTCAACCATTTGCAGTAAGTCATGATCACAGAGACTGACTCACCCAGTTGCACTAAGTCATGAATCACAACAGACTGACTCACCATTTGCAGTAAGTCATGATCACACAGACTGACCAATCCATTGCAGTAAGTCCAGTGGATCACACAGACTGACCAACCAGTTGCAGTAAGTCATTGATCACACAGACTGACGTCAAACCAGATTGCACTAAGTGCCAGTGATCACACAGAACTGACTCATCCATGCACTAAAGTCAGTGATCACAGAGACTGACTCAACCAGATGTGCCAGTAAGTCAGTGATCACCACAGACTGACTCCACCCAGTTGTCGAATTCAGTGATCACAGAGACTGACTCAACCAGTTGCAGTAAGTCAGTGATCACAGAGACTGACTCAACCAGTTGCAGTAAGTCAGTGATCACACAGACAGAACTCAACCAGTTTGCAGTAAGTCAGATGATCACAGAGACTGACCTCAACCAGTTGCAGTAAGTCAGTGATCACAGAGTACTGACTCACTCATTGCATAAGTTCAGTGAAACACACAGGACTTACTCAACCATCTGCGCAGTAAGTCAGTGATGCACACAGACGACTCACACCAGTTGCAGTAGTCAGTGACGACAGAGACTGACTCAAAACCAGTTGCGTAAGTTCACGTGATCACACAGACTGACATCAACCAGTTGCAGTAAGTCAGTGATCACACAGACTGACTCAACCAGTTGCAGTAAGTCAGTGATCACACAGACTGACTCAACCAGTTGCAGTAAGTCAGTGATCCCACAGACTGACTCACAAACCAGTTGCAGTAATCAGTTATCACACAGACCTACTCAACCAGTTGCAGTAAGTCAGTGATCACACAGACTGACTCAACCAGTTGCAGTAAGTCAGTGTTTGAGTGACTTAGTAACCTAACAAGTGTAATTATTTATAATAACTCAAAAAATGTTACATTTTATATAGTAATTCATCAACGTAATCTTTCATGTTGGGACAGTAACTCTTGAAAAAAATATATGTAACTTTTCAGATCAATAACAGCATCAATAACACAGCATTAGTAGTATAATAATATATCATATATATATATATATTATATATATATATATATATATATATAATATATATATATATATATTTTTGTTTGATGGTCTCTGCAAGAATTCCAGTATTCTCTCCAGAAGAGTAAATATTGATAATAGAGTAGACCGTAAAACCCAGACACCTCCAACAATATTTTGCGTCTAAAAAAATAGTCCTTAGTGTTAGAGTGTGAAGGAACCCACCCCTGAGGCCTGCTGGCAAACCCGCCTCCTCTCTCCCCAACCTGATCAGCTGCACCCCTTCCCTCTCCACTACCCCCACCCTGAGCCTTGCAGGCACATCTTCCTGCTCTCGCCCACCTGAGCCTGCTGGCACCCCTTCCTCTCTCCCACACCCAGACCCTGCTGGGCACACCTTCCTACTCTCCCCACAGGCCTGAGCCTGCTGGCAACCAACGGCCTTCCTCTCTCCCCACCCTGAGCCTGCTGGCAACCCCTTCCTCTCTCCCCACCCTGAGCCGCTGGCAACCCCCATCCTCATCTCCCCATCCCTGTAGGCCTGCTGGCAACCACCTTCACTCTCTCCCACCCTGAGCCTGCTGGCAACCCCCTTCCTCCTCTCCTCCCTGAGCCCTGCTGCACCCCATCCTCTCTCCCACCCTGCACCTGCTGGCACCGCCTTCTCTCTACTCCCCACCCTGAGCCTGCTGGCACCCTCCTCTCTCCCCACTCTGAGGCACTGCTGGCACCCCTGTCCTCTCTCCCCACACCTGAGCCTGCAGGACCCCCTGTCCTACTCTCCTCCACCCTGAGCCTGCTGCAACCGCTATCCTCTCTCCCCACCCATGAGCCTGCTGGCAAACCACCGCTTCCTCTCTCCCCAAACCCTGAGCCTGCTGGCCCCCCTTCCTCTCTCCCCACCCTGAGCCTGGCCGTGGCACCCCTTCCCTCTCTCCCCACCCTGAGATCCTGCTGGCACCCCTACCCTCTCTCACCCCACCCTGAGCCTGCTGGACCCCTTCCTCTCAAGTCCTCCCCAACCCTGAGCCTGCTGGCACCCCTATCCTCTCTCCCGGCTCCGCTGAGAAGACCTGCTGGCACCCCACCTTCCCTCGCCCCACCCTAGCCTGGCTGGGCACCCCTTCCTCTCTCCCCAAACCCTAAGCACTGCTGGCAACCCCCTTCCTCGTCTCCCCACCCTGAGACCTGCTGTGGCCCCCTTCCTCTCGTCCCCACCCTGACCTGTGCACCCCTTCCTGCTCCGCCCACCCGAGCCTGCCAGTCACCCCTTCCTCTCTCCCCACACTGAGCCTGCTGGGCAGACCTCCTTTCTTCCCACTCTGAGGCCCGCTGGCACCCCTTTTCTCTCTCCCCCACCCTGAGCCGCTGGCACATCTTCCTCTCTCCCCACCTGAGCCTGCTGAACACACCCGTCGTCCATCCTCTCTCCCCACCCTGATCTGCATGCATCGCTTCCTCCTCATCGCCCACCCGTAGCCCTGCTGGCACCCCTTCTCTCTCCCACCCTGAGCCTGCTGGCACCGCCTTCCTCTCATCACCGATGAGCCTGCTGGCACCACCCTTCCCTCTCCAACCACCCAACCTGAGCTTCTTGGCATCCCTTCCTCTCACCCCACCCTGAACCTGCTGGCACATCTTCCTCTCACCCCCACCCTGAGCCTGCTGGCACCCTACTTCCTCTCACCCCACCCTGAGCCTGTCCTGGCACCCGTTCCTCTCTCCCCACGCCGAGCCTGCCTGGCCCAACCACCTTACCTCTCTCCCCACTCTGAGCCTGCTGGCAAGGACCTTGCTTTCTCCCTCCTCTCCCACAACCCTGAGCCTGCTGCACCCCTTCCTCCTCCTCCCCACCCTGAGTCCTGCTGGCCACCGCCTTCCTCTCTCCCCCCACCCTGAGCCCTGATTGAACATTAAAATGGTATAACAAATACCGACCAGGTTGTTAGGGTAAGGACACATATCAACAGTTTAGGTATCTTTATAATAAACGTTTTTCGCCTACACAAAGGCTTCTTCATCGAGTACAGAAAAGTTGATTAGAAGCAAAGATACTTAGAAGACATGTAATACATTCCATCACCCTTCAAAGTTTGAGGTGGTCAGTCCCTCAGTTCTGGAGAAGAGCATTGTTCCATAGTCGGAACAAATATAGAGATGAAGTGACAGGATTGAGCTTTATTATAGCGCCAAGGAGGTGAGACGTAGGTCACTAGAAGAGGTAAGGAAACTCAGATGTTGAGAGGTCAGGTCCAGGTCCCTCTCAAATCCAGCCGCTCTCAGCTAGTGGAAGTTGATCAAGGTTGATTGCAGGTCATGTACAAGATACCCTGTGTTTCATCCGTCAGAACCTGCAACACAGGGTATACTTGGTACAGACCTGCAATCAACTTCCCGACAACTTCCACTGTGATAGCGGCTGGATTATGAGAGGGACCTGACCCCTCACAACATCTGAGTTTCCTTACCTCTTCTCTGACCTACGTCTCACCTACCTGGCTCTATATAAAGCTCCATCTCTGTCACTATCATCTCCATATTGTTTCTACTAGGAACATCTACTTTCTCCAGACTGAGGACAAGACCACCTCAAAACTTAAGGGTGAAGGACTGATTACATCGTCTTCAAGTGTATCTTCTCTTCGTATCAACGTTTCTGTACACGACTGAAGAAGCCTAACTGTGTAAGCGACAACGTTTCATAATAAGGATACCTCATCTGTATCATAATGTGTCCTTACCTAACACCCTGATCCTGCTGGCACTCCCCCCAGGGTCTTTCCTTCCTGTGCTCGCTGAACCCATGGGATGGGGGTGTCCACAGGCACCATCGCTACATAAGTAATTCGCATGCTCCTCCGCCTCGAGTCTCACCTTTATACATACCTAGCGAGTGCAGGCAACTCCAAGCCCTCCCCAACGAATTTCCCCCCCCAAACACACCAAACACCATAAAAAAATTAAATTGCACAAAGAGGTTAAAATAAAAAAAAAAAAAACAAAATTAAAGTGTGATAAAAGGGGGGGGGGGGGGGGATAAAAAAAAAATAAAGATTTGGAAAGTTTTTTGTTTTTAGGGGATATTTGGAGGGTTTGATTGTGTTGTTGTTACACGTTGCGGTTCTCTCTTGAGAGAGTATCCTCAAGAACCTTATGTTAATATCCCCTTTATTTAATACCATAGTCCTTCCACCTTATACACTTCGATCAGGTCTTTCCCTCATTCTTCGTCTAAGTGAATGTAACTTAAAGTCTTCAATCTTCTTCCGAGTCATAAGGAAGATTTCTAATGCTGAAATTATTAATTTAGTCATACCCTACCTACGACTGAATGTTTCTAGACGAATTTATGTCCATTTCTGTAATATGGAACCAGAACTGAGCTCATAATCTAGGTGAGGAGGCCTACTAATGATGTATAAAGCTGCAGTATAGACCTCTGACTCTGTTGCTTACACTTCTTGATATAAATCCCAGTTAATCTATTTGCCTTTATTACGTACGCTTAGGCTTTGCTTGTCTTGGTGCTACCCAAGGTATTCTAGCCTCGATCACCCCTACTCCAAGATTGTTCCACGCATGCATCAACATCTGTAAAGTTAAAAGGACACAAGTGCAACTAATGTGACAATTTTTATTGCGTGGCCTCGTTTCGCCTCCAGAGCCTTTGTCACGCCGATACGCTTTACCAAACTCCTGGAGATGCGAAACGTTGACCAAATAAAATTCACATATTTGCACTTGTGTCCCTTTTTACTTTACATATTCGTCGTAATTCCTACCAACCATTATTACAATCCACAACCTCGGTTTCGAAAACCAGTACACTTTACCTTAGTCCTCTCTTTTTTCTAAGATCCTGTGTATACTACTGAAGAGTTATTTTTATTGACACTTTAGGGGCACGTAATTCCCCCCGATCTTTGTCTACTGACATGTTTAATATTTTCAACTATAATCTACCTTGGCATACCTGTACTATCTGCATTTGCTTTGTCTGTTCGTAAAGTGAAGTCCAGATCTTAATCATGGCATAATCTTAACAAATCTTGATGAAGTTTGTTGCACAAGTTCAGACCTGTGGCAACACAATTGGTTACAAAATATTTAAGTTAAGGCCTGGTGGCCTGGTGTCTAAAGCTCCCTGCTACACAGCACGGAGGGCCGGGTTATCGATTCCACGGCGGGTGGAAACAATTCGGACAACGTTTTCCTTACAACCTTTAGTCCCTGTTCATACCTAGCATCAAATAGGTACCTGGGTTTAGTCGAACTGGTGTTTGGGTCGCATCCTGGGGACAAGATTAAGGACCCCAGTGGTAAATAAGTTTAGACAGTCTCGATGACGCACCTGACTTTCTTGGTTATCCTGGGTGCTAACCTCCGGCTTAAAAATCCCGAACAAATCAGTATCTTACTCTCATACCATAATTAAGTAAAGATTCTGGCTATCAGCCCTTACGAAATAAACAAGAGCAAATATGATAGTAATGTATTTACAAGTTAGATTATACTGGAAAATGAACATGATAATAGAGACAGGGAACTGTACGTACGACTCTACAAAGGGTTTAAAACAGTATTCGTTGGATTACATAAATAACTGGGCAGTAGAACAGACTGCAACTGAGTGATGGACGTTAGGTGGTACTATATATGGTTCCTGGTAATGTTGTGGTCACGGGTGTATGCCTTTTATATTCTGTATCTTGACCTGTATCGGACATTCGACGGGCAATATAGAGTAAGTTACTCAACCACTTGATTGACCCTCGTCAGGTTGATAGGCTTTTAACCCCTCCCTCCATGCCTTAGCTAGCTAACCATGCGTCCGTGGTGTATGGGTCATGGTGTAATGGTAATGGTGTATGTAATTGCTGGTTCATCCAGAATGGTTCATAACAGAAATGGTTCATCTAGGATGATTCCTCAGGCTGGTCCATTCCAGGCTGGTTCATCCAAGGCGGGTTCATCCAGGCAGGTTCATCCAGGATAGTTCATCCAGCGGAGGGTTCATCCAGGCTAAGTTCAACAGGCTGGTTCGTCGAGGCAGGTTTCACATCGAGCTGGTTCAACCAGGCTGTTCTCATCCAGGCTGGTTCATTCCAGGCTGGTTCATCCACGGCTGGTTCATCCAGCTGGTCATCGGCTAGTTTTCAAACCAGGCTGGTTCATCCATGACAGGTTCATCCAGGCTATATCATCCAGGCTGGTTTTCCAGTCCAGGCTAGTTCTCCAGGCTGGTTCATCCAGGCTGCTTCATCCAGGCTGGTTCATCCAGGCTAGTTCATCCAGGCTAGTTCATCTAAGCCTGGTTCCAATCCCGGCTGGTTCATTTCACCAGCTGGGTTCATCTAGGCTGGTTCATCCAGGCAGGTTTCATCTAGTCTGCTTCACTTTTCTCACTTGCAGTAAGTCAGTGATCACAGAGACTGACTCAACCAGTTGCAGTAAGTCAGTGATCACAGAGACTGACTCAACCAGCTGCAGTAAGTCAGTGATCACAGAGACTTACTCAACCGCATGCAGTAAGGATCAGTGATCACAGAGACTGACCTCAAACCAGTTGCAGTAAGTCAGTGACAAAACAGACGGCCCCCGCATCTCACCAGTTGCAGTACGTCAGTGTCACACGACTGAACTCAACCAGCTGTAGCAGTAAGTCAGTGATCACACACAGACCTGCTCCAACCATTGCAGTAAGCCAGTGACACAGAGACTGTACTCAACCATTGAGCAGTAAGTCATTGATCACACAAGACTGACTCAAACCATTTGCAGTAAGTCGGGATGATCAAACAGACTGCTCAACCACGTTGCAGTAAGTCAGTGATCACACAGACTGACAACAACCAGATGCAGTAAGTCAGTGCATCACACAGACTACTCAAACCATTTCAGTAAGTCAGATGATCACACAGACTGACACAACGCAGTTTGCAGTGTAAGTCATGATCCCATAGACTGTGACTCAATCAGGAGCAGGTTAGTCAGTGATCCAGAGACTGACTCAACCAGTTGCAGTAAGTCAGTGATCACAGAGACTGACTCAACCAGGTGCAGTAAGTCAGTGATCACAGAGACTAACTCAAAGCCAGTTGCAAAATTTCAGTGGATTCACAGATACTGACTCAACCAGTTGCAGTAAGTCAGTGATCACAGAGACTGACTCAACCAGTGCAGTAAGTCAGTGATCACAGAGACTGACTCAACCAGGTGCAGTAAGTCAGTGATCACACATAGACTAACTCCACCAAGTTGCAGTATGAGAGTCAGTATGAACACAGAGACTGACTCACAGTTTGCAGTAAGTCCGTGAATGCACAGAGACTGTGACTCAACCAGGTGCAGTAAGTCCAGTGATCACAGAGACTGCTCAACCAGGTGCAGTAAGTCAGTGAACACATCAAGACTGACTCAACCATCGTTGCATGAAAGTCAGTGATCAACACAGACAGACTCAACATTGCTCAGTAAGTACCGTGTCACCAGAACACTGGTCTCAACCATTTGCAGTAAGTCAGTGATTCACACAGACTGACTCAACCAGTTGCAGTACAGTCCAGTGATCACGACCAGGACTGACTCAACCAGTGTTGTGTCACGTAATGTCAGTGATCACAGAGACTGACTCAAACCAGTTGCAGTAAGTCATGAAACACACCACTGACTCAACCAAGTTGCAGTAAGTCAGTGATCACCACAGACTGACTCACCAGTTCAGTAAGATCAGTGATCACACAGACTGACACAACCAGTTGCAGTAAGTCAGTGATCACACGACTGACTCAACCATTTGCAGTAGTCAGTGATACACATAGACTGACTCAACACAGTTCTGCAGTAAGGTCAGTGATCACAGCGACTGACTCAACCAGTTGCAGTCTAGTCGTGATCACAGAGACTGACTCAACCAGTTGCAGCAATCAGTGATCACACAGACTGGACTCAACAGTTGCCAGTAAGTCAGTGAACACACAGACGACTCAATACCAGTTGCAGTATAGTCAAGATGCACGAGAGACTGACTCAACCCAGTTGCAGTAAGTCAGGTGATCACACAGAACTGACTCAACCCAGTTGCAATAAGATCAGATGATCACACGACTGACTCAAACCAGACCAGTTGCAGTAAGTCGAATGATCACCCAGACTGACTCAACCAGTTTCAGTAATTTCATGATCACACAGACTGACTCAACAGTTCAGTAGTCAGTGATCACTACAGACTGACTCGACCAGTTTGCAGTAATCAGTGATCACACAGACTGACTCAACCAGTTGCATGTAAGTACAGGTGCTCACAGAGACTTGACTCAACCAGTTTGTCCGTAACGGTCAAGATCACAGAGACTGACCATCAACCAGTTGCATTAATACGAGTGATCACACAGACCTGACTCAACCAGTTGCAGTAAGTCAGTGAATCACACAGACAGACTCAACCAGTTGCGCAGTAAGTACAGTGATCACAGTAGACTGACTCAACCCCGTTGCAGTAAGTCATGATCAACAGACTGACTCAACCAGTTGCAGAAAGTCAGTGATTCAACACAGACTGACTCAACCAGTTGCAGTAAGTCAGTGATCACACAGACTGACTCAACCAGTTGCAGTAAGTCAGTGATCACACAGACTGACTCAACCAGTTGCAGTAAGTCATGAACACAGAGAACTGACTCAACCAGCTGGCAGTAAGTCAGAATGATCACGAGAGACATGACTCAACCAGCTGCAGTAAGTCAGTTGATGCACAGAGACTGACTCAACCATTTTGCAGTAAGTCAGTATCACAGATCGCTGACTCAACCAGTCTAGCAGAAACTCAGAGAATCACAGAGACTGACTCAAACGTATGCAGTAAGTCAAGTGATTCACACAACTGACTCTACCAGTTGTCAGATAAGTCAGTGGATCACATAGACTGACATCAACCAGTTGCCGACAGTCAGAGATCCCCAGAGACTGACTCAACACAGTTTGCAGTAAGTCAGCATCCACAACAGACTGACTCAACCAGTTGCAGTAAGTCAAGTGATCACAGCAGGACTGACCCAGACCAGTTTGCGAGCAATTCAGTGATCACACAGACTGACTCAACCAGTTGCAGTAAGTCAGTGATCACACAGACTGACTCAACCAGTTGCAGTAAGTCAGTGATCACACAGACTGACTCAACCAGTTGCAGTAAGTCAGTGATCACAGAGACTGACTCAACCAGTTGCAGTAAGTCAGTGATCACACAGACTGACTCAACCAGTTGCAGTAAGTCAGTGATCACAGAGACTGACTCAACCAGTTGCCGTAAGTCAGTGAGATCACACAGACTGACTTCAAACAGTTTGGCATAAGTCAGTGATACACAGAGACTGACTCAACCAGTTACAGATAGAAGTCATGAACACACAGACAGACTCCACCAGTTGTCCAGTAAGTCAGTGGATCACACAGACTGACTCAAACCAGTTTGCAGTAAGTCAGTGTATCACCAGAGACTGACACAACCAGTTGCAGTAAGTCATGATCACATCACAAGACTTGACTCAACACCATGCAGTAAGTCATGACTCACACAACTGACTCCCCAGATTGCAGTAAGTCAGTGATCACAGAGAACTGACATCAAACCAGTTGGCAGTAAGCCCATGATCACACAGACTGACTCAACCATTGCAGTAAGTCAGTGAACACACCGACTGACTCAACCAGTTGCAGTACAGTCAGTGGATCACAGAGACTGACTCAACCGATTTGCAGTAAGTCAGATGATCACCGAGACCTGACTCAACCAGCTGCAGTAAGTCAGGATCACACAGACTGACTGCATCCATTGACAGTAAGTCAGTGATCACACAGACTGACTCAACCAGTTGCAGTAAGTCAGTGATCACAGAGACTGACTCAACCAGTTGCAGTAAGTCAGTGATCACACAGACTGAACTCAACCAGTTGCAGTAGTTCAGTTGATCACTGAGACTGACTCACCAGTTCCATTAATTCAGTGATCACACAGACTGACCAACCAGTTGCAGTAAAAGTCAGTGGGATCACAACAGACTGTACTCAACATTGCAAGTAAAGTCAGAGATCACAGAGACTGACTCAACCATTGCATAATCAGTGATCACACAAGACTGACTCAACCAGTTGCAGTAAGTCAGTGATCACACAGACTGACTCAACCAGTTGCAGTAAGTCAGTGATCACAGAGACTGACTCAACCAGTTGCAGTAAGTCAGTGATCACACAGACTGACTCAACCAGTTGCAGTAAGTCAGTGTCACACAGAACTGTGACTCAACCAGATGTGCGCAGGTAAGTCAGTGAATCACACAGACTGACTCCAACCAAGTTTCAGTAAGTCAGGTGATCACAGAGACTAGACTCACCAAGCTGCAGTAAGTCAGTGGATCACACAGAACTGACTCAACCAGTTTGCAGTTAAGTCAGTGATCAACCACAGGACTTGACTCAACCAGTTGCGTAAGTCAGTGATCAGCAGAGACTGACTGCAACCATTGGCAGTAAGTCAGTGATCACACAGACTGACTCAACCAGTTGCAGTAAGTCAGTGATCACAGAGACTGACTCAACCAGTTGCAGTAAGTCAGTGATCACAGAGACTGACTCAACCAGTTGCAGTAAGTCAGTGATCACAGAGACTGACTCAACCAGTTGCAGTAAGTCAGTTGATCACACCAGACGGACTCAACCGAACAGTTTGCAGTAAGTCAGTGATCAAGAGAACTGACTCAACCAGTGTGCAGTAAATTTACAGTGATCACAGAGACTGACTCAACCAGTTGCAGTAAGTCAGTGATCACAGAGACTGACTCAACCAGTTGCAGTAAGTCAGTGATCACACAGACTGACTCAACCAGTTGCAGTAAGTCAGTGACAAAGAGACTGACGTCAACCAGTTGCAGTAAGTCAGTTGATCACCAGAGACTGACTCAACCAGTTTGACAGTAAGTCAGTGATTTCAACACAGACTGACTCAACCATGTTGCAGAAGTCCATGGGATCACACACAGACTGACTCAACAGATTGCAGTAAGTCCCAGTGACATCACGAGAGAAGCTGACTCAACCAGTTGCAGTAAGTCATGTGATCACACCAAGACTGACTCAACCAGTCGCAGTACGTCAGTGTATCACAGAGACTGACTCAACCAGTTGCAGTAAGTCAGTGATCACACAGACTGACTCAACCAGTTGCAGTAAGTCAGTGATCACAGAGACTGACTCAACCAGTTGCAGTAAGTCAGTGATCACAAAGACTGTGACCCAACGCAGGTTTGCAGTAAGTCAGTGATCACACAGACTGACATCAACCCAAGCTTGCAGTCAAGTCAGTGATCACGGGTACAGACTGACTCAACCAGTTGCAGTAAGTCAGTGATCACAGCAGACTGACTCAACCAGTTGCAGTAAGTCAGTGATCACACAGACTGACTCAACCAGTTGCAGTAAGTCAGTGATCACACAGACTGACTCAACCAGTTGCAGTAAGTCAGTGATCACACAGACTGACTCAACCAGTATGCCAGTAAGTCAGTTGAATCACACAGACTGACTCAACAGCTGCAGTAAGTCAGTTTGTTGACATCACACAGACTGACCTCAACCAGGGCATGGGACCGAGAACGATCATTGATCACACAGACTGACTCTAAACCAGCTGCAGTAAGTCAGTGACACACAGACTGACACAACCCAGTTCAGTAAGTCCAGTGATCACACAGACAGACTCAAAGCCATTTGCAGTAAGGTCATTGATCACACCAGACTGACTCAACCATTGCAGTAAGTCAGTGATCACACAGACTGACTCTCAACCAGGTTTGCAGTAAGATCAGTGTGTCACACAGACTGACTCAACCGATTGCAGTAAGTCAGTGTATCCAGAGACCTGACTCAACCAGTTGCAGTAATTCAGAGAATCATCAGAGACTGACTCAACCAGTTTGCAGTAGTCAGTGATCCACATGAGACTGACAAACCAGGGTTGCAGTAAGTCAAGTGAACACACAGACTGACTCACCAGCTGCAGTAAGAGTCAGTGAAGATCACACAGAACTGACTCAACCATTGCAGTAAGTCATGATCCGACTAGATACTGACTCAACCAGTTGCAGTAACAGTGAATCAACACAGACTGACTCAACCATTGCAGTAAGTCCGTGATCACAGAGACTGTACTCGAACCAGTTGCAGTAAGTCCAGTGATCCCCAGAGACTGACACACCCAGTTGCAGAAAGTTCATTGATCAAAGAGACTGACTCCAACCAGATGCAGTAGTCAGTGATCACACAGACTGACTGCAAACCAGTTGCAGTAAGTCCAGTAGATCACAGCACAGACTGACCAACCATTGCAGTAAGTCAGTGATCACACAGACTGACTCAACCAGTTGCAGTAAGTCAGTGATCACAGAGACTGACTCAACCAGTTGCAGTAAGTCAGTGATCACCACAGAACTGAACTCAACCAGTTGCAGTTAAGTCAGGGTGAGCACAGAGACTGACTCACCAGTTGCAGTAAGTCCAGTGATCACAGGAGACTGTCTCAACCATTGCAGTAAGTCAGTGATCACAGAGACTGACTCAACCTAGTGCAGTAAGTCAGTGGATCAGCATGAGACTGTACTCAACCAGTTGCAATAAAGTCAGTGATCACAGAGATGACTCAACTACCAGTTCTGCAATAAGTCCGTGATCACACAGACTGACTCAACCAGTGCAGTAAGTCAGTGATCACCAGACTGACTTCAACCAGTTGCGTAAGTCAGTGATCCACAGAGACTGACTCAACCAGTTGCAGTAATCAAGAGATCACCCAAACTTTGACTCAATCCAGTTGCAGTAAGTCAGTGATCCATCAGAGACTGACTCAACCAGTTGCAGTAATTCAGAGATCCCACAGACTGACTCAACCAGTTGTCAGTAATTCAGTGCATCACACAGACTGACTCAACAGTTGCAGTAAGTCATTGAAATCACAGAGACTGACTCAACCCGATTGCAGTAAGTTCAGATGACATTCACACAGACTGACTCCAACCAGTTGCAGTACGTCATGATCACAGAGACTGAACTCAACCCAGGATTTGCAGTAAGATCAGTGATCACAACAGACAGACTCAACCCAGTTGTCAGTAAGTCAGTGATCACAGAGACTGACTCAACCAGGTGCAGTAAGTCAGTGATCACAGAGACTGACTCAACCAGCTGCAGTAAGTCAGTGATCACAGAGACTGACTCAACCAGTGCAGTAATCAGAGTGATCACACAGACTGACTCAACCTGTTGCAGATAAGTCAGAGATCACAGAGACGACTCAACCAGTTGCAGTAATCAGCGATCACACAGACTGAACTCAACAGTTGCGAGTAAGTACCACCAGTGACACACACAGACTGACTGCCACCAGTTGCAGTAAGTCCGGTGATCACACAGACTGACTCAACCAGTTTGGCAGTAAGTCAGTGAATCTCAACAGACTGACTCAACCAGCTGCATGTAGCAGTGATCACACCACTGAACTCAACCAGCTGCAGTAAGTCAGTGATCACCAGAGAACCTGACTAACCATGCAGTAAGTCCTGGATCACACAGACAGACCTCAACCAGTTGCAATATGTCAGTGATCACAGAGACTGACTCAACCTTTGCAGTACAGTCAGTGATCATCAGAGACTGAGCTCAACAGTTGCAGTAAAGTCATAGTGATCACAGAGCGACTATGACTCAACCAGTATTGCAGTAAGACAGTGATCACGACAGACTGACTCAACACAGTTGCAGTAATCATGATCACACAGACTGACTCAACCAGCTGCAGTAAGTCAGTGAGTCACAGAGAGACTGACTCAACCAGTTGCAGTTAAGTCAGTGATCACACAAGACTGACTCCAACCAGTTTGCAGTAATTCAGTGATCACAGAGACTGACTCAACCAGTTTGCAGTAAGGTCAGTGATCACAGAGACATGACTCAACGCAGTTGCAGTAAGTCAGTGATTCACACAGACTGACCTCAAGCCAGTTGCAGTAATTCAGTGATCAACACAGACTGGACTCAACCAGTTGGGCAGAAGTCAGCTATCACACAGACTGACTCTACCAGTTGCAGATAAGTAATGATCACACACAGACTGAACTACAACCATTTGCCGTAAGTCAGTGATCACAAGACTGACTCAACCAGTTGCAGTAAGTCAGTGATCACACAGACGACTCAACAAGTTCGTAAGATCAGTGATTCACAAGAGTGACGACTCAACAGTTGCAGTAATCAGTGATCACAAACAGACTGACTCAACCATTGCAGTAAGCGTCAGTGATCCCACAAACTAGGTGACTCAACCAGTTGCGTAAGTCAGTGATCACAGAGACTGACTCAGACCATGTCAGTAAGTCAGTGATCACTCAGACTGACGCAACCAGTCTTGTCCGTAAGTCAGTGATTCACACATACTGACTCAACCAGTTGGCAGTAAAGTCAGTGGACTCACAGAGACTGACTCACCAGTTGCAGTAAGGTCAGTGATCACAACAGACTGACTCAAACCAGTTGCCAGTAAGTCAGTGATCACCCAGACTGACTCAACCAGTTGCAGTAAGTCAGTGATCACACAGACTGACTCAACCAGTTGCAGTAAGTCAGTGATCACACAGACTGACTCAACCAGTTGCAGTAAGTCAAGTGATCAAGCACAGACTGACTTCAAGCCAGTTGCAGTATTCAGTGATCACAGAACTGAACTCAACAGGTTTGCATAAGTCAGTGACACACAGTGACTGACTCAACCAGTTGCCAGTAAGTCCATGATCACACAGACTGACTCAACCAGTTGCAGTAAGTCAGTGATCACAGAGACTGACTCAACCAGTTGCAGTAAGTCAGTGATCACACAGACTGACTCAACCAGTTCACGTCAGGGAAGGTCAGTGATCACACATGATCTGACTCAACCAGTTGCAGTAAGTCAGTGATCACAGAGACTGACTCAACCAGTTGCAGTAAGTCAGTGATCACACAGACTGACTCAACCAGTTGCAGTAAGTCAGTGATCACACAGACTGACTCAACCAGTTGCAGTAAGTCAGTGATCACAGAGACTGACTCAACCAGGTTGCAGTAAGTCATTGATCACACAGACTGTGACTCAACCAGGTTGCAGTAAGTCAGTGATCAACACAGAGACTAGAACTCAACCAGTTGCAGTAAGTCAGTGATCACAGAGACTGACTCAACCAGTTGCAGTAAGTCAGTGATCACACAGACTGACTCAACCAGTTGCAGTAAGTCAGTGATCACACAGACTGACTCAACCAGTTGCATCAATCAGTGATCACCACAGACTGACTCAACCAGTTGCAATAAGATCAGTGTCACCAGACTGTCTCAACCATTGCCAGTAAGTCAGTGATCACACAGACTGACTCAACCAGTTGCAGTAAGTCAGTGATCACAGAGACTGACTCAACCAGTTGCAGTAAGTCAGTGATCACACAGAGCTGACTCAACCGCATTGCAGTTAGTCAGTGATCAACACAGAGACTGACTCAACCAGTTGCATTAAGTCTGATCACAGAGACCTGACACATCCAGTTGCAGTAAGTCAGTGATCACACAGACTGACTCAACCAATTGCAGAAGTGCAGTGATCACACAATACTGACTCAAACCAGTTGCATAAGTCCCTGAGATCCACGGAGACTGACTCAACCAGTTGCATAAGTCAGTGACACACAGACTGACTCAACCAGTTGCAGTAATCAGTTGATCGCACAGACTGATTTCAACCAGTTGCAGGTAAGTCAGTGAATCCAGAAGACTGACTCCAACCCAGTTGCAGTAATGTCAGTGATCACACAACTGAACTCAACCAGTGCAAGTAAGACAGTGATCACACAGACTGAACTCCTCCAGTTGGCAAAGTAAAGTCAGTGATCACAAGAGACTGAGACATCAATACCAGTTCAGTCAAGATCAGTGATCACAGAGACAGACTCAACCCAGTTGCAGGTAAGTCGAGATGATCACACAGACTGACTCAACCAGTTGCAGTAAGTCAGTGATCACAGAGACTGACTCAACCAGTTGCAGTAAGTCAGTGATCACACAGACTGACTCAACCAGTTGCAGTAAGTCAGTGATCACACAGACTGACTCCAACCAGCAGCAGTAAGTCGATGATCACAGGATGACTCAATACCAGTTGCAGCTTAAGTCAGTGATCACATAACCAGACTGACTCAACCATTTGCAGTAAGTCATGATCACAGAGACTGACTCACCCAGTTGCACTAAGTCATGAATCACAACAGACTGACTCACCATTTGCAGTAAGTCATGATCACACAGACTGACCAATCCATTGCAGTAAGTCCAGTGGATCACACAGACTGACCAACCAGTTGCAGTAAGTCATTGATCACACAGACTGACGTCAAACCAGATTGCACTAAGTGCCAGTGATCACACAGAACTGACTCAACCAGTTGCAGTAAGTCAGTGATCACAGAGACTGACTCAACCAGTTGCAGTAAGTCAGTGATCACACAGACTGACTCAACCAGTTGCAGTAAGTCAGTGATCACAGAGACTGACTCAACCAGTTGCATAAGTCATGATCACAAGACTGACTCAACCAAATTGGCAGTAAGTCATGATCACACAGACAAACTCAACCATTTTGCAGAAAGTCAGTGATCACAAGACTGACTCAACCAGTGCAGTAATTCATGTTTCACAAGACTGACTCAACCAGTTGCAGTAAGTCAGTGATCACACAGACTGACTCAACCAGTTGCAGTAAGTCAGTGATCACACAGACTGACTCAACCAGTTGCAGTAAGTCAGTGATCACAGAGACTGACTCAACCAGTTGCAGTAAGTCAGTGATCACACAGACTGACTCAACCAGTTGCAGTAATTCAGTAAATCAAAACAGACTGCCCTCAACCGGGTTGCAAGTAAGTCAGGGATCACCCCAACGGGACTAAACCCAGTTGCAGTAAGCCAGTGATCACACAGACTCCCAAAACCATTTGCAGAAGTCAGGATCACACAGACTGACTCCCCAAATTTCAGTAAGTCAGTAAACACACAGACGACTCAACCATTTTCCCAGTAAGTCAGTGTTTGAGTGCCCTTAAGTAACCTAACAAGTGAAAATTTTTTTAAAATTTAACTCAAAAAATGTTACATTTATATAGTAATTCATCAACGAAATCTTTCATTTTGGGGAAACAGTAACTTTTGAAAAAAAATAAAATGTAACTTTTCGATCAATAACAGCATCAATAACACTTTTATATATATATAAATATATAAAAAATATATTATATATAAAATATAAATATATATAAATATATATATATTTATATATATTATATATAAAATTTTTTTGATGGTCCTGCAAAAATTTCCAGTATTCTCTCCAAAAAAATTTTTTGAAAATAGGAGCATAAAACCCGAGACCACCTCAACATTTTGCGTCAAAAAAATAGTCCTTATTTGTTAGAGTGAAGGAACCCACCCGAGCCTGCTGGAAACCCCTTCCTCTCTCCCCACCCGAGCCGGCTGGCACCCCTTCCTCTCCCCCCCACCCTGACCTGCGGGCACATTTTTCCTCTCTCCCCCCCCTTACCCTGTTTGGCACCCCCCCCCTTTTCCTCCCCCCCCTGAGCCTGCGGCACCCTTTTCCCCCTCTCCCCACCCTGGGGCCGCGGGCCCACCCCTTCCTCTCTCCCCCCCCCAGAGCCTGCTGGCACCCCTTCCCCCTCCCCACCCTGACCCTTTCGGGCCCACCCCTTCCTCTCCCCCCACCCTGACCTGCTGGCCCCCCTTTCCCTTTTCCCCACGTTTAAACCTGCGGGAAACCCCTTCCCTCCCCCCCCCACCCTACCCGGGGGGGCCCCCCTTTTCCCCCCTCTCCCCCCCCTGAGCCTGCGGCCCCCCTTCCTCTTTTCCCCCCCCAAAGCTGCGGGCCCCCCTTCCTTTTCTCCCCACCCGGACCTGCTGGCACCCCCTTTCCTCTCCCCCCACCCTTTACCCTCTGGAAACCCTTCCTCCCCCCCCACCCGACCTGCTGGCACCCCCTTCCTCTCTCCCCACCCTGAGCCTGCTGGCACCCCTTCCTCCTCCCCACCCTGAGCCTGCGGCAACCCCCCCCTTCTCCCCCCCCTTTAGCCTGCGGCACCCCTTCCCTCTCCCCCCCCTAAAGCCGCGGGCACCCCCTTCCTCTCCCCCCCGACCTGCTGGCACCCCTTCCTCATTTCCCCACCCTGACCCTCCCGGGCACCCCTTCCTCTCTCCCCCCCCTGACCTGCGGGCACCCCTTTTCCCTCTCCCCCAAACCCTAAAGCCGTTTGGAAACCCCTTCCCCTTCCCCACCCTGAGCCTGCGGGGCACCCCTTCCCCCCTCCCCACCCGGGAGCCTGCTGGCCCCCTTCCTCTTTTCCCCACCCTGAGCCTGCGGAAACCCCTTCCCTCTCCCCCCCTGGCCCTGCTGGAAACCCCTTCCCTCTCCCCCACCCTGGGGCCTGCGGGAAACCCCACCCCTCTCTTCCCACCCTAGCCGGGCTGGCACCCCTTTTCCTCTCTCCCCCCCCCCCTGAGCCGCTGGCAAAATTTTCCCCTTCTTTTCCCCACCCGGGAAAGCCTGCTGGCAACCCCTTCCTGTCCCCCCACCCGAGCCTGCTGCCAACCCCTTCCTCTCCCCCCACACTGACCTCGGAAACCCCTTTCTTCCCACTCTGAGCCCGCGGGCCCCCCTTTCTCTCTCCCCACCCTGAGCCTGCCACATCTTCCTCTCTCCCCCCCCCCTGACCGCGGACACCCCATCCTCTCCCCCAAACCCTGACCTTTCCGGGCACCCCTTTTTCCCCTCTCTCCCCCCCCGACCTGCTGGAAACCCCTTTTTCCTCTCTCCCCACCCGAGCCTGCGGGGCACCCCCCTTCCTTTTACAGAAAAACCAAATGCCTGCTGGCACCCCTTCCTCTCACCCCCCAAACCCTTGACCTGCTGGAAACCCTTCCTCTCCCCCCACCCTGACCCTTTTCCTGGCACATTTTCCCTCTCACCCCAACCCTAAACCTGCTGGCACCCCTTTCCCTCCCCCACCCTGAGCCTGCTGCACCCTTTCCTTTCTCTCCCCACCCTGAGCCCTCGGCACCCCTTCCCTCTCCCCCACTCTGACCTTTTTGGCACCCCCTTCTCTCTCCCCACCCCCTGAGCCTGCTGGCACCCCTTTTCCCTCTCTCCCCACCCTGACCCTGCTGGAAACCCCTTTTTCCTCCCCCCACCCTGACCTGATTGAACATTAAAAAGGTTTTAAAATACCGACAGGTTTGTTGGGTAAGACACATATGCAACAGTTGGGTTTCCCTTTTATTATGAAACGTTTTCGCCTACACAGCGGGTTTTCCCTTCAGTCGAGTACAGAAAAGTTGATAGGCAAAGAACTTGAAGACATGAAATTTCAGTCCATCACCCTTAAAGTTTGAGGTGGTCAGTCCCTCAGCCCTGGAGAAAGCATTTTTCCCCAAAAGCCCCTGAAAAAATTATGGGAGATGAAGTGAAAAAAAAGGAGCTTTAAAAGGGCCAAGGGGTGGACGTAGGTCACAAAAAAGGGGTTAAGAACTCAGATTTGAATTTCCAGGTCCCTCCCAAATCCGGGCCGCTCTCCTAGGGGAAAATTTGGGGGTCGAAGTTGTTTGGGCAGGTCTGTCCCAAAGGATACCCTTTTTTTTCCCATCTGTCAGACACTGCAACAAAAGGGGAATCTTGGTACAGCCCAAAATCAATTTCGACAACTTCCCCCTTAGGGGAGAGGGGCCTGTTTTTGAGAGGCCCTTTACCTCTCAACATCTGAGTTCTTACCTCTTCTAGTGCCCTACGTCCCCCCCCTGGCTCTATTTTAAAGCCCACCCTTCACTTCATCTCCAAAATTTTTTTCATACAATGGAAAAATGCTCTTCTCCAGACTGGGGGACGACCACCTCAAAACAAAAAGGGTGATGGACTGTTTTCCATCGTCTTAAAGTATCTTTTTGTTTCTATCAATTTTTCTGTACTCAAACTGAAAAAGCCTACTGTGTAGGCAAAACTTTTCATAATAAAGATACCTAACTTTTTGCATATGTGCCCTTAAACCTAACCCCCTGAGCCTGCGGGCCCCCCCAGGTCTTCCCTTCCTGGCTCGCTGGCACCCAGGGGGGATGGGGTGCCAGCAGGCACCAGCTACATAAGAAATTTTTCCGCTTTGGGCGCCTCCGCCTCGATCTCACCTTTTTTAACATCCTTTGCGACGTCAGGCAACCCCCTCTCCTGCAAATTCGCTAAAAAAAAACTGGTAGAAAAAATTTCTTTAAATCATTTTAAGAATTTCTAATACTACCATTCACTTCAACTACTACCACCATCACTACCACCACTACTACCACTTGCAGTGCTATTTCTACTTTCACCGCACTTTTAAAACCACAACTACAACTACTGTTACACTACCACTACATCATCACCACTACCTAAGCCTACTACCCACCATCATACCACCACTTACTACACCATCCACTACCACCACTACTACCACACCATATCAATACCTCAGCATCACAGTATTATTGTCATGGTAGCTATGATGGGTCGATTGTTTATTGTTAATTGTTATTGTATTATATATTGGTTACTGCGTTATTTGGTTAAGATTGCGGTTGACTGTGATTGTGGTTAATATGATATCATAGCTGTACAGTCTCTGTGTCACATTACTCTTGTGGTCAACATATCGCCAGTGCAGGAGAGGTAGTGTCTTCTATCTGTTGCATCTGGTTGTCGTAGAGAGAGACTCTCTCAAGGCTCGTAGACCAGAGAGGCAGCCTGGCCTAGCCACTTTAATCATGTTGTAGTTTGAGATTGAGGAAGGACAGGTTCTGTAAGTGCTCCAGGGGGACTGCGTCGGCACCGTAAACACCAAAATGTTGAACATTGTCAGTGTCCAGTAATAACCCACATGGAGGACAAATCAGGAGGTTGATTGAGTTGTATATTTCGGACCCCCATCTGGGATTCTCTTCATCGAAGAGAATCCAGAAGCGGGTCGATTTTTTTTTACACGTCGGGCCGTTTCCCACGAGGCAGGATGACCCGAAAGAAACCGAGGGAAACTTTGTTTCTTCATTCACTCTTCACTGTCTTGCCCTGAGGCGTGCCTACAACTACAGTTATGCATCATATCTCTTCCCCTTCAGGGCGCGAGGCACCGTGATCTTCCACCTCCAGGGACTCAGATCTGGCTAACCGGTTTCCCGAATCACACTCCAACAGCACGTCAAGTTATTATAAAATAACCATTTGGACTCCACTCGCTCCTTTCTAACTGACTCTGCAAAACTTGCTGGGACATCTAAGACCATCGCCCCACAAAACTTTCCTTTATCCCCTCTCTCCAACTTTCCTAGAACGAACCCTACCCAGCCTTCCTCTACAGATTTATACACCCTCCAAATCATTTACTTCGTCCCCCACCACCCACCCCCCCCCACCTTCCCCCCCCCCCCCCCCCCCCCCCCCCCCTTCATTCTTTATAAATGTCCGAAGCACCTCTGCAACCCCTACTCTGCCCTCTGGATAATTCTTTTAGAACCATTAAACTCCTAATCTCCAGCTATGATTCATTACCTTATATTCTCACCACACATTGCCCGCAGACTCAACATCTTCCACTGTCCTCCAGCCTTCTACTTGTTGCATCATTCTCCACCATGCTTCACACTCTTTTCAGAGCGTTGTTGTATCCATTCTCTTATTACATTCCCTCTTTGCTTCCTTGGATAACGTTCTTGTGTCTCAGGAATACGCAATGCATGAAATCTAATTGCTTCCCTTATCTTCACCGCATTTAAAGTTCCTCAAAATATCCCTATACTTACAAACTCTCCATCTATATAACTCATCCTGTTTTTACTGTCAATTTTTTTGTCACCTTAGTTGACTTTCTAAAACTTATTAATCTCAATGCAAAACTTTTTCTTCATTTCAGCAATATTTGTTGTCATCTCACCCCCACTTTCTCACTTTCTCTGCTTTTACATTTTCCACCACTCTCTTTACCTCTCTTTTTCTCTCCATATACTTCTTCTCTTATATCACTGTGCTTTATAAAAACCTCTCAATGCTAACTGTTTTCTCTCGTACTACTCTCTTTACTCATCATTCCACACCTAGTTTCACTTTTTACCTTCAGCACCCACTGTCCTGTAACCACATAATTTACTGAAACACTCTAAACTATGTTCTTAAATGTATCCCATTCCTATTCCTTTAACCTCACCTGCACATACACTCCTAGCAATCTTTTTCCATTAGATGCTTATTCTTACTCTAAATGATTCCCTCCTTTTGTTTATAACCTTCACCTCTCTCTTACTTGAATGATGCTATTTTCCTTGTTGTCCCATCTATCTTTTCCACTTCACTGTAACTTTATCAAAAAAATGAACTGATTATCTGTGGCCCCTTATATACAATGGACATCTGTAGTCTACTTATCAGGTCATTTTCTACCAATACATAATCCAACAAGGACTGTCATTTAATCCCCTATGTCATATCTGTGTTTTCTTATTTATTCACTTTTTTCTTAAAATATGTATTACCTATTTCAAACCCTTTTCTATTCCAACGTTCAGTCAAAGGCCCCAATTATCATTTGCTTCCTGGTTCCATCAAATTAACCTACCTCACCCTCTATAAATGTTATCCCCAATTTAGCATCTTGTCTCCTACCACAATTGCTCTCACTTTGGTCCCAAAAACTTCCTAAACTCTCGTGTAACATCTCCCCAGTTTCTCTCTTCTTTCTCTCTCTCTCTCTCTCTCTCTCTCTCTCTCTCTCTCTCTCTCTCTCTCTCTCATCTCTCTCCCTTACAATCCTCTCTTTCAGGTGCATATAGATCTACTTTTATAAACCACTTTTGCTCGACCCTTATTTTAATCCAACTTAATCCTTGACTTTTATTCATTTATATTCCCTCTTCTCTTTATAACTGATCCTTCAAAATTATTGTACCCCTTCCTTGGCTCTAACTCTTCAGTACTCCTGATTTAATATCCCAAATGATTTCTACCACAATGTAATTCTCTACCCCCTTCAGCTTTGTTTCACTTAGTGCCAGGACATTCCAGTTCTTTACATTATAAACTGGCATCTTCACGTTCTCTATATCTGCACTACATCCACTTACATTAAGCTAAACACATCAAATGTATTGAGTTTTTCTTATTTTTAGTAATTTTATACCAGAAGAAGGAGTGGTAGCTACATTGCTCTCTGCATTTTTAATTGGTCTCTTACGACACGTATGGATACGGAGGGAGAGATTCTTTCCCGTTCTCATGAGGGTCGATTTATACCAGATCAGTCAACTTCCTGAGTTTGTCTCTTGTGGATTATTATTGAGCACCAACATGATGATGATGATAACGAACAATTATAATAATATTAATAATAATAATAAAGTATTACTAGCATTAATATACCGTGTGTAGGTTGTTGTAGAGTGGTCTAGGGTTCTCTAGCGTCTGAAGACCAGAGTCCTGAGGAAGACTCCTCGACGATGCTATGTTTGTCCTGCTCAGGTGAGGTGCTGAACATCAAGACCAGGAAGTGTAGTCATGTTCTTGGGAAGCTGGAACTGCGGAACATAAGCGGTTAGTTCATCGTCGAGTTCTTCTTGTGTCACACTCAAGCTGCGGTTAATCTGGGCTTCGTCAGCGTCTCACAACGCATATGCTGGGTCCTGTGGCAGATGGTAGAGAGGACATTGATTTTGTGAAGAAATATGGGCTTCAGTTGCCTCCTTTATCCTCTTCCCGCCCCGGTTCCTTACCTTTTTACACCTGTTGACATAATATAGGTGCCAGTATACAGGTGATAATCTGACTAATTTCTTATTGTATCTTCCAGCTAGACTTTAATTAGGATATTACTAAGGACCCTAAAAAGAAAAATTAATTTGACTCTTTTGGGTTTTCCTGGTTGAATTTATACGTATGTTACTATGTACGATACTTGTACTGTGTGGTACTTTGTACCTATAATAAACTAACTAGTTAAAACTATTGGGTGGCATCCTGCAAAGTAGTGGGTACAGTTCCCTTAATCTGCTAGCGTTAATTAGTGGAACTATTTGTGTAGCGGATTTGCCGTTTCTGCTATCTTCGGAAGTAATAATCTTACGTCACAAATATTACACTCCTACTGGAGGTTGAATTTCTCTACGTCAAAAATTACACTCCACTGGAGGTCTTGTAATTATCTTATGTCATAATTACCCTCCACTGGGGTTAGTCACTTGTAATATTTATGGCAAAATTACACTCACTGGGGTCCTGTAATATCTTACGTCAATATTACTCTCACCTGAGGGTTCCTTGTAATATCTTACATCAAAATTAACACTCCATGGAAGGTCTTGTAATATCTTATGTCTTAAATTACCCTCACCACATGGGGTAACTTGTAATTTCTTATGTCAAAATTACACTCCATGAGGGTCTCGTAATATATTAGTCAAAATTACACTCCACTGGGGGGGGTCCTTTAATATCTTACGTCAAAACTTACAACTCCTCTGGGGTCCTTGTATATCTTACGTCAAATTTAACTCACTGGTGGTCCTTGAATATCTTACGTCACAAAGTGTTACACTCACTGGGGGTCCTTGTATATCTGACATCTAAAATTACACTCACTGGGGGGTCCTTGTAATATCTTACGTAAAATTAACACTCTCTGGGGTTCCTTGCATTTTCTTAGTCTCACAATATTACTCACTCCACTGGGGTCCTTGTATATCTACGTCAAAATTAAACGCCAATGGGGTCTTGTAATTCTTCCGTCAAAATTACACTCCACTTGGAGGTCCTTGTGATTTCTTACGTCAAAATACACTCCAATGGGGGGTCCTTGTATTATCTTTCGTTCAAAATTGCCTCCCTCTTGGGGTCCTTGTAATATTCTTACGTCAAAAATTACACGCCAAGGGACGGTCCTTGTTAATATCTTACGTCCTAATTTACACTCCACTGGAGGTCCTTGTAAATATCTAACATCAGAATTACACTCCACTGGGTGTCCTTGTATATCTTTGTCTAAATTACCCACGCCATGGGGGTCCTTCGTAATATCTTACGTCTAAATTACACTCCTATGGAGGTACTTGTAATATCTTACATCTATAAATTTCACTCCAATGGGGGTCTTGTAATATCTTACGTCAAATTTACACTCCCACTGGGGGTTCCTTTGTATATCTAACATCAAAATTTACACTCCACTGGGGGTCCCTGGTTATATTAACGTCAAAATTCACTACACTGGGGGTCTTGTAATATCTTACGTCAAATTTACCACTCCACTGGTAGTCCTTGTATATCTAACATCAAAATTACATCCACTGGGGGTCCTTGTAATAGCTTACGTCCAAAAATATAACATCCATGGAGTTCCTTGTAATATCTAACATCAAATTTCACTCCAATGGAGGTCCTTGTAATATCTAACGTCAAAATTACACTCCACTGGGGTCCTTGTAATATCTTACGTCAAAGTTAAATACAGATATTAAAACTGTGTGAAAAAATCAGTTTCAATGAAAGGAGATTACACAAGGAATAAGTTACACCCACGTATACAATCCATAGTTAAACCATTATGACTTCTGTCAAGATTAAGGGGACTGAAGAGGCGGGGCCAGGAGCTTGGACTCGACCCCTGCAACATCCAACTAGGGTGAGTACAACTTGGTGAGTACAACTAGGGTGAGTACAAAATAGGTGAGTACTCTCAACTCAAGGCTGAGGGAAATGATTACTCATACTCTCTCCTCTTATTGCCCCTTTTTCTGCACTGGACTGATGAAACCACAGTTTAGCGAAAGAGTTTCCTGAAATAAAGATTCCAAGATGGTGTAAGAGTGTTTTATCAACATGTCAGTTTTTTAAACCATTTTGTAAGCACTGAGGATGGCCCGTGCCGTGGCATAATGGCTCTCGCTTACATGCTAGGGTTTCGAGGGTTCGATTCCCATCGAGGGTTGAAACATTGGGCGTGTTTCCTTATACCTGCTGTCTATGTTCACCCATCTGTATAAAAATAGGTACCTGGGTGTTAGTGGAGGTTGGTGGGTAGCATCCTGGGACAAAACTGAACCTAATTTTGAAGGAATGTTCAGCATAACAAGTGGTTTCTATTTAGTAGGATGTCATTGATGTCATCTATGGTCTGTATACCTTGTACTTGTAGTAATATAGATACTATTATTATTATTATTAGTAATTATTATTATTATTATTATTATTATTATTTTTATTATTATTATTATTTTATTATTATTAGTCTGCTCGAAATATTCCTGTTAGGGCTCCTTTCTTCTATTTTTATTGATACTTTTCCGCCATGTAAATTACACTTTGTTATACTACAGAAAGGAAATAAAAAAAATTGATTTTGAATATTGATTTCAGTCAGGTACCGGTGATAGTGCCTTTTTGGTTCACATAGCGACACGTAAACAGGTCGAACCCTGCTCAGGTCAAACTTACCATCATAAGCCTTCCTAAACACATGCTGCCCATGATCCTACTGGAATTAGTCGACGCTCGATCCACTCGGTTACGGGTAAGGAGTTCGAGCCTGGTAGGTACGGATGGACAAGGTACGGGTTGCCATCTGTTGCAGGACTTAATTGACCACATTGCTGCCTTTACTCGGTTAATATACTGCACTAAACCTACTTATGGGCTTGCTGACTTATTTGTTTTCTTGCTGTTTTCTTACATCTCTTACCTATCTTATCATACTAAAAAAGACTAATCTACGACACGAGGGTCATTAAGACTATCTGCAATACGAGGGTCATTACTAGGACAATAAGGTAAATTTACACGTACATTTGCAGCTAAAAATATAGAAAATCATTCCCTCCTTTTCTGTAGCTACATTCATAAGACCACCGTTTGGGCACTCTTCTTGAACTGGTTCATGCTTTGACTGGCTTTGTCATGTGGGGCACAGGTCTGTTCCAACACCTTTTTATTGAACACAGCATAGTAGGAAATGATCAGACTGCCCGCAATGTCAAAGCCTGGTCATAGCATGAACCAGTTCAAGAAGAGTGCCAAAAGGTGTCTGATGAATGTAGCTACAGAAAAGGGGGAATGATTTTCTATTTTCTGCATTATTTTTATTAAAGATTTTATCGATAATAAGAAATTATTTATTCTTTATTTTATAATAATAAGGTATATGGACCACATTGGAAATAATTTCATGTCTACTTTTTTGGGTTCGCCTTGGTTTCATCCCCTACACATATGCTTATATGTATGATAATTCATATGTAACTGTATTTGTGTCATAACTGAATAAACTTCCCCCTACTTACTTACTTAATTGTTCAGTTTGATTGCATTTTTTTATAACTATCACGTAATCAATGTATAAGGATAACGAATATTTTTGGCATGATTAAAGAAAAAGACCATGTTTAAGGGGACCAATTTAATATTGCTTGAATGATATTTACTCTAGATACTCACGGTGTGTACATGAAAGTTATATAGTATATATATATATATTATATTATATATTATATATATATATATATATATATATATTTTGTATTTATTTATTTAATATATATTATTTTATATAGTGTGTGTGTGTGTGAGTGTAATTATATATGCAAAACATTTCGGGGGGAGTGAATAAGTACCCGGGCGGGGAATACGGGCGAATAAAAAAAAAAAAAAATAAAAAAAAAGTAGAAGAATTGCTTTAGGCCTTTCGTGTTACTCAATCATACACATCATCCAGGAGCTTGCATAATGTTGAGAACAAGAGGTCCAAGCAAATACGATTCCATAGGGGAGGTCTTCACTTCAATTGAGGGAGAGAGTGAGAGAAAGAGAGAGAGAGAGTAAGGAAAAAGCACTATGCCCCCTGGCTCATACCAGGATCCCTTAGCCCAAAATGGTTGAGATAGTAGAGCATTAAGTATGAAGCCCACAAGCACTGATTATTGTAACAGTAGCCTTAACGAACGTAACGAGGCATATCTATCAAAAATTCGGTCAGACGCGACTATGTAATTAGTAATTTTTACATACATTATTATATTGCCAGTGATGTAGAAGTCATGGCAATATCTATGGAGTTAACCTTTTACGAGAACGGGTCCAGTTATAGGGGCAACATCCATAAATTTTATCAAAGGAAACAGGGCTATCAAAGGGTGTGGCATCTTATGTTATACAAGGTAGACGATCCACTAGTTTGTCATCTGCAACTTTGCAAGCTCCTGTGTTGTTGATTGCATACACGAAAGCCTAGAGTTTGGACTTCCTGTTTGTTCGTTGCTTTGTGATATTCTGCTTTATATTTATTTTTTTTTACATCCAGAGCGTTGTTCAATACACGGTTGTGTGTTTGGTGTTTTTTGTTTTTGTTAATTAATTCTTGGATTATGGAGTTATGAGTACAAAATATTTAATCAAATGGTTATTTCTATGTCATAAGTTTTATTAGTGGGGATCGGGGTTGCACAGAGATGGTGTCGCGGTCTACAAGTGGTCCACAATATACGCCTTTGGCGGGTCTGCGTCGCTCCAAAGACCCGCGGCTGGTTTCTCGTGGACGGTGGCCGACTATCGTTACCTTTACCGTGTCGGTCTGTGAGAGTGTGGGTGGTTGGCTGTTGGGGTGTAGACGTGTGTTTGTGGGGGGTTGGGGGTGTGTGTAGCGTGTGTGTTTGTGGGTGGGGGGGTTATGTGGGGGTTTTTTGGGTGTGTGTTGGTGTGTTGGGTTTGTGTTTTGTGTGGGTGTTGTGGTGTTTTGTGCTTTGTGTGGGTGGGGGGTTGGTGAGGGTGGACTGGCATTTTGGAGGGTCTTCATAGGTCTGGTTGGTGCGGTCGTGGTGTGGGGGTACACCTCCTAGAGGTTAGTACTAGCAAGACATACAACACTAGTCTCTACTGCCTCGTTCCTCCTCTGCTCAGACTCTACTGATACGTTACCATAATAGTAACTCTTGGGATAGGAATAACAGATCGTAATAATGATTTGAAACTCCTGATAGTACAATCTACACACTGCTGTACAGAACACTCTAGTAATCATCGAAGATAATGATCGTACATACCTTGATAGTCATAATGACTCGCACACTCCTGCATAGAATAGCAGTGCATCGTCTATCGTCACTAAATGCTAGTCCTCATGCTACGTAAAAATGATAGGTAAACTCATGCATCGTCAACCTCCTCTCACCTGTAATCAATACGTCATACTTGACTAGTCATCATGATACGTCATCCTGACTTGTCTACTGCTCGTCACTCGTGATCGTACAATATTCGTCAATCCGATAGTAATCCTGATAGTAATAAATTGATAGGCAATAACTCACTAGTCCATACTCGTCATACTCCTCGTACACTCACTGATCAGTACATATGATCGTGGTAATACATGATAGTCAATCCTACTCGTCCTCCTGTCACCTACATGCATCGGACTCACATGATAGTAATCATGATAGTCCTACACTGGTAGTCATACTGCACGTAATCCTGCACTCGGTCAATAATGACTAGTATCAACATCACTCGTAATTACCTACACTAGACTCATGATGGTCTCTCAACTGCTCGTCATCATAAGCGTACATCCATATCAGTCAATCATGGTAATACATGATAGTTCTCATGATAGTCACATACTCATCGTTAACATCATGCTCGTCAACTAATGCTGGACTTCTCATGACTGGTACACTCACTGATCGTAATCCTCCTCGTCACTCCTGCTCGTACACTAATGCTACGTACCTCACATGACTGTATCATCCTCGTCATACTGCATAGTCCATCATGCTGGTCCTCATGATGGTCAACAACAATGATCGTCATACATACTAGTAATACACATAATAGTCTATACTCGATAGTAATAAATTATAGTAATAATCCTCGTCACCTACACTCCTCTCTATCCATTCTAGTATAATGAGTCGTAATGAGTGGATAGTACTAATGATAGTTAACTAATATAGTTACCTAATGATGTCTCAAGCTGGTAATAATGGTAATAATGATGGGTAATATGATCTAGTCACTACACCACTCATAGTAATACTCATAGTAAATAATGATCGTACATACACATGACAATAGTCTACTAATCCTAGTAATATAATATCTACTGATACGTCATACAATGCTAGTAAATAATAATGTCACTCATTCCTTAGTACCCTGATAGTGAACATAATGATGGTAATCATTGATGGTAATAATGCTCGTAATATCCACACATTGTCATCATGCATAGTACTAATGATATAATACGAACTAGTTAATCATGCAAGTAATAATGATAGTAATAATAATAGGTAATACATGATCGTAAAAATGATATGTATCACACATGGATAGTAATACACATGATAGTACTCTTAAACATAGTAACTAATATTCACATAATGATCGGTACATACCTGCATCACGTACTAATGACTAGTAATAACTGATTCAGTAATTCATGGATGGGTAATACTGATGGTCTAATGATAGTAATCATAATTAGTCCATATGATCGTAATAACTGATAGTTCATAATGTTACGTAATCATCACTTGTACATCACCTGACACAAGTAATAATGATAGTAAATCATAATAGTACATACCTGCTCGTCCTACCTTGCTACGTACTACATGATAGTTAATATGATAGGTAATAATCATAGGTAATCACTCGTCATCTATGACTTAGTCATAATGCTAGTCATGCTGCATCGTAAATTAATGATCAGTAACTACGTCATAGTACTATAGTAATCATAGTCACCACTACTGACATTAGTAATACTGATCGCTACTAGTGTCTAGTCAATCACTAACCTCTCGTAATCATGAAAAGGAATAATAGGTAATAATGATCAGTATCATGATAGTAATAATCATAGTACATCATGGAGTAATAACTGCTCGTACTAATCTCATCATGCTAGTACCTACTGATACGTAAATACATGATAGTAATAAGGATCGTAATACTGATCGAAAGTAATAAGTAGTAACTCATGATAGTACATATGGCTGGTACATCATGCATCGTAACTAATTGTCACACTCTCGCTCGTAATAATGATAGTAAATACTGATAGTAATAATGATAGTGCATAACTAATAGTAATAATGAAGTTATACTCTGTCATACCTGATCGTACTAATCGTAATACTGCTAGTAATAATGATCGTAACTAATGTATAGTAATAATAGTAATAATATCGTATAATCGTAATGACTAGTCATAATGATCGTGATATATGCATAGTAATAATGATAGTAATTCATGATAGTAACTAAATGATAGTCAATAAGCGTAATGATAGTAATAACTGCTCGTCCACTTACTCCGGTAGTAATGATGATAGTCATAATATCATAGTAATAATGCAAGTAATAATAGTAATATCAGCACTAGTACCATTATGCACTTAGTACATACCTGCTGTAATCCTAACTGTCACCTACATGAATGTATACAATGTACATCATGAGAGTCACTGATGATCGTAATACTACTAGTACTAATGACTGTAATAACAGATAGTCCTCCTATGAATAGTAATTCACTAACTAGTAATCAATCGTACTACTGCTAGTCAATAATGATTGTAATACATGATCGTACATAATGCCTAGTAAATACATGATAGTCATCAATGATCGTCCTCCATGCATAGTCGTAATGATCTTCATAATGCATCGTCCTCACTGCTTCGTACATAATAATTAGTTCCTAACATGCGCCCTTCATCCTTTGTAATCAATGGCTGTACACTATGGGGTAGGCCACTACCTCATAGTCATAACATGATGGTACTAATGACATCGTACATCAATCTTACAGTCACACTCCATGACTCATGTAATAATGGATAGTAATACTGATCAGTAATCAAGGATCGTATCACCTGATAGAAAGTCACATCCATAGTAATCCCTGCTCGTAATTGATGCATGGTCACATCACTGACTAGTACTCATAGTACATGATTGCTAGTACTCTGATAGGTCAATCACACATGATCGTCAACATACCTGCTAGTTCATCTCTACTACGCGTCCTTCCTGCAACCTGTCCTAACTCGGTATCCTGCACTACGTACTGAGTGATAGTCATACTAGTAATCAATGACTTCGTACATCTATATCGATCGTAATACCTGCTAGTCACTAATAGTAACTAATGATAGTAATTAAAACTATAGCATGATAGTAATCCTGATAGTCAATTATGGACAGTACATACATGATAGTACATTATGAATCGTCTCTACACACATGATCGTAATTATGATAGTAATCATGATAGTATTACTAGGTATACTACTAGTCACTGCTAGTCATACATGACACATTCGGTAATTATGCTATTAATGCCTGCACTCGTCATACTAATAGTAATACTAGTTCACATAATGATAGTATCATTTATGCAATAGTACTTAAATGACATAGTACAACTAACATTTGTAATCCTGAAGTATAGTAGTACTCCTGCTAGTACATGCTTGATCTCGTCACACAATGATAGTAATAATGATTAGTCAAAATCAGTCAGTCATCCTGACAAGTATATAATATACTCATGACTCGTATCACTGATGATAGTAATAATAGTAATAATGAACACATACTGCTATACATGACTAGTAATAATGATAGTAATAATAATAGCTCACTACATCTGCAACCAAGTCAATACATTAGTCTAATGATAGTCAATACCTGATAGTATAATAGTACTGATAGTGAATATGATGTCAATACATAATCGTCATACAATGCACTAGTAATCATACTAGGCACTACACATGAAGTACACACTCATACATCAGTAATCCTGCTAGTACATAAAGATCGTAATAATGATAGTAATACCTGAAAGTCATCATCAGTAATATCTGATAGCTAATAATGATAGTAAATAATGACTAGTAGAATGATAGTACTAATGATCGTACACTAATCACTGTAATAATGACTCGTACAATACTGATAGGTAATACTGATAGAATCATCAATAAGATAGTTCATACAGCTAGTCACTCATGACTAGTCCATAATGATAAGTCGTGGTTGCACTAGTACTCAATGGGATAGTCCTTATTCTAGTCATCACTGGTAGTCAACATTAATACTAGTCAGTCAATCAAATAGTAGTCTGGTGATGTAGTAATGGACTAGTACTAGATCGTGTAATCAATGATGGTAATAATTGTCACACATAATGCTAGTACTAATTATTGTACATACTGACACATAGTACATACTCAGGTACATCCTGTCTCAGTATACATGGTAGTAAATCCATGCTAGTCACTCATAATAGTATTAACTGATAGTCCTCACCTCGTCACAGGCTAGTACACTACATGCTAGTCACTCCTGCACTCGTACTCTAGTTATCGTTACTAACATGCATCAGTAACAATAATCTAGTAACTCCTGATGGTAATAATCGTGTCATCCTGATAGTAATCCATCCATACGTATTCATGATTGTAATAATCGTCGTAATGATAATAGTAATACACTGACTCGTCACTCAATGATCGGTAACTAATCGTCTCCTAAGAACTCGATAGTTATACGTCGTCATTCCTCCATGCACTCGTCACAATAGTAGTACATACAATGATAGTAATACTGACGTCAATACTCGTCATAATGACGTAAATCATAGTGTAATGCACCGTAATATGCATAGTACTCTGCATAGTCATCACTGATCAGACTCATACATCGTAGTATAATTGATCGTCCTAATGCTAGTACATAACTTGATCGTACATACATGATAGATATAAAGATAGTAATACTGGATAGTAATACTGGAGGAACATCATGCTCATGTACACTGATAGTCTCATTACTTGCTCTCGTCATAACTACAGTAATCATGCATAGTCATTAATGGATAGTAATAATAGTGGTAATGATAGTAATCATACATGATAGTTACATAATGCATGTAATCCTTAGTCGTCATAATGATATCATACTAGTAGTACACATAATGATTAGTGATCAATGCTGTAACTACATGCTAGTACATATGCAGCGTACCATAATGATCTGTCACTCATAGTAGTCTAATGACATCGTTATCCTAGTCAAGGACACATCCAAGTAGTCATACCTTGATAGTCATGCACACCTCGTCGTCACATACTGACACATAGTCACATAATCAGGAGTACATACTATGTCAATCATAGTAGTACACATGCTCGTTCATCATGTCGTACATGCCATGCTAGTAATAACTGATAGTACATACTCGTAGGCCTCCTGATAGTTCTCACATCGTCGTACCTACTGCTCGTAACTCCTCGTAGTCACATCTCACTGGACTCACGTTATCCTCGTTCGTAATAATGCTAGTTTCTACTCTTAGAAATACCTGATAGTACACAATCACCTAGTAGTCTATGCTAGTCTCCTCATCCTCGACGTCCTCGTGATCGTCCTCCTGGTAGTCCTCCTGCTCGTAACTGACTGGCTACGTAATACTGATCGTACATAGACTGACACTAGTATAATACATAGGTACTACTGATAGTCACCTCGTCGGGTAATACATGCTACGTAACTCAATACATCGTACAATCACATGAACACGTCATCACAATGACACTGAATCACTACATACGTCAACTGATAGTACCACTCACTTACTAGTATCATTAATCGTAATTTCTGATCGTACATCTGCAACGTCCTCACTAGTGGTCCTCCTGCTCAGTCACACTCCTGCACGTCTTCATTTCTACGTCACTACCTGATCGTACACTCTCACTCGTACTTCTCTCCAGCATAGTCACATCATGCTCGTCTTTTTCATTGCTAGTCCCCAGATCGTACGCCTCCATGCCTAGTCACATGCGCGTCCTCCTGGCTCTTCACCAATCACTACCACCTGACACTTAATCCTCCTCTTCCTCCTTATCGACCACCTGCAACTTCCTCCCTCTCTTCTGTCCATTCCACTTCCTCCTTCTATCTTCCTCTTCACTTCCAACCACGTCTTCCTACAATCACTACCTCACTCTTATTCTCCATACTACTTGCTCCTTCTCACGTACCACCTGCTCTTCCTCCTTACTATTCATCCATCCTCGACCTCTCCAGCCTCGTCCTCCTCGGTCTCACACTTCTCTATCTCCTCTTCTACACCCATCTTCCGTCCTCCTTTTCTCGACCTCATCTCTTCCTCTTCAACTACCACCTCTGCTTCCACCATCTCTTCCTCCAATACGACCTCACCTTCAACGTTACTCTCGTCGTCGCCTTCTCTACTTCCTCCCTTCACTTCACCTCGTTTTGGCCTCAATCAAGTACACACGTCAGACACTCCTTCAATACCTCCTCTTCTACCTCACATCTCGTTCTACTCGATCGTCCACCATCCCTAGTACCCTCGTCTATCCTCCTGCTCGTGACCTCCTATACTACACACCATCACTTCCTCCATCCTCGTACGACATCCTTCTCACTACCGCACTCTACTACGTCCATCATACCACACTACTTTCAACCTGCTCTAAGTCACACTGCTTGTTGCAAGTATTACCATCACCTCGAGTCTAGTTCTGGAACATCCTCGTCGTTCTCCATGCTAGTCCACTCCTAGGTAGTCTTCCTGCTCGTCCTACTTGTAGGCTACCATACTTCTTCCACCCATCACTACTACCACTACTACCACACATTACTTTACACAACTAGTACCACCACTACTACCACCATCTAACACACACTGCTACCACCATCATACCCCAACTATACCACCATCCACTTTGCCACCACTATCTACTACCATCACTACCACAACTACTACACCATCACTACTACCACTGCTACTTCATTATTACCATCCATACTACCACTATCACTACCACCAAACTACTTACACATCCTCTACCACCACTACTACTTCCATCACTCACCACAATACTACTACAATCACTACTTCCCCATCACTACTACACCACTACTTTTACCTCCACTAATTCCACCATTACTACTCACAACTAGTACCACCATTACTCCACCATCACTACCACCACTATACCACTATCACCACCTACCACCTCTACTACCATCACTACCTCCTTACTTCCACTATCACTACTCCACTACTACCTCCTTCAATACCTACATTACTAACTTCCACACTAACACCACTACTTCCATCCACTTCTTCTACCATCACTACTACTCCATCACTATCACCAATACTACCACCATCACTAACTCCACTAATACCAACATCACTACTACCAATTGCTACTTGATTAAATTCCACCTCTACTACCTCCATCACTACCACCACTACTACTACCGTCACTACCATCACGACATACTACCTCCACTTCTACACCATCACCACCACACTACTACACCAATCACTACCTCAATACTTCCATCACTACCACCACTATACACCATCACTACCACCACTATCACTTCCACCACTACTACCACCATCACTACCATACCATACTACCACCTTCACTACCTCCAATACTACCATTCACTACCAACCACTACTACTACCATACTACCACACTACTTCCACCATCACACCACCACTACTACACCATCTCTCACCTCCAATACTTCATCACATACCACTTCTAATACTACCATTCACTTCAACTACTACCACCATCACTACCACCACTACTACCACTTGCAGTGCTATTTCTACTTTCACCGCACTTTTAAAACCACAACTACAACTACTGTTACACTACCACTACATCATCACCACTACCTAAGCCTACTACCCACCATCATACCACCACTTACTACACCATCCACTACCACCACTACTACCACACCATATCAATACCTCAGCATCACAGTATTATTGTCATGGTAGCTATGATGGGTCGATTGTTTATTGTTAATTGTTATTGTATTATATATTGGTTACTGCGTTATTTGGTTAAGATTGCGGTTGACTGTGATTGTGGTTAATATGATATCATAGCTGTACAGTCTCTGTGTCACATTACTCTTGTGGTCAACATATCGCCAGTGCAGGAGAGGTAGTGTCTTCTATCTGTTGCATCTGGTTGTCGTAGAGAGAGACTCTCTCAAGGCTCGTAGACCAGAGAGGCAGCCTGGCCTAGCCACTTTAATCATGTTGTAGTTTGAGATTGAGGAAGGACAGGTTCTGTAAGTGCTCCAGGGGGACTGCGTCGGCACCGTAAACACCAAAATGTTGAACATTGTCAGTGTCCAGTAATAACCCACATGGAGGACAAATCAGGAGGTTGATTGAGTTGTATATTTCGGACCCCCATCTGGGATTCTCTTCATCGAAGAGAATCCAGAAGCGGGTCGATTTTTTTTTACACGTCGGGCCGTTTCCCACGAGGCAGGATGACCCGAAAGAAACCGAGGGAAACTTTGTTTCTTCATTCACTCTTCACTGTCTTGCCCTGAGGCGTGCCTACAACTACAGTTATGCATCATATCTCTTCCCCTTCAGGGCGCGAGGCACCGTGATCTTCCACCTCCAGGGACTCAGATCTGGCTAACCGGTTTCCCGAATCACACTCCAACAGCACGTCAAGTTATTATAAAATAACCATTTGGACTCCACTCGCTCCTTTCTAACTGACTCTGCAAAACTTGCTGGGACATCTAAGACCATCGCCCCACAAAACTTTCCTTTATCCCCTCTCTCCAACTTTCCTAGAACGAACCCTACCCAGCCTTCCTCTACAGATTTATACACCCTCCAAATCATTTACTTCGTCCCCCACCACCCACCCCCCCCCACCTTCCCCCCCCCCCCCCCCCCCCCCCCCCCCTTCATTCTTTATAAATGTCCGAAGCACCTCTGCAACCCCTACTCTGCCCTCTGGATAATTCTTTTAGAACCATTAAACTCCTAATCTCCAGCTATGATTCATTACCTTATATTCTCACCACACATTGCCCGCAGACTCAACATCTTCCACTGTCCTCCAGCCTTCTACTTGTTGCATCATTCTCCACCATGCTTCACACTCTTTTCAGAGCGTTGTTGTATCCATTCTCTTATTACATTCCCTCTTTGCTTCCTTGGATAACGTTCTTGTGTCTCAGGAATACGCAATGCATGAAATCTAATTGCTTCCCTTATCTTCACCGCATTTAAAGTTCCTCAAAATATCCCTATACTTACAAACTCTCCATCTATATAACTCATCCTGTTTTTACTGTCAATTTTTTTGTCACCTTAGTTGACTTTCTAAAACTTATTAATCTCAATGCAAAACTTTTTCTTCATTTCAGCAATATTTGTTGTCATCTCACCCCCACTTTCTCACTTTCTCTGCTTTTACATTTTCCACCACTCTCTTTACCTCTCTTTTTCTCTCCATATACTTCTTCTCTTATATCACTGTGCTTTATAAAAACCTCTCAATGCTAACTGTTTTCTCTCGTACTACTCTCTTTACTCATCATTCCACACCTAGTTTCACTTTTTACCTTCAGCACCCACTGTCCTGTAACCACATAATTTACTGAAACACTCTAAACTATGTTCTTAAATGTATCCCATTCCTATTCCTTTAACCTCACCTGCACATACACTCCTAGCAATCTTTTTCCATTAGATGCTTATTCTTACTCTAAATGATTCCCTCCTTTTGTTTATAACCTTCACCTCTCTCTTACTTGAATGATGCTATTTTCCTTGTTGTCCCATCTATCTTTTCCACTTCACTGTAACTTTATCAAAAAAATGAACTGATTATCTGTGGCCCCTTATATACAATGGACATCTGTAGTCTACTTATCAGGTCATTTTCTACCAATACATAATCCAACAAGGACTGTCATTTAATCCCCTATGTCATATCTGTGTTTTCTTATTTATTCACTTTTTTCTTAAAATATGTATTACCTATTTCAAACCCTTTTCTATTCCAACGTTCAGTCAAAGGCCCCAATTATCATTTGCTTCCTGGTTCCATCAAATTAACCTACCTCACCCTCTATAAATGTTATCCCCAATTTAGCATCTTGTCTCCTACCACAATTGCTCTCACTTTGGTCCCAAAAACTTCCTAAACTCTCGTGTAACATCTCCCCAGTTTCTCTCTTCTTTCTCTCTCTCTCTCTCTCTCTCTCTCTCTCTCTCTCTCTCTCTCTCTCTCTCTCATCTCTCTCCCTTACAATCCTCTCTTTCAGGTGCATATAGATCTACTTTTATAAACCACTTTTGCTCGACCCTTATTTTAATCCAACTTAATCCTTGACTTTTATTCATTTATATTCCCTCTTCTCTTTATAACTGATCCTTCAAAATTATTGTACCCCTTCCTTGGCTCTAACTCTTCAGTACTCCTGATTTAATATCCCAAATGATTTCTACCACAATGTAATTCTCTACCCCCTTCAGCTTTGTTTCACTTAGTGCCAGGACATTCCAGTTCTTTACATTATAAACTGGCATCTTCACGTTCTCTATATCTGCACTACATCCACTTACATTAAGCTAAACACATCAAATGTATTGAGTTTTTCTTATTTTTAGTAATTTTATACCAGAAGAAGGAGTGGTAGCTACATTGCTCTCTGCATTTTTAATTGGTCTCTTACGACACGTATGGATACGGAGGGAGAGATTCTTTCCCGTTCTCATGAGGGTCGATTTATACCAGATCAGTCAACTTCCTGAGTTTGTCTCTTGTGGATTATTATTGAGCACCAACATGATGATGATGATAACGAACAATTATAATAATATTAATAATAATAATAAAGTATTACTAGCATTAATATACCGTGTGTAGGTTGTTGTAGAGTGGTCTAGGGTTCTCTAGCGTCTGAAGACCAGAGTCCTGAGGAAGACTCCTCGACGATGCTATGTTTGTCCTGCTCAGGTGAGGTGCTGAACATCAAGACCAGGAAGTGTAGTCATGTTCTTGGGAAGCTGGAACTGCGGAACATAAGCGGTTAGTTCATCGTCGAGTTCTTCTTGTGTCACACTCAAGCTGCGGTTAATCTGGGCTTCGTCAGCGTCTCACAACGCATATGCTGGGTCCTGTGGCAGATGGTAGAGAGGACATTGATTTTGTGAAGAAATATGGGCTTCAGTTGCCTCCTTTATCCTCTTCCCGCCCCGGTTCCTTACCTTTTTACACCTGTTGACATAATATAGGTGCCAGTATACAGGTGATAATCTGACTAATTTCTTATTGTATCTTCCAGCTAGACTTTAATTAGGATATTACTAAGGACCCTAAAAAGAAAAATTAATTTGACTCTTTTGGGTTTTCCTGGTTGAATTTATACGTATGTTACTATGTACGATACTTGTACTGTGTGGTACTTTGTACCTATAATAAACTAACTAGTTAAAACTATTGGGTGGCATCCTGCAAAGTAGTGGGTACAGTTCCCTTAATCTGCTAGCGTTAATTAGTGGAACTATTTGTGTAGCGGATTTGCCGTTTCTGCTATCTTCGGAACTTTCCCCACTGGGGTCCTTGTAATATCTTACGTCAAAATTACACTCCACTGGGGGTCCTTGTAATATCTTACGTCAAAATTACACTCCACTGGGGGTCCTTGTAATATCTTACGTCAAAATTACACTCCACTGGGGTCCTTGTAATATCTTACGTCAAATTAAAAGTTAAAACAGATATATAAAAACTGTGTGAAAAATCAGTTACAATGAAAGGAGATACACAAGGAATAAGTTACACACTTATACAGTCCATAGTTGACATTATGACTTCTGTCAAGATTAAGGGACTGAAGAGGCGGGGCCAGGAGCTTGGACTCGACCCCTGCGACCTCAACTAGGTGAGTACAACTAGGTGAGTACAACTAGGTGAGTACAACTAGGTGAGTACATCAACTCAAGGCTGAGATAATGATTACCTCAAACTCCTCCACTTATTCCCCCTTTTTCTGCACTGGACTGATGAAGCCACAGTTTAGCGAAAGGTTTCCAGAATAAAGATTCCAAGATGTTGTAAGAGTGTTTTATCAACATGTCAGTTTTTTAAACCATTTTATAAGCACTGAGGATGGCCCGTGGCCCGGTGGCAAAAGCTCTCGCTGCACATGCTGAGGGGTCCGGGTTCGATTCCATCGAGGGTTGAAACATTGGGCGTGTTTCCTTATACCTGCTGTCTATGTTCACCCATCTGTATAAAATAGGTACCTGGGTGTTAGTGGACTGGTGTGGGTCGCATCCTGGGACAAAACTGACCTAATTTGCGGGAAATGCTCAGCATAACAAGCGGCTTTCTATATAGTAGTATGTCATTGATGTCATCTATGGTCTGTATACCTTGTACATGTAGTAAAGAGGTATTATTTATTATTATTATTATTATTATTATTATTATTATTATTATTATTATTATTATTATTATTATTATTATTATTATTATTATTATTATTATTATTATTAGTCTGCTCGAAATATACCTGTTAGTGACTTTCTTTCTATTTAATGATACTTTTCCGCATGTAAATTACACTTTGTATACTACAGAAAGAAATAAAAAATTGATTTTGAATAATGAATGAGTGGTACCTGGTGATAGTGCTTGTTGGTTCACAAGCGACACGTAACCAGGTCGAACCCTGCGTCAGGTCAAACTTACCTTCAAGCCTTCCAACACATGCTGCCCCATGAACCTACCAGGAATTAGTCGACAGCACAGACCACGGTACGGGTACGAGTTCGAGCCTGGTAGGTACGGGATGGACAGGTACGGGTTGCATCCTGGTGCAGGACTCAAAATTGACCACATTGCTTGCCTTTACTCGGTTAAAACTGCACAAACTACTTATGGGCTTGCTGACTTATTTACCTTGCATTTTCTTACTCTCTTACCTATCTTATCATACTAAAAAGACTATCTACTACACGAGGGTCATTAAGACTATCTACAATACGAGGGTCATTACTAGGAATAAGGTAAAATTTACACGTATATTAGCTAAAAAATAGAAAATTATTCCCCTCCTTTTCTGTAGCTACATTCATCAGACTCCTTTTGGCAGTCTTCTTGAACTGGTTCATGCTATGACTGGCTTTGACATGTGCGGGCAGTCTGTTCCAACACCTTTTATTGCACAGCAATAGAGGAATGAACAGACTGCCCGCACATGTCAAAGCCAGTCATAGCATGAACCAGTTCAAGAAGACTGCCAAAAGGTGTTTGATGAATGTAGCTACAGAAAAGGAGGGATAATGATTTCTATTATTGCATTATTTATTATTAAAGATTTTATAGAATAATAAGAAAATATTATAATCTTTATATTATAATAATAAGGTAAAAGGACCACAATGGAAATAAGTCACTCTGTCTAACTTTTTTGGGTTCTCCCAGGTTCTCTACACATATGCTTATATGTATGATAATTCTATGTAACTGTATTTGTGTATACCTGAATAAACTTACTTACTTACTTAATATTTCAGTTAGAATTGCAATTTTTTAATAACTCTCCCGTAATCATGTATAAGAAAACGAATATTTTTGCATGATTAAAGAAAACAGATCATGTTTAAGGGGGACCAATCTAATATTTCTTGAATGATATTTACTCTAGATACTCACGGTGTGTACAGAAAGTTTTATAGTATATATATATATATATATATATATATATATATATATATATATATATAAAATATATATAATATATATAATTATATAAAGTGTGTGTGTGTGTGGTGTAATTATATATGCAAAACAACTACGGGGGGGTGGAAAAGACCCGGGCCGGGAGAATACCGGCGAATAAAAAAAAAAAAAAAAAAAAAAAAGTAGAATAATAGCTTTAGGCCTTTCGTGTTACAATCAACACATCATCAGGAGCTTGCAAAGTTGTAGAAAAGAGGTCCAAGCAAATACGATTCCAAGGGAGGTCTTCACTTCATTGAGGGAGAGAGAGAGAGAAAGAGAGAGAGAGAGAAAGGAACAAGAAATGCCCCCTGGCATACCAGTACCCATAGCCAAAAAGGTTGAATATTATAGCATTAGTAAAAGCCCACAAGCACTGATATTGTAACAGTAGCCTTAACGAACGTAACGAGGCAATTATCAAAAATTCTGTCAGACTCCGCTATGAAATAAGTAATTTTACATACATAATTATATTGCCAGTGATGTAGAAGTCACTGGCAATTATCTATGGAGTAACCATATACGAGAACGGGTCCATTTAAAGGGGCAACATCCATAAATTTTACAAAGGAAACAGGGCTCATCAAAAGGGAGAGGCATCTGTAATTACAAGGAAGACGACCACAGTTATTCATCTGCAACTTTGCAAGCTCCTGATGTGTTGATTGCAACACGAAAGGCCTAGAGTTGTTTTACATCCTGTATCGCTTGCTTTGTGATATTTGCTTAATATTTATATATTATACAATCCCAGAGCTTGTTCAACACTGTATTTTGTTTTTGTTTTTTGTTTTTGTAAATAAATTTTGATTATGACTTTATGAGACAAAAAATTTAACAAATGGTTATAACTATGACCATAAGTTTTAAAAGAGTGGACGGGGAAGCCAGCGGAAGGTCTCGGTCAGATGACCAAAACCTCCAAAGGCGGGTCATCATCTCACCAAGACCCGCGTCAGGAAACACTTGTCCTGTTTCCTGACTAACCTAACCTAACCTATACGACAGAGAGAGAGAGTTATAAAAGCTTTAAATTGTAGACTACAGTGAAAAAAAGGGGGGAAATGGGGGAGATAAAGGGAGGTAGTAAAGAGGGGAAAAAGTGAGAGAAAAAATGAGAAGGGGAAAAATAAAGAGGTAGAAGAGGAGAAAATAAAGAGGGAGGATGGGGAGTGAGTCGCAAGAGGCTTTCAAAACTACAGGAAGTTCTACTAGAGAATTTTTGACCACCCTTTTTAACTAACCCCTACCACCACTACCACCATCACTACCAACATCATTACCACCATCATAACCACCATCACTACCCCCACCCCCCTACCACCATCACTACCACCATCACTACCACCACCCACTACCACCATCACTACCACAACACTACCACCATCCACATCATCCACCAAACTACCCCCATCACTACCACCATCCTACAACACAACCCACCACCACTACCACCACACTACCACCAACTACCACATCCTACCACACATCCCATACACAACCAAAACTACCACCATACTAACCACCATCACTACCACCATCCTACAACCACCACTACCACCACTACCACCACATACCACAATCACTACAAACCATCACTACCATCACTAACCACCACTACCACCACTACCACCATCCACCACCACACTACCACCATCACTACCACCCACTACCACCATCACTACCACCATCACTACCACCATCACTCCCAAACCACCCTACCACCACCACACCACCCATCACTACCACCATCACTACCACCACCACAAACCACCCAACCACCATACCACCATCACTACCACCATCACTACCACCACCACTACCCCAAACACTCCCACCATACCAAACCCCCATACCACCACCTACCAACCACTACCACCACTACCACCAACACAACCACCATCACTACCAACCATCCACCTACCACCATCATTACCACCACCCATTCCACCATCACTACCACCACCACTACCACCACCACTACCACCATCACTACCACCATCACTACCACCAACCACACACCACCAACACCACCACACTACCACCATCCACAAACCACATCACTACCACCATCACAAACCACCACCACTACCACCACTACCACCATCATTACCACCATTACCACCACTTACCACCATCCTACCACCACCACTACCCCACACAAACCACCATCACTACCACATCACTACCACCACCATCCCCCTACCACCACCACTACCACCACAACCACCATCACTACCACCACCACTACCACCACCACTACCACCACACTACCACCATCACCACCACAACCACACACTACCCCACACTACCACCACTACCCACCATCACCCCAACCATCCCCCTCCCAACCATCACTACCACCATCCACTACCACCACAACCACATCACTACCACCATCACTACCACCATCACTACCACCACCACTACCACCACACCACCACCACTACCACCATCAATACCACCATCACTACCACCAACACACCCCCATCATACCACCACAATACCACCATCAACACACCACCACTAACCACCCCCCTACCACACCACTACCACCATCACTACCACCACCACAAACCACCATCCACCACCCACTACCACCACCACTACCAACACACCACCATCACTCCCACCATCACTACCACCATCACTACCACCATCCCCCCTACCACCATCACCCACACCTACCACATCACTACCACCACTACCACTCACTACCACCATTACCACCACTACCACCATCACTACCACCATCACTACCACCTTCAACCACCACCACAAACCACCACCCTACCACATCCACCATCACTACCACCATCACTACCCCCAAACCACACCACCACCTTTTTACCACCATCACTACCACCACCTACCACCATCACTACCACCATCACTACCACCACACTACCACCATCACTAACCACATCACTCCTACCACCACTACCACCATCACTACCACCATCATCCACCATACCACCACTACCACCATCACAACCACCACTACCACCTCACTACCACCATCACACCACCACCCTACCCCCAAAATCCCACCACCACTACCACCATCACTCCCGACCACTACCCCCAAACACTACCACCATCACTACCACCATCACTAACCACCCACCACTACCACCACCCTACCACCACTACCACCATCACTAAAACATCACTACCACCACCTCCCAAACATCACTACCACCACACAAACCACCATCCATCACTACCAACCAACCCACTCCCAAACATCACTACCACCACCACTACCACACCCACACTACCCCAAATTCCAATCACACCACCATCACTACCACCACCACTACCACCACCCTTTACCACCCACCCCCACCACACATCACTACCACCACCACTACCACCATCACTCCCAAAAAAATCACTACCACCAACCCTACCACCACAAACCACCATCACTCCCACCACCAACCACACCACACACCACCATCACTAACCACCATCATACCACCATCACTACCACCATCACTTACCACCACTCCCACCACACTACCACCACACTACCACCACCACAAACCACCATCCCACCACCATACCACCATCACTACCACCATACACACCACCACTACCCCCATCATTACCACCATCACTACCACCAACCCCAACCACCACCACTACCACCATCACTACCACCACTACACCATCACCCTACCACACTACCACCACACTACCATCATACCACATCACTACACACACCACTCACTACCACCATCAACAACCACCACACTACCACCATCACACCCCCAAACCTACCACCAATTCACTACCACCATCACAAACCACATCACTACCACCACCTACCACCATCACAACCACCACACTACCACCATCACTACCACCCCCTATCCACCAACCCTACAACCACCTACCACCACATCACTCCCACCACACTAAATCACTACCCCCAAACACTACCAAATCACTACCACCATACTACCACCACTACAACCACTACCCCACCACCATCCACCAACCACCATCACTACCACCACACTACCACCATCCCCTTCACTCCCAAACCATCACTCCCAAACCATCACAACCACCCCCATACCACCTACCACCACTACTAACCACCATCACTACACCATCACTACCACACTACCACCATCACTACCACCACACTACCACCACCCACTACCACCACTACCACCCACTACCACACCACCACACAAACCACCATCACTTCCACCACCTAACCATCACACCACCACCACTCCCACACCACCACCACACACCATCACACACCAAACTACCACCACTACCATCACTACCACCATCACTACCACCCCCACTACCACCATCACTACCACCACCACTACCACCATCACTACCACCCCCACTAACCACCATCACTACCACCATCACTACCACCACCCACACCACCACCTACCACCACTACCACCATCACTACCACCATCACACCACTCCACACCATCACTACCACCCACTACCAACCATCTCCACCATACACTACCACCATCACTACCACCATCACTACCCCACCACTACCACCACACTACCACCATCACTACCACCATCACTACCACTACCACCTACACCACTACTACCACCATCACTACCACCACACTACTACCACCATAAACCTACCACCCATCACTCCCACCTACCCAACCATCAACCATACCAAACCTCACTACCACCAACCACTACCACCATCCACCCCAACCCCCCAATCACCACCTTACTACCACCATCACTACCACCACTCCCCATACCACCATCCTCCCCCAAAATCACTACCACCATCACAAACCACACACCACCATCACTACCACCACTACACCACACCACCACTACCCCCCATACATACCACCACCACCAACCATCATACCACCACTACTACCTACCACAATACCACCATCACTACCACCATCACTACCACCACTCCACCCACCATCACTACCACCACCCACCACCATCACTACCACCACCCACCATCACTACCACCACCCTACACCACTACCACCATCCCTACCACCAACACCACCCACACCTAAACCACCACCATCACAAACCACCACAACTACCACCACTACTACCACCATCACTACCACCATCACTACCACCATCACTACCACCAATCACATACCACCACCCACTACCCCCCATCACTACCACCATCCAACCAACCACCCACTACCACCAAACACTACCCCCCAAATCCCAACTCCCAAACCCCCTACCACCACTACTACCTACACCATCACCTACCACCATCACTACCACCACACAACACTCACTACCACCACTACTACCACCATCACTATCCCCACCTACCACCATCACTACCACCATCACTACCACCATCACTACCACCACTACTACCACCATCACTCCCACCACTACTACCACCATCCCCAACACCCACACTACACCACCATCACTACCACCACTGCTACCACCATCACTACCCCACACACCTACCACCACTACTCCCACACGAACATCACTACCACATACTACCATCACTACCACCACTACTACCACCATCACTACCACCACTACTGCCACCACACAAACACCACTACTCCCACCATAACCACCACTCAAACCAACCATCACTACCACCACTACTACCACCATCACTAACACCACTACAAACCACACACTAACAAACTACACCACAACCATCATCACTACACCACACACCACCATCACTACACCACACTACCACCATCACTAACACTACTACCACCATAAACTACCACCACCACTACACCACCAAATCACACCACCCCACTACCCCTAACCCATCACTACCACCAATACTCCCAACATCACTACACCATCACTAACCATTATTACCACCACCAACTACCACTACATACCAACCATACTAACACCATCACTCCCCACCCACTACAAACCCCATCACTACCAACCACTACTACAACCATCACAACCACCAATACTGCACCATCACTACTAACCACCATCCTACAACCACAACTACCACCAAACCCCTATCCCACCACACTAACCACCATACTACCACCATATACCCCACTACTACCACCATCACAAACACCATTTACCACCATCACAACCACCACTACTACCCCCAAATCACTACCACCCCCTCCCCTACTACCCATCACTACCACCAATACAAACCACCATCCCCCAACCTACCACTCCTCCCACCATTTTTAAACCACCACATAAACCACTACTACCACCACTACTACACCATCACTACCACCACTACTACACCATCCTACCACCAATGCTACCACCCATCCACTATTTCCAAACCATCACACAACACCACTACTATTACCACCACACTACCACCATACTCCACAACTAACCCACATACTACCACCATCACTACCACCACTACTACCACCATCACAACCCCACCCACCTACAAACCCACCATCCCCCTACTACCACCATATTTCCCCCATCACTACCCCCCCCTACTACCACCATCACTACCCCATACTACTACCATCACTAAAAACACCCCCTACAAACTACCACCACTACTTTCTACCACACAAACTACCCCCATCATACCACCATACAAACCCACCATCACAAACCACCACTACTACAACATCACTACCACCAACACAGATTACTACCACCACTACTACCACCATCACTACCACCCACTACTCCCTACCCAACTACCACAACTATACCACCAAAACTACCACCATCACAAACCACCACTCAACCACCATCACTACCCCATACTAACCATCACTACCACCACTACTACCCCCATCACTACCACCACCAACACTTCCACCACTACTAACCCACCACAAAAATCACTACCACCACTACAACCACCATCACTACCCCAATACTACACATCACTACCCCCAAAACCTCCCTACCCCACCATAAAACTACCACCACTACAAACCACCACACTACCACCACACCACTAACTTCCAAACCCCCCTACTACCCCCCAAACCCCCCTACCTCCAAACTAACCATCACTACCACCACTACTTCCAACCCACTTCCCCACTACTACCACCATCACTACCCCCAAACAAACTACCATGCATAACACCACTACTACCACCCCACTTTTAACCATACTACAACTACGTACCAACCACTAAAAAAAAACAATTTAAAATACATAATTTTAAAGTTACTAACCACACACCTCCTCATACCAAAAGCCCAAGGGGTCCTCCACCCGACAAACCCCCTCAAAACTTTTACCCACCATTTACTAACCAACCAACACTACCACCTACTACCCATCACCCCCACCCTAACACCTAACTACCAACCATCATTTCCACCACTACTACCACCATCACTACCCACCACTACTACCACCATCACTACCTCCAATACTACCATCACTACCACCACTACTACTACCATCACTACCACCACTACTACCACCATCACTACCACCACTACTACCACCCATCACTACGGGGTCCAATACTACCATCACTACCACCACTACTACTACCATCACTTCCACCACTACTACCACCATCACTACCACCACTACTACCACTGCAGTAGCTATTTCTACTATCACCGCCACTTTTAAAACCACTACTACAACTACTGTTACACTACCACTACTACCATCACCACTACCCTAACCCTTAACACTCCCCCTACAACCATCACTACCACCACTACTACCACCATCACTACCACAGCATCACAGTATTATTGTCATGGTAGCTATGACTGGTCGATTTTTTATTGTTAATTGTTATTGTATTATATATTTGTTACTACGTTATTTGGTTAAAATTGCGGTTGACTGTGATTGTGGTTACTATGTTATCATGCTGTCACAGTCTCATGTTGTCACATACTCATGTGGTCAACATACTCGCCAGTGCCGGAGAAGGAAGTGTCTTCTATATGTTGCATCTGGTTGTCGTAGAGAGAGACTCTCTCCAAGGCTCGTAGACCAGAGAAGGCAGCCTGGCCTAGCACTTTAATCATGTTGTAGTTGAGATTGAGGAAGGACAGGTTCTGTAAGTGCTCCAGGGCTGCCGTCGGCACCTGTAAACACCAAAATGTTGAACACTTGTCAGTGCTCAGTAATAACCCACCTGGAGACAAACTCAGGAGGTTGATTGATTTGTATATTTCGACCCCCATCTGGGATCCTCTTCATCAGAAGAGAATCCCAGAAGCGGGTCGATTTTTTTTTTAACACGTCGGCCGTTTCCCACCGAGGCAGGATGACCCGAAAAGAGAGAAACATTGTCATCTTCATTCACTCTATCACTGTCTTGCCAGAGGCGTGCCTACACTACAGTTATGCAACATATCTCTTCCCCTTCAGGGCGCAGGCACCGTGCTTCCACCTCCAGGACTCAGATCTGGCTAACCGGTTTCCCCGAATCACACTCCAACAGCACGTCAAGTTATAAAAACCATTTGACTCCACTCGCTCCTTTCTAACTGCTCATGCACACTTGCTGGACATCTAAGCCCCTCGCCCACAAAACTTCTTTATCCCCTCTCTCCAACCTTTCCTAGAACGACCCCTACCCAGCCTTCCACTACAGATTTATACACCCTCCAAATCATTCTACTTCGTTCCATTCTTTCTAAATGTCCGAAGCACCTCAGCAACCCCTCCTCAGCCCTCTGGATAATACTTTTAGAACCCTCAACCTCCTAATCTCCAAGCTATGGATTCACTACCTAATATTCACACCACACATTGCCCTCAGACACAACATCTCCACTGCCTCCAGCCTTCTCCTTGTTGCAACATTCACCACCCATGCTTCACACTCATATCAGAGCGTTGGTGTAACCATTCTCTTATACATTTCCCTCTTTGCTTCCATGGATAACGTTCCTTGTCTCCAGGAACTCGCAATGCATGAAATCATAGCTTCCCTATCTTCATCAGCATTTAACAGTTCCTCAAAATATTCCCTATACTTCCAACTCTCCATCTAATAACTCTCCTGTTTTTAACTGTCAATTTTTTTCGTTAGCTAGACTTTCTAAACTTATTAATCTCACTGCAAAACTTTTTCTCATTCTCAGCAAAATTTGTTGACATCTCACCCACTTTCTCACTTTCTCTTCTTTTACATTTTCCACCACTCTCTTAACCTCTCTTTTTCTCTCCATATACTTCTTCCTCCTTATATCACTGCTGCTTTATAAAAACCTCTCAAATGCTAACTTTTTTCTCTCTTACTACTCTCTTTACCTCATCATTCCACCATTTCACTTTTACCTCCAGCACCCACTTTCCTGTAACCACAAAATTCTACTGAACACTCTAACACTATATTCTTAAATGTATCCCATTCCTCTTCAACCTCACTGCACATACACTCACTAGCCCATCTTTCTTCCAATAGATGCTTATATCTTACTCTAACTGCTTCCTCCTTTAGTTTATAAACCTTCACCTCTCTCTTACTTGCTGATGCAATTTTCCTTGTGTCCCATCTATCTTTTCCTCTCACTGTAACTATAACCAAAAAATGACCTGATACATCTGTGGCCCCTCTATATACATGTACATCCTGAAGTCTACATATCAGTCATTTATCTACCAATACATAATCCAACAAGTTACTGTCATTAATCCCTATGTCATATCTTGTATACTTATTTATCCTTTTTTCTTAAAATATGTATTACCTATTACCAAACCCCTTTCTATACAAAGTTCAGTCAAAGGCCCCCATTATCATTTGCTCCTGGTACCCCAAATTAACCTACCTCACCCTCTATAAATGTTTATCCCACTTTAGCATTCTTGTCCCCTACCACAATTGCTCTCACTTGGTCCAAAACTTCCTAAACTCTCGTTTAACATCTCCCCAGTTTCTCTCTCTCTCTCTCTCTCTCTCTCACTCTCTCTCCCCTACTTTCTCTCTCTCATCTCTCCTCTCTTCTCCCCTCTCTCTCTCTCCCCTCTACAATCCTCTCTTCTCCAGGTGCATAAACACTTATTATAACCCACTTTTTGCATCCGACCCTTATTTTAATCCACATAATCCTTGAATTTATACATTTATATTCCCTCTTCTCCTTCTATAACTGATCCTTCAACATTATTGCTACCCCTTCCTTAGCTCTAACTCTCTCAGATACTCCTGATTTAATCCCACTTATTTCTCCCCAATGAAATTCTCCTACCCCCTTCAGCTTTGTTTCACTTAGAGCCAGGACATCCAGCTTCTTTACATTCATAAAACTGGCAATCATCACTTTCTTATTATCTGCACTACATCCACATACATTCAGACAAACACATTCAAATGTAAAGTTTTTTCTTATTTTTAATAATTTATACAGAAGAAGGAGTTGGTAGCTCATTGCTCTCAGCATTTTAATGGTCTCTTACGACACGTATGGCTACGGAGGAGAGATTCTTTTCCCGTTCCTCATGAGGTCGAAATATACAGATCAGTCAACTTCCTGAGTTTGTCTCTGTGTGGATTATTATTGAGCACCAACATGATGATGATGATAACGAAAATAATAATAATAATAATAATAATAATAAAGTAATACTAGCAATAATAATACCGTGTGTAAGTTGTTGTAGGAGAGGTCTAGGGTCTCTAGCGTCTGAGCCAGAGTCCTGAGGGAAGACTCCTCGACGATGCTAATGTTTGTCCTGCTCATGGTGAGGTGCTGAACATCAAGACCCAGGAACGTGTAGTCATGTACTCTGGGGAAGCTGGAACTGCGGAACATAAGGCGGTAGATCATCGTCGAGTTCTTCTTGAGCACACTCAAGCTGCGGATAATCTGGGCTTCGTCAGCGTTCTCACACGCTATGCTGGGTCCTGTGGCAGATGGTAGAGAGACAGTGATTTTTGTGAAGAAATTCTGGCTTCAGTTGCTCCTTTATCCTCTTCCCGCCCCGTTCCTACCTATTTACACCTGTTGCCCATAAATAGGTGCCAGTATACAGGTTATAATCATGACTAATTTCTATTGTATCTTCCAGCTAGACTTTAAATAGGATATTACAAGGACCCTAAAAAGAAAAAGTTAATTTGACTCTTTTGGGTTTTCCTGGATGATTTATACGTATGTTACTATGTACGATACTTGTACTTGTGTGTACTTGTACCTAAATAAACTAACTAGTTAACTATTATGGGTGGCATCCTGGCAGTAGTGGGTACAGTTCCCTAATCTGCTAGCCGTTAATTAGTGGAACTATTTGTTTAGCGGATTAGCGTTTCTGCTAACTTCGGAAACCGTTAGCGGACCAATTAGCTTCCGCTAAATAAAGTTCCGCTAACTTTGAGTCTGCTAAAACAAATTATACGTTCTTGGTAGTCTGAAAGCAATGCCTTTTCAATGGTGCACGTGTTTGTTCCTGTCTGTTGTAGGCGCCTATTGTGGAGGTGTGAGCTTTGCTCACACCTCCACAACAACAATTGTCATCAAAGATCTGTTAAGTTATACCATGAATTAAGTAAAGATCTCTAGACTTCACTTTACGAAACAAACAAAACAAATGTGATAGTAATTATGGACAAGATAGATTATAGTGGAAAAATGAACATGATATTAGAAGACAGGGAACTTATGTGCCTCTTAAACTTTTGAGATTGTATGTCCATATTGTGTTGTGTACATTAGTTGTATGAAGTAGCTATTTTTTTCGTCATGTAACAATGCCCAGTGGGTGTGGTAGACCCACTGTAACCTCTGTAATCATGTATTTTGCGCTACAGCTCACAGGATGAGCTGCGGATGCACAATTAATCACTGAGGCGACACAACTAGCTGACCAACTGTTCCCAAATTACCTTTAACAATGTTGTGAAAGTCAGAAATTTACCCCGTCTGTGATTGTTGAGTTTTTAACAATATTACGAAATAAACTGTCAGGAAATATGCACACACACACCCCCCACACACACACACACACACACACACACACACAACAAACCCCCCAAACCACAAATAACAAACATAAAAACAAAACAACAACACAACCACACCACACCAAAGGAATTGAAAATGATGATCAAAAATTTAAAGTTATTTTTCGAAAAATTTTAACCGTAATCCCAAAAATTTTGAGTAAGTGGAGGGAACCCAAAATATTTTTAAGGAAGGGTAATGTTAAAGCTCAGGGGCAGGGGGGGCCCTGGCTCCGGGGCGGGGCATGCAACTGCCCGAACCCAAAATAGGTGAAAAAAAATGGGGTAAAAAAAAAAAAAAAAAATTGGTTAAAAGAAACGGGGGGTTTTGGGGGGAAAAATTAATGGACCCGACGAAGGGCCCCGAAGGGAAAAGAAAAATGAGATTTTAATAAAAGAATTTTGGTAAAAGTAAAGAAAAAGGGCTTTTTTTTTTGGGGAATTTCTTTTGTGGGGGGTTTTTATTTGGCCAATTAAGTTTGTTGCTTAGAAATTTGTTGGCCGTTTGGGTTTTCTGTGGTGGGAAAAACCTTGGAGAATAAGTGAGGTGGGTTTCACACCTCGCCTGGGTGTCAGTCTGGGCTAACTCCTTGGTGGTTGGACGTTTTCCCTGACAAGACGTCCTAATTCCTCCCTATTGCCCCTTGTTGGAATATTCTCGACGCTTTATTGTTGTGGGTTCTGGGGAACCTGTTCACAAACATTTCTAGCTTAGTGTTTTTCGACTTGTACGAGGTTGTGTTCGATAGACCTCTGGCAACTCGGGTCTTGACTGAGCTTCTGACCAAAACTTGTCTGGTACTGTTATTATCACAGTCGGGGTTTTCTTAGCTAACTTGTTCGTGTAGGGGTTTTTGTGACTTTGTGGAGGATCTGTGATGGCCCCTATTATGCTTTAAATTTATCTCCTTTTTCCCTGATTCTGTGCCCAAGTTCTGTTTATTGCTATTGGGTTTAGGGGGTTCGTTTTTTTTCAAGAAAAGCGTTTATTGCCGGGTTGGTAAAAAAGTTGTTTATTTGGGATTTACACTGGTTTAAGTCTGTCGAGTCTTGAAATAGCGAACCTTAAGCACTAACACATACACAAAAATTTTTTTGTATTTTGTATTTATTAAAATTTTATGTACCAGACGTACTGAAATTTTAAAAAGGGATATGTTCCATCAGCACAATCTACTGTACCGAGAAAATGTTATTAAATTTGTTTAAATGTTAAAATTTTTTTTAATTTAAAATAAAACCCCTAGAATCTTGATTGTTAATAAATTTTTTAAATTTAATTTCTCTAGTTGTAGTTCCCTTGAAATCCTGAAGCACTAAAAATTTCTTTTGAATTCTAATGGTAATTGGACCGAACTGACTACTTTTTACAAAACCCGTAACGGTGATTTTGGGGGGCAGTCCTTTCAGTATTCACGGAGATCTCTTGCTTTTTAAAATCGCTTTTTTGAAACACTTAGACGCACATAGCCCCTTTGCTTTTGCGTTTGTACGCCCATTTGTGACATACCTCTGATTCCCCTTGCAGGGCAGGGACGATCATCTCGCTGAGGGGCAGGCAACCCCGGGCTCCCGTTTTAGTTTCCCCCCTAAAGCACCGCCATCGCTGCCTCACCACCACCGCCCGCATACCCAGTACCATCACGTCCAGCCCTTTCTCTTCAGTCCCTCTCCTCCTTGAGCCTCTTTCAGTGTTTCCTGGTTTCCCTAGGTCTTTTCCTCTGCTGCTCCTATTTTTGGGGCCTCCCTTTCCTTCGTTCTTCTTTCCCTTCCTCCGTTGTCCTTTTTTTTTCCTTCGTTGTTTTTTTTTTAGATCATTTCTCTTTCGTTGCTTTTTTTCTCCCAACTCAGTTCGACCCCCAAAATTTCCCTCGTTACTCCAGACCTAGGTGCTTTTATCCTTTTTTTTTTCCCTGTCCGTTTCTTATTCCAAACTCTGAGTCGTCTTCTGCCCAGTCCTCCCCTCCCCACTCCGACCGGTCCAAGCCTCCCATTCCCTTCTATCCAAACCCACCTCACACACCCCCTGTACAAACCCACCTCACTCACCGTTTTGCCCAAAATTCACCCCCCACTCCTTCTGTCCAAGCCCCCCCTTGGGGCAGCGTCCCGGGCTTCCCCCCACTGGGGACCCCTTTTCCTTCCTCAACACTCCGAAATTTTGGAGGTACGAGACTAGCCCCTTGTGTTGCACTTGGCGGGAAATGCAAAAAAAGACCCTAAGTCCTTGCCGACTGAAGAAAGTTTTTGGGGCGCAGGTAAGAACCGAACTTCTTCTTTCGTAGTAGACTCTTCAGGTACAAGAGTACATCCAAAGGTCTTTTTTTTTTTGTACGTGGGGAGAGCCTTTGATTATGTTGGGTAAAAAAAAGGTTGTGAGGGAAACATCCTGTTACACTCCTGGCACAACATGTCAACACAGCACAACACTGACAACACTGGTCAAACAAGCACAAACTGATCAACCAACACAACACTGGGCAACGCCAAACACTGGTCAATGCAAAAACACACGGCAAACGCAGCACAACCTGGTCAAGCAGCACAACACTGGTCAAAAGCGCACAACACTATCAACACTGGTCAACACAGCAAAAACATGACAAAAACTGGTCAAACGCACAACACTGGGAACACAGCACAACACTAGTCAACAGGTCAAACCTAGCAACACTGGTTTAACCTATCAAAACCCGGAACACTAGTCAACATTGGTCAACAGTGGCAAAACACACAACGCTGGTCAACGCAGCACAACATGGGCAACACTGGACACACTGGTAACACTGGACGACACTGGCAACACTGGACGCACTGGGCAAAACCCGGACGACAAGGGCAACCTGGCAACAGGGCAACCGCACACAACACTGGGCAAAGCGCACAACACTTTTTAACGTGCACAACACTGTCAACGCAGCACAACCTGGTCAACGCGCACAAAATGGGCAACGCAAACAACACTGGTCAACGCGCACAACATGGTCAATGCAAAACAACACGGAACAAACCCCCACAACACTGGGCAACGCAGCACAACACTGGTGAACGCAACCAACACGGTCAACGCACCAACACTGGTCAAAAACAACACAACACTGGTCATGCAAAAACAACCTGTCAAGCAACACAACACTGGTCAACGCCCCCACAACACTGGTCACCAGCACAACATGGTCAACGGACCACTGGGCAAAGCAGCACAACACGTCAACGCAGCACAACACTGGTCAACGCAGCCAACAGGTCAAGCGCCAACACTGGTCAACGCAGCACAACACTGGGGAAAACCCCTTTTGAAAAAACAGAAAAAATATGAAGAGGTAATGAATTTTTTAAAAAAATCTAGAATGTTTGGGGATTTGGGGCAGTTATTGACCTGGGGCTCCCTCCCTCGCTCCCAAAACCCGCTTTCCCCTCCCCCTCCCCAAACCCTCTTCTCACTACTCCAACACAGCCTTTAAGGGACTTTCCCACCCCTTCCCCAGTACTACACACCCCCTTCCACTACTACTCCCCCCTTCCAAGGGCCCACCACCCCCTTCTTTCTCTACATCACCCCCCCCCTTGTACTTTTCACCCCCTTCCTTACTACACATCCCCTTCCTACACTACATCACCCCCTTCCTAGTACTACATCATCCCCCCTTCCAGCTACTCATCAACCCCCCTTCCCGCTACTACATCCCCCCTTCCCACAACTGCATTTACCCCCTTCCAGCTACTTCAACACCCCCTTCCTAGCACTACATCACCCCCTTTCCTACTACTCTCACACACTTCCTAGCTTCACATACCCCCTTCCTGCTACACATCACCCCCTTCCCAGCTACTACATCACCACTTCCTAGCTTTACATCCCCCCTTCCACCTACACATCACCCCCCCCTTCCACTACTACAACACCCGCTTCCTACTATACATCACCCCCTTCCTAGCACTACTCACCCCCTTTCCCAGCTACTACATCACCACTTCCTAGCTTCTACATCCCCCTTCCTAGCTACTCTCAACCCCCTTCCTAGTACACATCACCCCCTTCCCAGCTCACATCAACCTTCCATTCACATACCCCCCCTTCCCACTACTACATCCCCCCCTTCTACTAAATCACACACTCCTGCTACTACATTTCCCCTTCCTGCTCTACTCACCCCCTTTTTTAGCCCACTACAACACCCCCTTCCTGTACTACATCACCCCCTTCCCGCTACTACAACTCCCCCTTCCGCTACTACATCACCCCCTTCTACTATACATCACCCCCCTTTTCCGTACTACTCACCCCTTCCTAGCTCTAACACACCCCCTTTCCCGCTACAAAATCCCCCCCTCCTGCTACTCTTTCCCCCCTTTCCCAGTATAAAACACCCCCCTTCCAACTATCATCACCCCCCTTCCCGCTACACACACCCCCCTTTCCCACTACTACACACCCCCCTTTCCAGTTTTTCCTCACCCCTTCCTAGCACTACATCCCCCCTTCCTAGCAATACACACCAACTTCCTCACTACACACCCCCTTCTTGTACTACATCACCCCCTTTCCAGCTAATTCTCACCCCTTTTCCCTACTACATCACCCCATTTTTTTGCTACTACACCCCCCTTCCCAGTCTCATCACCCCCTTTCCCCTACTACATCACCCCCCCTTCCTTATTACATCCCCCTTCCTAGCTACACATCACCCCCTTCCTAGCCTACATCACCCCCCCCCTACTATACATCACCCCCTTCCTATACTTTAAACTTCCCCCTTTCCCAGCTACCCTACCCCCTTCCTGCCTCTCACGCCTTCCTAGCTATTCATCACCCTTTCCTACTACTTAAAATCCCCCCTTTCCTAGCTTTCTGCAACACTGCCCTTTCCCAGCTACTGCAACACTGCCTTCCCAGCTACTACTCCCCCCTTCCTAGCTACGCAACACTGCCTTTCCCAGCTACGCAAAATTGCCTTTCCCAGCTTTTCCACCCCCCTTCCCATACTGCAACACTGCCTTCCTACTCTGCAACCCTGCCTTCCTTACGCAACATTGCCTTCCTAGCTACTACATCACCCCTTTCCCACTACGCAACACTGCCCTTCCTACTACTGCAACACCCCTTTCCAGCTACTGCAACACTGCCTTTACTCGCAAAACTGCCTTTCAGCTACTGCAACACGCCTTCCAGTACTGCAACCTGCCCTTTCCCAGCTACTGAAAAAATTGCCTTCCTACTACTGCAAAAACCGCTTTTCCCAGCTACTGCAACATGCCTTCTAGCCCGCAACACTGCCTTCCCACTACTACTCCCCCCCTTCCCAGCACTGCAACACTGCCTTCCTACTACTCACACTGCCTTCCTAAACTACATCACCCCCTTCCCAGCACTGAACACTGCCTTCCATACTGCAACACTGCTTCCCCACCTCCAAAAATTTCCTTCCCCTACTAATACATCCCCCCCTTCCCAGCTCTGCAACCTCCTTCCTAGCTACTGCAAAACGCCCCTTCCCCATACTGCAACATTGCCTTCCTAGCTACTACCACCCCCTTCCTAGCTCTGCAAAAAAACCGCCTTCCCAGCTACGCAACACTCCTTTTCTTGAACACTGCCCTTCCACTACTGCAACACTGCCTTCTGGCTACTGCAACACGGCCCTTCCTAGCACTGCAAAATGCCTTCCTAGCCTGCAACATTTCCCCCTTCCCACTACTCATCACCCCCTTCCCAGCTACTGCAACACTGCCCTTCTAGCTACTGCAACACTGCCTTCCCAGCTACTGCACACTGCCTTCCTAGCTACTCAACACTCCTTCCAGTACTCAACAGCCTCCTACTACTGCAAAAACCCGCTTCCTAGCTACTGCAACATTGCCTTTCCCACTACTGCAACACTGCCCTTTCCCAGCTTGCAACACTGCCTTCCTACTACTGCAACACTGCCCTTTCCCCTACACATCACCCCCCCTTCCCCGGGTACTGCAACACTGCCTTTCCCAGCACTGCAACACTGCCCTTCCTACACTGCAACACTGCCTTCCCAGCTACTGCAACACTGCCTTCCACTAATCATCACCCCCCTTTCCAGTACTGCAACCGCCTTCCCACTACTGCAACATTGCCTTTCCCACTACTCAACACTGCCTCCACTACGCAACACGCCTTCCTAGCTACGCAACACACCTTCCCAGCTTTAAAATCACCCCCTTTTCCCAGCACGCAAAACTGCCTTCCCAGCTACTGCAACACTGCCCTTCCAGCACGCAACACGCCTTCCTCACTACTCCCCCCTTCCTAGCATGCAACACTGCCTTCCTACTACTGCAACCTGCCTTCCTAGCACACTCACCCCCCCCCCCAGCTACTGCACATGCTTCCCCAGTACTGCAACACTGCCTTCCCACTACTGCAACACTGCCTTCCTAGCTACGCAACACTGCCTTTCCTAGCTACTGCAAACGCCTTCCTAGCTACGCAAAATTCCTTTTTAATACTGCAACATGCCTTCCCAGTACTGCAACCTGCCTTCCTGCTACGGAACACTGCCTCCTAGCACTAATCACCCCCCCTTTTTAGCTACTGCAACCTGCCTTCCAGTACTGCAACACTGCCTTCCTAGCTCTCATCACCCCCTTCCTAGCTACTGCAAACGCCCTTTCCCGCTACTGCAAATTGCCTTCCCCACTACTACATCACCCCCTTCCTATTTCTGAAAAACTGCCTTTCCTAGTACTGCAACAGCCTTTTACTACTACATCACCCCCTTTCCCAGCTACTGCAACACGCCTTCCTAGCTACTGCAACACTGCCTTTCCCAACTAAAACATACCCCCCCTTCCCGCTATGCAACATGCCTTTCCAGCTACTGCAACATGCCTCCTAGCTACTGCAACTTTTCCTTCCTGCTACTAATCACCCCCTTCCCAGCTACGCAACATGCCTTTTATACTACATCACCCCTTCCCCAGCTATGCAAAACGCCTTCCTCTACGCAACACTGCCTTCCTGTACGGCCACCCGCTTCCTAGCTACACATCACCCCCCCTTTCCCACTACGAAAAAACTGCCTTCCTAGCTACTGCAAAACTGCCTTCCAGCTACTGCAACACTTCCTTCCTAGCTACTGCAAAAAACTGCCTTCCTAGTACTGAACACTGCCCTTTCCCACTCTGCAACACTGCCCTTTCCTAGCTACTGCAACACTCCTTTCCACTACTAATCACCCCCTTTTCCAGCTACTGCAACACTGCCTTCCTAGCACTGCAACACTGCCCTTTCCCAGCTACTGCAAAAACTGCCTTTCCCGCTACTCCAGGATGGTGTTTTCCTGTTGTTGAATTTTTTTTACTCTGTTAATATTTTTAAATACAAGTTTGATATTAAAATTGTTCAGTATAGAAGGCATATCAAGTAAGTTTTCATGGTAAGGGAGAACCAACATATTTATAGTTGAATTAGGTTGGTTATCCTTTTTTTTTTTGAATTAAAAAATTATTTCTAGCAATTTTAAAAGATTTATCAATTATTTTTTGGGTATTTTAACTCATTAGATATTTCACAAATCTTCAAGATTTGTTTATCTATGAATTCTGGGCTGTAAATACGCTAAGTTCTTAAAAACATGGATGAGAAGACATAAAGTTGACCTCGGTGGTGATGGGAAGAATAATAGTGCACATAAAAACAGATTTTTGTTGGTTTTCTGTAAATTTTAATTTTAAAATCATGGTTCCCCTTAATAAGTAAAACATCCAGAAAAGGCAAAGAGTTGTTTTGTTCAAACTCAACAGTAAAATTTATGGAATGAATTAGACTAATTTAACAAGGAAATGATATATAATATATATATATATATAATTATATATATATATATATATATATATATATATATATATATATATATATATATATATATATATATTCTTAGTCATAAATCATAAAATATCATCAACATATCTATACCACTTAGCTGTACTGGGAAGGATTTTCTTAAGCAATGTTGTTTCAAATTATTCCATGTATAAATTACTAAGGACAGGTGAGAGAGGATTTCCCATTGCCATACCAAACTTCTGAGTGCAAAATTTGCCATTAAACACAATCTTTGTATCAACAATGCAAAGTTTATTAAGTTTAATGATAAGTGCTGGCTGTGATAAATCGTAATCAACAAGTTCTTCAGATAAAATAAATTATCAACTGGAACTTTCGTAAACAAGGAAGTAGCATCAAAACTAACCATGCTGAAATTATTTAAGTCATAGTTCTTAATTTATCTATCCTAAATGGATAGATAAATTAAGAACTTCCTGTAAATGATCATTTACAGGAAGGTCAACCTATGGAGCTAATAATAATAATAATAATAATAATAATAATAATAATAATAATAATAATAATAGGTCTGGCTGGATTACCTGGTTTGTGTGTTTTTATTAATTCAAACTTTCAGGGTAAAGGTGGACTAGTGGACGTGATTTTTTTAATTTATTCATCTTTGCCTTTCAAAAGCCGTTTTATTGTTTTATTAAAATTACTGTTAACAGAATCTAAGGGATTCTAAGTTTAGAATAAGTATCTGTGTCATTTAAAAGATTATTCATTTTATATTTGGTAATCAGTTTCTTTCAAAATTACTACTGAATCACTGAGGCAAATCCGTGTTCGGTACCCGAGGAAGCAGTTCGTGTAGTGGAATCAGTTGTGTACGAATGGTATATAATACCGACAAGATGAGATTAAGACACATGTGCAACATCTGGGTATCTTTATTGTAGACGTTTCGCCATCCAGTGGCTTTATCAATACAAATTCTAGGACATAACTTGAAGACAGTAGAACTATGTACAGAAGATGAGGTAATCAGTCCCTCAACCTAGGAGTAGGTGCGAAGAGCACCATAGTCGTGGAGATTCTGAAGCAGAAGAAAGGATCCTGGCGCTTATATAGTAACGTCAGGTGTAGCAGACGAGGGCATATTCACTGGTAGGCGGGATTCCCCAGTGGAAGTAGGTCCTTCCCAAAGAGATGGGTAGGTGTAGTAGTAGTTGTCGTAGTCGTGAAGGTTATATACATGTCCTCAGAATTAAGATTCCATGATGTTGCAGTGTCTGACAAGTTGTGTACGAATGGTATATAATACCGACAAGATGAGAGTAAGACACATGTGCAACATCTGGGTATCTTTATTGTAGACGTTTCGCCATCCAGTGGCTTTATCAATACAGCCACTGGATGGCGAAACGTCTACAATAAAGATACCCAGATGTTGCACATGTGTCTTAATCTCATCAGTGGAATCAGTCCACTAACCCTGAGGAAGCCTCGCGGTCTTAGTTCTTAATTGCTTTTTTCTGCTCCATCAACACCCCCTGCCCTGCAGCACCGTATGACCCTAGTGGGTTTAGCGCTTATTTTTTATTATAATAATAATTTCTTAAATGCGCTTGACGAGGCTAGGGCTTACACACACACACACACACACACACACACACACACACACACACACACACACACACACAACACACACACACACACACACACACACACACACACACACAGTTCCACACAAGAAACTAGTGGAAAAGCTGGAGGACCAGGCAGGGATAACAGGGAAGGCACTGCAATCGATCAGGGAATACCTGTCAGGAAGACAACAGCGAGTCACGGTACGTCGCGAGACGTCAGTGTGGGCGCCTGTGACGGGCGGGGTTCCACAGGGGTCAGTCCTAGGACCGGTACTGTTCCTGGTATTTGTGAACGACATGACGGAAGGAATATAGTCTGAAGTCTCGCTGTTTGCAGATGATGTGAAGTTGATGAGAAGAATTCAATCAGACGAGGACGAGGCAGAACTGCAGAGGGATCTGGACAGGCTGCAGGCCTGGTCCAGAAACTTGCTCCTGGAGTTCAACCCCACCAAGTGCAAAGTCATGAAGATTGGGGAAGGGTAAAGAAGACTACAAACATCACTCAAGGAAAAAGATCTTGGGGTGAGTATAACACCGGGCACATCTCCTGAGGCGCACATCAACCAAATAACTGTTGCAGTGTATGGGCGCCTTGCAAACCTGAGAACAGCATTCCGACATCTTAAGGAATCATTCAGGACCCTGTACACCGTGTACGTTAGGCCCATATTGGAGTATGCAGCACCAGTTTGCAACCCACACCTAGCCAAGCACGTAAGGAAACTAGAGAAAGTGCAAAGGTTTGCAACAAGACTAGTCCCGGAGCCAAGGGGCATCTCCTACGAGGAGAGGTTGAAGGAAATCGACCTGACGACACTGGAGGACAGGAGAGATAGGGGAAACATGATAACGGCATACAAAATACTGAGAGGACTCGACAAGGTGGACAGAGACAGGATGTTCCAAAGATGGGACACAGCAACTTGGGGTCACAGTTGGAAGTTGAAGACTCAGATGAATCACAGGGATGTTAGGAAGTATTTCTTCAGTCACAGAGTTGTCAGGAATTGGAATAGTCTGGGAAGTGATGTAGTGGAGGCAGGATCCATACATAGCTTGAATTAAGAAGAGGTATGATAACGTTCATGGAGCAGGAAGATTGACCTAGTAGCGACCAGTGAAGAGGCTAGGCCAGGAGCAATGACTCGACCCCTGCAACCGCAATTAGGTGAGTACACACACAACACACACACACACACAAACACGACCATGTCACCAAGAGCTACAGGTAAAAATAAGGGAGACAATAGCCATGTGCAAACGAGTCCCAGAGACACTGCAGGAGAGGTAATGGGAGGAGGAAAGGGAAAAGTCAATGTTTATCCATGGACTTCAGGAGAGCGAAGGGAGGAACACAATGGAAGACGCAGGAGGAAATGGAAAACATCAAAGAAATAGGCGAGGAGGATATGAGTGAAATAGTATATTTTCAGAAGATAGAGGGGTATTCGAAGGAGAGAAACCGGCCGGTCAAGCTGATTTTCAGGACAGAAACGGTGCGAAACAGGATCCAGCTGAAGGAATTGCCATCATACAGCAGGGTGTTCCTAGACCTAGACAGAACCAGATCATAACGACAACATCTGAGGGAGAGGGCACAGAAGCGAAAGGGCTAGGAGGGGAGATAAGGACAGAAACAGCATAGGACAAAGAGAGCAGGGCAGAGCAACAAACGCAGGCACACACAGAACTACCATTGGAACCCCACAACCAAACATGTTATCCCAACACAAACCACAATCCACACTTACAGACCCCCCCCACCACACTACACTGTAGAATCCCATAGTACACTGCCAGGTCCCCCACCCTCACAGACCATCCAGAACACGGTGGTGGAGATGAAACTTAAAGTATGGTACACAACGCTCATGGAATAACGAACAAGTGGGAGGAGTGGCACGAAAGAGTCAAAGAGGCATTACTGGACATCATAGCTCTCACAGAAATCAAGCTCACAGGCATGGTAACAGATACCATCATTCTAACGGGGTATCAGATCCTGAGAAAAGACAGAGGGAACAGAGGGGGTGGTGGAGTGGCAATGCTCATCAAAAATCGATGGGATTTTGACGAACTGGAGAGAAGAGACAGAGGAGAAGCAGGAGACTACATAATAGGAACACTTCAGTCTGTGGGTCCCAAGGTGGTAATTGCAGTGATATATAACCCACCACAGAACAGCAGGAGGCCAAGAGTAATAGGGCAATGGTTGACACACTGACTGAAGTGGCCAGAAGGGCCCACGCAAGCAGGTCTGTGCTGCTGATTATGGGTGATTTCAACCACAAGGAAATCGACTGGGATGATGGAGGTGGTACTGGAAAACCTCATGCACCAACATGTAAAAGACATTACCAGAGAAAGAGGAGAGGATGAACGTGCGAGACTGGACCTAATATTCACCTTGGGTAGTGCAGACATTGAGGACATCACATATGAAAGACCCCTCGGGGCCAGTGATCATGTGGTTCTCAGCTTCGACTAGTACAAAACAAATTCTGGCCACAAAATAGAGCGAAACACCAACGTCAAAGACCTGGGAGTGATCATGTCGGAGGATCTCACCTTCAAGGACCATAACATTGTATCAATCGCATCTGCTAGAAAAATGACAGGATGGATAATGAGAACCTTCAAAACTAGGGAGGCCAAGCCCATGATGACACTCTTCAGGTCACTTGTTCTATCTAGGCTGGAATATTGCTGCACACTAACAGCACCTTTCAAGGCAGGTGAAATTGCCGACCTAGAAAATGTACAGAGAAATTTCACGGCGCGCATAACGGAGATAAAACACTTCAATTATTGGGAGCGCTTGAGGTTCCTAAACCTGTATTCCCTGGAACGCAGGAGGGAGAGATACATGATTATATACACCTGTAAAATCCTAGAGGGACTAGTACCGAACTTGCACACGAAAATCACTCACTACGAAAGCAAAAGACTTGGCAGACAATGCACCATCCCCCCAATGAAAAGCAGGGGTGTCACTAGCACGTTAAGAGACCATACAATAAGTGTCAGGGGCCCGAGACTGTTCAACTGCCTCCCAGCACACATAAGGGGGATAACCAACAGACCCCTGGCAGTCTTCAAGCTGGCACTGGACAAGCACCTAAAGTCAGTTCCTGATCAGCCGGGCTGTGGCTCGTACGTTGGTTTGCGTGCAGCCAGCAGCAACAGCCTGGTTGATCAGGCTCTGATCCACCAGGAGGCCTGGTCACAGACCGGGCCGCGGGGGCGTTGACCCCCGGAACTCTCTCCAGGTAAACTCCAGATAGTAGAGTTACAAGTGGAGAGGGAAGCAGGAAGGGCAGGACGAATGAAGCCAAACTACAAGCGAGGGGACTACACGGGCATGAGGAATTTCCTGCACGGGGTCGAATGGGACAGAGAGCTGGAAGGGAAGTCAGTAAACGAGATGATGGCATATGTGACAACAATATGCAAGGAAGCTGAGGGGAGGTTTGTACCCAAGGGTAACAGAAATAATGAGAAGGCCAGGTTGAGCCCTTGGTTCACCCAAAGGTGTAGAGAGGCCAGAACCAAGTGCACTAGAGAATGGAAGAAGTACAGAAGGCAAAGGACGCAGGAGAATAAGGAAAGTAGTTGTAGAGCCAGAAACGAATATGCACAGGTAAGAAGGGAGGCCCATCGGCAATACGAAAATGACATAACAGCAAAAGCTAAATCTGACCCGAAGCTGTTGTGCAGCCACATCAGGAGGAAAACGACAGTCAAGGACCAGGTAAGCAGGCTGAGGAAGGAAGGAGGGGAGATAACAAGAAACGACCATGAATTATGTGAGGAGCTCAACATGAGATTCAGAGAAGTGTTCGCAGAAGAGACCCCAGAAAGACGGAGAGGTGGGGTACACCTTCAAGTGTTTGACACAGTACATACAACCGAGGAAGAAGTGAAGAGGCTGCTAAGTGAGGTAGATACCTCAAAGGCAATGGGACCAGATAACATCTCTCCATGGGTCCTGAGAGAGGGAGCAGAGGTGATATGTGTACCACTAACAACAATCTTTAACACATCTATAGAAACAGGGCGACTATCTGAGGTATGGAAGAGAGCAAATGTAGTCTCACTTTTTAAAAAAAGGAGACAGACACGAAGCACTCAACTACAGACCAGTGTCACTGACATGTATAGTATGCAAAGTCATGAAGATAATCAGGAGAAAAATGATGGAACACCTTAAAAGGAATGAGCTTATCAGAGACAGCCATCATGGTTTCAGGGATGGGAAATCCTATGTCACAAACCTGCTTGAGTTCTATGACAGGGTGACAGCAGTAACACAGGAGAGAGAGGGGTGGGTAGATTGCATTTTCTTGGACTGCAGGAAGGCGTTTGACACAGTTCCACACAAGAGACTAGTGCAAAAGCTGGAGGACCAGGCAGGAATAACAGGGAAGGCACTGCAATGGATCAGGAATAACTGTCAGGGAGACAACAGCGCGTTATGGTCGTGTGGGCACTGTGATAAGCGGGATTCCACAAGGGTCAGTCCTAGGACCAGTGCTGTTTCTGGTATTTGTGAACGACATGACAGAATGAATAGACTCTGGAGTGTCCCTGTTTGCAGATGATGTAAAGTTGATGCGAAGAATTCAATCGGATGGGGACCAGACAGAACTCACAGAGGGATCTGGACAGGCTGCAGGCCTGATCCAGCAACTGGCTCCTGGAGTTCAACCCCACCATGTGCAAAGTCATGATGATTGGGGAAGGGCAACGAAGACCGCAGACAGAGTACAGCCTAGGGGGCCAGAGACTACTAACCTCACTCAAGGAAAAGGATCTAGGGGTGAGTATAACACCAGGCACATCTCCTGAGGCGCACATCAACCAGATAACTGCTGAACCATACGGACGCCTAGCAAACCTAAAAACAGCAATCGTTCAGGACCCTGTACACCGTGTACGTTACGGCCCATACTGGAGTATGCAGCACCAGTTTGGAACCCACACCTAGCCAAGCACGTAAAGAAACTAGAGAAAGTGCAGAGGTTTGCAACTAGACTGGTCCCGGAGCTAAGGGGAATGTCCTACGAGGAGAGGTTAAGGATGATTACCTGATGACACTGGAGGACAGGAGAGATACGGGGATATGATAACGACATACAAAATACAGAGAGGAATCGATAAGGTGGGCAGAGACAGGATGTTCCAGAGATGGGACACAGCAACAAGGGGTCACAAGTGGAAGTTGAAGACTCAGAAGAATCACAGGGATGTTAGGAAGTATGTCTTCAGTCACAGAGTTGTCAGGCAGTGGAATAGTCTGGAAAGTGATATAGTGGAGGCAGGATCCATACATAGCTTTAAGAAGAGGTATGGTTTAGAAAGACTACGTAGGAAATATAACATATTATAAGGAAGACGTCGGTGCCAGGAGCTAGATCACCCTACAGGAAACTTATTAGGGAAGTGATGTCTTGACTGCACGGACCTGGGATAATCATTTAAAACACTGATGGTGAACCTGTAGAAACCACTGGCATGCTAACATGTACTTATCAAAACACCTCTGTGTTATCGGAACCTGATGTATTAACTCCGATTGTGGTTTCTTAATTCATGTTATGCCAATTTTTGAATTTTAAACACCTGTGTTGGTTACCTTATTATTCGTTGAACCGTGATTATGCTTACACCCGTGCGTATCTTGAGGTCTGGTTCGTGTAAACGAGCCACCTGATATCTTCCACCGAACTATAGAACCAACACTGGATACTAAAATTTCAAAAACTTGGCATACATTGATACTTAAGCAGCACCAACCGCTAACACACCAGGAGTACACATGATTTCATCGTCTACCCGTCCTCATCATAGCAGAGGTTGTTTTGATAAGGACCTGCCTCGCATGGCCAGTAGGCCTTCTACAGTGTTCCTCCATTCTTATGTTCTTATGACTTTCCTCAGGTCACGTGCGTCACATCTCACTCTCCGCCTATATATATAATGTCTTTCTACCTCTGTATGTTAGAAGTGATCAAGGTCCCAGGACCGAAACGTTTTCTAATAAATATGTTATAGTGTTTGCTTACGTGTCTTTCTAAACCAACTTGTCGGTATTTATTACCAAGGTTTATACCAAGAAGAGGTATGTTAAAGCTCGTGGAGTGGGAAGAGTGACCTAGTAGTGACCAGCGAAGAGGCGGGGCCAGGAGCTATGACTCGACGCCTGCAGGCACAACTAGGTGAGGAAGTATGTCTTATCTTAACACCACCTGTGTTATCTTAACACCACCTGTGTTATCTTAAAACCACCTGTGTTATCTTAACACCTGTATTATCTTGACACCATCTGTGTTATCTTGACACCACCTGTGTTATCTTAACACCACCTGTGTTATCTTAACACCACCTGTGTTATATTACCACCTGTGTTATCTTAACACCACCTGTGTTATCTTAACACCACCTGTATTATCTTGACACCATCTGTGTTATCTTGACACCACCTGTGTTATCTTAACACCACCTGTGTTATCTTAACACCACCTGTGTTATCTTACCACCTGTGTTATCTTAACACCACCTGTGTTATCTTAACACCACCTGTGTTATCTTGACATCATTTGTGTTATCTTGACACCATCTGTGTTATCTTGACACCACCTGTGTTATCTTAACACCACCTGTGTTATCTTAACACCACCTGTGTTATCTTACCACCTGTGTTATCTTACCACCTGTGTTATCTTAACACCACCTGTATTATCTTGACACCATCTGTGTTATCTTGACACCACCTGTGTTATCTTAACACCACCTGTGTTATCTTAACACCACCTGTGTTATCTTAACACCACCTGTGTTATCTTAACACCACCTGTGTTATCTTAACACCACCTGTGATATCTTACCACCTGTGTTATCTTAACACCACCTGTGTTATCTTAACACCACCTGTGTTATCTTAACACCACCTGTGATATCTTAACACCACCTGTGTTATCTTAACACCACCTGTGTTATCTTAACACCACTTGTGTTATCTTAACACCACCTGTGATATCTTAACACCACCTGCGTTATCTTAACACCACCTGTGTTATCTTAACACCACCTGTGTTATCTTAACACCACCTGTGTTATCTTAACACCACCTGTGGTATCTTAACACCACCTGTGTTATCTTAACACCACCTGTGATATCTTACCACCTGTGTTATCTTAACACCACCTGTGTTATCTTAACACCACCTGTGATATCTTAACACCACCTGTGTTATCTTAACACCACCTGTGTTATCTTAACACCACCTGTGTTATCTTAACACCACCTGTGATATCTTACCACCTGTGTTATCTTAACACCACCTGTGTTATCTTAACACCACCTGTATTATCTTGACACCATCTGTGTTATCTTGACACCACCTGTGTTATCTTAACACCACCTGTGTTATCTTACCACCTGTGTTATCTTACCACCTGTGTTATCTTAACACCACCTGTGTTATCTTAACACCACCTGTGTTATCTTAACACCACCTGTGTTATCTTACCACCTGTGATATCTTAGCACCACCTGTGTTATCTTAACACCACCTGTGATATCTTAACACCACCTGTGTTATCTTAACACCACCTGTGTTATCTTACCACCTGTGTTAACACCACCTGTGTTATCTTAACACCACCTGTGATATCTTAACACCACCTTCAGGAACTTTATTTTCTGGTTCTTGAATTTAGTGTAAGTGTATAACATACACTTAAGTGTATAACATACACTTAAGTGTAAGTGTATTAGTGAAGTGAGACCGTCATCAACTGTTGATAACCTATAAACGTTAAGTGACGTCTGTAGTGACATCTCTAGGGTTATAAGAAGAAGAACATAAGAACGAAGGAACACTGGAGAAGGCCTACTGGCCCATGCGAGGCAGGTCCAAGTCCCTACCGGCTTAAGCCAATGCACCCAACCTAGTCAGGTCAGGTCACATTGACTCAAGGGAGGAACACGGCAACCGACCCGTTAGCACAAGCTATCAGGTCTAACTCACACCCACCCACATCTACTCATGTATTTATCCAACCTATTTTTAAAGCTACACAACGTTCTGGCCTCTATAACGGTACTTGGGAGTTTGTTCCACTCATCCACAACTCTATTACCAAACCAGTACTTTCCTATATCCCTCCTGAATCTGAATTTTTCCAACTTAAAACCATTGCTGCGAGTCCTGTCTAGGCTAGATATTATCAGCACACTATTTACATCCCCTTTATTTATTCCTGTCTTCCACTTATAAACCTCAATCATATCCCCCCTAATTCTACGTCTTCTAGAGAGTGCAGTTTCAGGGCCCTTAGTCCTATCCTCATAGGGAAGGTTTCTGATACATGGGATCAATCTTTGTCATCCTCCTTTGTACATTTTCCAGAGAATATTATATCCATTCTGTAATACGGTGACCAAACTGTGCAGCATAATCTAAATGAGGCCTAACCAAGGATGTATAGAGTTGAAGAACAACCTGAGGACTCCTATTATTTATGCTTCTTGAATATGAAGCCAAGGATTCTATTAGCTTTATTGCGAACACTTATGCACTGTTGTCTTGGTTTCAGATTACTGCTAACCAGAACTCCTAAATCTTTTCGCAATCCGTAATATTAAGATCTACATTATTTTAGTTTATATGTTTCATGGTTATTGTCCTGTCCAACATTTAGAACTTTGCATTTGTCTATATTAAAAATGCATCTGCCACTTCTCCGACCACTGCATCAGTCTATTCAAATCTTCCTGGAGTGCTCGAATGTCCTCGTCAGAATGAAATTTGACGGCCTATTTTGGTGTCATCGGCAAACTTGCCGGGTGTCGCTCTTTATGCCCTCATCTATGTCGTTTATGTAGATTGTGAACAGCAGGGGGCCCAAAAACTGGGCCCCTGTGGAACCCCCGCTCGTGAAAGCTTCCCCACTCTGATTTCTCCCCATTTAGCAACTCTCTGCTGCCTATTTGTCAACCATGCCTCTATCCAGGAAAAAAATTTCTCCTCCTATTCCATGTGCTTTAATTTTCCTCAATAGTCTCTGATGTGGGACCCTGTCAAAAGCCTTACTGAAGTCCCTTTTACACAATATCATATTCGTTACCATGATCTACCTCCTCAAATACCTTAGTGAAAAAAAGTTAATAAATTCGTAAGGCAGGAACGTCCCTTGTAAAACCATGCTGAGATTCGTTGATTAATTTTTGCTTTTCAAGGGGCTTACGAACTGCCTCGGCAATTTTTGATTCCATAAATTTTCCCACTATGGAGGTTAGGCTTATTGGTTTTATAGTTTGAAGCTAAGGACCTGTCACCTGTTTTTTAAAATAGGTATCACATTTGCCATTTTCCACTTATCTGGCACCATGCCAGTTTGTAGTGATATGTTGAAAAGATTAGCCAAAGGTGTGCTAAGCTCCTCTTTTCTTCCCTTTAGGATCATTTTTGTTTGTTTGATTTCCCAATTGGAACATAATTGATGAGCAGCTAGAACATCCCCTGGAAAGCATCATATGGGCAACATCCCCCCCTACCTCCCCCCTAGTCAGGTCATTCCAGTTCAGCCCACCAAGTAATTTTCAGCCCTATGAAATCACCCAAAGCGAAAGTCAGGGACGGAGACTTGATTGCCTTTATTAGGGGTTTCCCATGAATGTTAAAACTGAGTGATTTGTGATCACTCCCCCAAAGCCATCTTTAAACCCCAAAGTTTATTAATTGTTTTTCCCACGGCAAAAACCAAAGTCAAGGAGGTTTTTTCCCCCTTTGCTCTGTCACAAACTGTTTTAAAAAACAATCCTGATCGTATCAAGAAAGTCACCCGCTCTAAATTTCCTGTAAAATTGCTCCGTCAATCTTCATAGTTGAAATCCCCTTACACAACATTTTCGTATGTAAGGCCTTACAAATTCGTCCCATAGAAGTTTACTGCCCCCATCAAGATTTGGGGCCCTGAAAAATCACACCCAAAATTAGTTTTTCTGGGCCCTCGAGAAGCGAAAACCAAACAGATTCAGTGGCGACGCTTCTAATTTAATATTTTGTCTAACACAACTTTTTAAATTTGTTTGACATACATCGTTTACTCCACCACCTTTCCGTTGACCCTTCAGTGGGGAATAATTTAAGCCTTGATGTACTTTCAGATGGCATCTCTCTATCTTTCAGATTGACCGGGTTCCCTGTATGCAATAATATCTATGTTTCCTAACTTGCTTAATTTTTCTCTCTATTATTTTAAACCCCTTATTGGTAAAAAACCCTTAAGGGACTAGTCCCTTGCTCCCCTCTGCTGCCCCCCCTTTGTTTTCTGACCTGTTTTTTGTCTTTATTTATAACTTCATCGAATCCCTTTTATCATTTACTGTTTCCCCCCTATGTTGCAACCGCTTTTTCACACCACCCATACCTCTATTTTCCATATTTTAAAAATCATAGGCTTTTTCCCCAAAGGGCCTTTCCCCAATCGAGTCTGCAAGTGCCCCACCCCTCCCCCAGAGAGATGAACCCCATCCCTTGCATACATATCATTTTTCCCATAAAAGTTTTTTCCAGTTGTCAATGAGGGGTTGCAATTTCCCTGCAGTATCTGTCTACCCGCAATTTAAAAACCAATTCCCCAACAACCATTCATTTCCTACCCCCCTTTTAAAAGGCAAATGAAAATGTTGGGATCCCCCCCTTAGACTTAATGAAATCTATACTGACCTTTTTACTAGCAGCTCCTCCCCTCCCCTTCCCAATACATTTCCACCCACTAGACAGAAAGGGGCTTTTTTCCCATTACCCCTGACATGATATTATCCATCTGTTGACAATGTCCCCCACCAGCTCCAGGGAAGCACCTCTACTCTCTTTTCTTTTTTCCTATTAAAAAAGCACGGTCAACATATTTTTTCCCTGGGTCACCAACCACAAGAATGCGCTTCCTTTCATTGCGGGGCAGAGTCCCTTACCTTCACGGGCCCCTAAAGTACATTCATCCTGGAGAACAAGAAGCGATTTCCTACCTTCAGATCTTCACTCTTAACTTTCCTTACCTGATGCCCTCCCATTACTGTGAACAACTCGCCACTTTAGAGGTGCTGGGCTGCACCTCACTGCTGGTACCCGTTGCAAACCTCCCCACCTACAGCCCCCCACAGGGAGAGCGGGACGCACCTCACGCTAGAAGCCTCTTTCCCCACATCTCCAACCACCTCACACTCTCTCCCAGCCCTTTTGAGGTGGACCTTTCAGCCCCCCTAATCTCCCCCTGGAGAACAAACCTCCTCCTTCAACCTCCAAACCAGTTTTTTAAAAACTGCAGAAGCAAACCATGCTTTGTAACCGTCCCCCTATCCCCAAAACAGCTCAGGGGCTGTGACCCCAGTGAGACTGCCCGAACACTCAACGACTGCCACTGAACACTGACACTCACGACTGACCACTGAAAGGGATGTTAATAAAAAAAGGGTGTTTTAAAAACCCAGGGATGTTTAATAACCCGGGGGTTAATAACCCGGGGTTTAAAACCCAGAGTGTTATTAACCAGGGTTTTAACCCGGGAGTTAATAACCCAGGGATTTAAAAAAACCCCGGGATGTTAAAAAACCCCGGGGAAATTAATAACCCCGGGATGTTAATAACCCAGGTGTTAATAACCCAGGGATGTTAAAAACCAGGATGTTTAAAAACCCCGGGATGTTAATAAACCCCGGGGTGTTATTAACCCCCGGGTTTTTAATAACCCCGGGATGTTAATAACCCAGGGGTGTTTTAACCCAGTGATGTTAAAAACCCGGAGTTTAACCCAGGGATGTTTAAAAACCCAGGGGTTATTAAAAACCCGGGATGTTAATAACCCAGGGGATGTTAAAAACCCAGGGGTGTTAATGACCCGGGATGTTTAAAAACCCAGGGATTTTATTACCCAGGGGGGTTAATAACCCCGGGATTAATAACCCAGGGGTGTTAATAACCCAGGGGTTTATTTAAAAAAGGGATTTAAAACCCGGGATGTTATTAAAACCCAGGGAGTTAATAAACCCCGGGATTTAATAACCCGGGGTTTATTTAACCCCGGGATGTTTAAAAACCCAGGGAGTTTTTAACCCAGGGATGTTATAACCCGGGATGTTTAAAAACCCAGGATGTTTATTAACCCAGGATGTTAATAACCCGGGATGTTAATAACCCAGGGATGTTTAAAAACCCAGGGGTGTTAATAACCCCGGGGTGTTAAAAAACCCCGGGGTGTTAAAACCCAGGGATGTTTTTTAACCCAGGGAGTTAATAACCCAGGGATTTAAAACCCAGGGATTTTAATAAACCCGGGATGTTAATAACCCAGGGAGTTAAAACCCAGGGATGTTAATAACCCAGGGGATTATAAACCCCGGGAGTTTAATAACCCAGGGAGTTTTTTAACCCAGGGATGTTAATAACCCAGGGGTGTTTTAAAAACCCGGGATGTAAATAACCCAGGGATGTTAATAACCCCAAAATGTTATTTAAACCCCGGGATGTTTAAAAACCCCGGGATGTTTTAACCCAGGGATGTTAATAACCAGGGATGTAAACCCAGAGATTATTAACCCCAGGGAGTTAATAACCCGAAGGTTATTAACCCAGGATTTAAAACCCAGGGGTGTTAATAACCCAGGATTTATTACCCGGGATGTTAATAACCCCGGGGGTTAAAAACCGGGAGTTATTACCCAGGGTTTAATAACCCAAAATGTTATTAACCCAGGGGGTTAATAACCCAGGGATGTTAATAAAAAGGGATGTTATTTTTAACCCCCGGGATGTTTAAAAACCCAAATGTTATTAACCCGGGAGTTATAACCCGGGATGTTAAAACCCAGGGATGTTATTAACCCAGGGGGTTAATAACCCCGGGATGTTAAAAAACCCCAGATGTTATTAACCCAGGGTTTTTAATAACCAGGGTGTTAAAAACCCAGGGATGTTTTTAACCCAGGGATTTTAAAACCCAGAGATTTATTAACCCCGGGGTTTTTTAATAACCCAGGGATGTTAATAAACCCGGGATGTTTAAACCCAGGGTGTTAATAAACCCAGGGGTGTTATTTAACCCCGGGATGTTAAAACCCAGGAATTTTATTAACCCCGGGGTGTTTTGTAACCAGGGATGTTATTAACCCCGGATGTTAATAACCCAGAGATGTTTTAACCCAGGGTTTTTAATAACCCAGGGTGTTAAAAACCCAGGGGGGTTAATAAACCCGGGATGTTAGATGTTAATAGCCCAGGGATGTTAATAGCCCAGGGATGTTAATAACCCAGGCATTTTAATAACTCACTCATGTTATTAGCCCAGGTATGTTATTGACTCAGGGATATTAACAACCCACGGATGTTAATAACCCAGGGATGTTAATAACCCAGGGATGTTAATAACCCAGGGATGTTAATAACCCAGGGATGTTAATAACCCAGGGATGTTAATAACCCAGGCATGTTAACAACCCAGGGATGTTAATAACCCATACATGTTAATAACCCTCGGATGTTAAAACCACTGGCATGTTAATAACCCAGGTATGTTAGTGACTCAGGGATATTAATAACCCATGGATGTTAATAACCCCGGGATGTTAATAACCCAGGCATGTTAATAACCCAGGCATGTTAATAACCCAGGCATGTTAATAACCCAGGCATGTTAATAACCCAGGCATGTTAATAACCCAGGCATGTTAAAAACCCCGGCATTTTAAAAACCCCAGGATGTTAATAACCCTGCATTTTTAATCCCCGGGGATGTTAAAAACCCCGGGGATGTTAATAACCCGGAGTTAAAAACCCCGGGCTTTTAAAAACCCCAGGCATGGTTTAATAACCCCAGGTAGTTAACAACCCATGCTTTTTAATAACTCGGGAAAGAAAGACTTTTAATAACCCAACCTTAACATAAACCTCGTCTATAAAAACCTTAACTATCACCTCATTATACAACCTTAACATATCACCCATCTATACAACCTTAACATGATACCCAGTCAACAACCTTAAATGTCCCTCTTTATAAAACCTTAACATGTCCCCTCATCATACAACCAAACATGATCACCCTCATACCCCTTTAACATGATACCTCAGTTTACACCTTAAAGATCACCCATCTATCAACCTTAACAGATACCTCAGTCTATACAACCTAACATGATCACCTCAGTCTATAAACCTTAACTGACACCTCATCTATACAACCTTAACATGATCACCCAGCTATAAAAACCTTAACTGATCACCCAGTCTATACAACCTTAAAGATCACCTCGTCTATACAACCTTAACAGGATCCCCTCTCATACAACCTTAAATGATCACCCAAACTATACAACCTTAACATATACCTCATCTATAAAACCCTTTAACAGATCACCTCAGTCTATAAAAACCTTTTAACAATCACCTCAGCCCTATAAAACCCTTAACATGACCCTCATCTATAAAACCCTTAACATATCACCTCATCTATCAACTTAACATGTCCCCTCTCTATACAACCTTTAACATGATCACCTCATCTATACAACCTTAACTGATCCCTCGTCTATACCCTTAACATGACACCTCAGTCTAAAAACCCTTTAACTGATCCCCCTCATCTATACAACCTTAACATGATCCCCTCAGCTAAACAACCTTAACATGATCCCTCAGTCTATAAAACCCTTTAAACATGTCCCTCATCTATACAACCTTAACATGATCACCTCTGCAACAACCTTTAACATGATCCCCACTATACAACCTTAACATGATCACCTCAGTTTTAACAACCTTACATATCCCCTCAGTCTATAAAACCTTAACATGATCACCTATCTATCAACCTTTTAACTGATCCCCTCAGTTATACAACCTTTAACATAACCCCTCATTCTTACAACCTTAACAGTCACCTCAGCATACAACCTTAACATGATCACCTCAGTCTATAAAACCCTTAACTATCCCCTCATCTATAAAACCTTTAACAGACACCTCTCAATACCCCTTAACATGATCACCTCATTATAAAACCCTTAACATGTCACCCATCTATAAAACCTTAACATGACCCCTCACCCTATAAAACCCTTTAACAGATCACCCAGCCCTAACCCCTTAACATGATCACCTCATCTAAAAACCCTTTAAACATACCCCCAAAGTCTAACAACCTTTAAACATGATCCCTCATCTATACAACCTTAACAGAACACCTCAGTCTATACAACCTTAACATGATCACCTCAGTCTATACAACCTTAACATGATCACCTCAGTCTATACAACCTTAACATGATCACCTCAGTCTATACAACCTTAACATGATCACCTCAGTCTATACACCCTTTAAACATGTCACCTCATCAAAAACCCTTAACATGACACCTCATCTAAAAACCTTAACAGACCCCTTTATACAACCTTAACATGATCACCTCAGTCAAAACAACCTTAACAGATCACCCATCTAAAAACCCTTAAAATGATCACCTCAGTCTATACAATTTAAAACATGATCACCTCGTTATACAACCTTAACATGATCACCCACTAACAACCTTAACATGATCACCTCATCTAAAAACCCTTAACTGACACCTCAGTCTATAAAACCCTTTAACATGACACCTCAGTTTATAAAAACCTTAACATGATCCCTCGAAATATAAAACCCTTTAAACATGATCACCTCAGTCTACAACCTTAACATGATCCCCCTGTTATACAACCTAACATGATCACCTCATCTTAAAAAACCTTAAATGATCCCCTCAGTCTATACAACCTTAACATGTCACCTCAGCAAAACAACCAAAAATGATCACCTCAGTCTATAAACCCTTTTAAATGATCACCTCAGTTATAAAACCTTTTAACTGATCACCTCATCTATACACCTTAACATGTACCTCAGTTATAAACCTTAACATGTCACCTCAGTCTATACAACCTTAACATATCCCCTCAGTCATACAATTTTAACATATCCCTCAGTCATACAACCTTACATGACACCTCACTATACAACCTTAAACCCAAATTCCCTCAGCTATAAACCCTTTAACATGATCACCTCAGTCTATAAACCTTAAATGCCCCACTTCAGTAGTCCATCGCAGACGTGAACACTGTATACATACACCGGGAGGTATATATCTCTCAGTGTATACTCGTATATACTCTGAGAGTTTACTTTCTTCCTCCTTTCAGGAGGTCGAAGTATTCTTACCTGCTGCTAAGATCTTCAAAATGAATCACAGTATCATTTATTATTATTATTAAAGATTAGCCGGTATTTACCCGGCCCGGGCCTTTTCCATGTGGTGGCCCGGCCTTGGCTCCCTCTTTAGGGAGTGTCTGAGACCTAAGTCACCCATGGGAGGAGGCACAAGTACCTCCTCATCTTTGGGACCAACTGTCCCCAGGCCTAGCCACAAGCTAGGCCTCTCTGGTCTGCCATCCCCGCCCCAAGGGGCCTAATGGGAATGACAGTCTTATGAGCTAAAAGCTCGGGCTCAGGCACCTACCCTACCCTAGATGGGTTAGGCATGGTGTCGATGACAGTATCATTTCATGCGTAGTAGTTTACGTGTAACGAAATATTGTGAATCAGAAAGAGAGCAACGTAGTATAGTCGATAATAATAATAATAATAATAATAATAATAATAATAATAATAATAATAATATTTATTTCTACAAGTACAACATATATAGACCATAGCTGACATACTACTGTATAGAAAGCCGCTTGTTATGGAGAGCATTTCGGGCAAATTAGGTCAGTTATGTCCCAGGATGCGACCCACACCAGTCCACTATCACCCAGGTATATCTTTCATTGATAGTTGAACATGGACAGCAGGTGTCTTAAGGAAACACGTCCTAATGTTTTCCAGCCGTACCGGGAATCGACCCCCGGACCTCAGTGTGTGATCTGATTGCGCCAGCGATCGAGTTACGGGACACCTAGTCTTAACACCTCCCCTCAGATCATAATCTAAGCAGAAGCGGCGCTAGATTAGTTGCCATCACCCGGTGGTGTAGACCTGGGCCACCCGGGCCACCCGGGCCACCTGGGCCACCCGGGCCACCCGGGCCACCTGGGCCACCTGGGCCACCCGGGCCACCTGGGCCACCTGGGCCACCCGGGCCAAGGGCACTTCTCGCCCAGGGCAGTTCAGATACATCTTTATTACTGTATTTCTTTTAATTTATTTATATACTCTTTAGCGATATTGTCCGCGAATTAAGTGCCCCATTTTGTTCTAAGCCTAGACCACCGCCTAGACCACCACCTAGACCACCACCTAGACCACCAACTTGACCAACGCTAGACACCACCTAAGACCACGCCTAGGACCACACCTAGTCCACCGCCTAGGGACCACCACCTAGACACCACCTAGACCACGGCCTAGAACAACTCCCTAGACCACAACGCCTAGACACGCCTAGACCACCGCCTAGACCACCACCTAGACCATGCCTAGGACCACGCCTAGACCACCGCTAGACCACGCTGAACACCACATCGTAGCACTCTGCTACGACCACTAGCCACCGCCCTAGACCACGCTAGACACCGCTAGACCACACTAGCCCACCTACACCACGCCTAGACCATGCCTAGACCGCCTAGTCCACGCTAGACCACGCTAGACCACTAGACCACGCCTAGGACCACCGCCTAGACCACCACCTAGGACCAACGCCCTGACCATGCTAGACCACCGTCCTAGACACCACCTGACCGCCTAGACCACCGCCTAGACCTCCTGACCCCACCACTAGACCACCGCCATAGACCCTCAGCCTAGATCCACTAGACAGCTAGAACACCGCCTGACCACCTAGACCACCGCTGCCCACGCCTAGGGCCACCGACATGACACTGCCTACGACACCGCTAGGACCACTTCTAGACCACGCCTAGACACGCTAGCTCACGCTTAGACAGGCTAGTCCATGCCTATCCACCGCCTAGACCACTGCCTAGTCCACTGCTAGACCACGCTAGACCACAGCCTAGACACGCCTAGACATGCTAGACCACCGCCTAGAATATGCCATAGACCACTGCTAGCCACTGCCTAGGAACACCGTAGATTATGCCTAGACACCGCCTAGTTTACAGCCTAGACATGCTAGACCAGGTAGACCACCGCCGAGATTACTGCCTAGACCACCGCCTAGATTACTGCTAGACCATGGCTAGACCACTGCTAGAACATGCCTGGACCTTCGCCTAACCACCGCCCAGCCACTGTTAGACCACCGCCTAGACACGCCTAGACACCGCCTAAATTATGCTAGACACCATCTAGGGCTAGACCACTGTCTAGACACCGCCTAGACCAACTGCTAGTCCACCGCCTAGCACACCTCTGCCTACACCACGCCTAGACCACGCTAGACACCGGCTTAGGACCACCGCTAGACCCCGCTAGACCACGCTTGACCACCGCTAGCCACTGTATACCACGCCTAGACCACCGCCTAGACCATCGCCTGACCACCGCCTAGACCCCGCCAGGGCCACTGTTCTAGACCACGCCTAGCCACAGCTAGCTCCACATAGACCACTGCTAGACCACCGCTAGACACGCTAGGCCACTGTCAAGTACCACCGCCTAGACCACGCCTAGAGCACCGCCTAGACACTGCCTGACCACGTAGACACCGCAGATCACCGCCTAGCCACTGATAGACCACGCCAAGACACCGCTAGGCCACTGTTAGACCACCGCCTAGACCACCGCCTAGATCCCGCCAGAATCCACGCTAGGCTCACTGTCTAGACACAGCCTAGGACCACCGCTAGACCACCGCCTAGATCACGCCTAGAACCACTGCCTAGACCACTGCCTAGACCACGCTAGGCACTGTCTAGACACCGCTAGACACCGCCTCGATCATGCTAGACACGCTAGGCCATGTCTAGGACCACCGCCTAGACCCGAATAGCACCGCTAGATCAACGCCTAGACATGCTAGACCACGCATTGACCACGCCTATATCACCGCCTGACACGCCTAGACACGCTAGACATGCCTAGACCACTGCTCGACACCGCCTAGACCACCGCCTAGACCACCGCCTAGACCACCGCCTAGACCACTGCTAGACCACCGTAGACACTGCCTAGTCCTCACAGCTAGACCACGCCTCGGACCACGCCTAGGACACCACTTGACCACACATAGACACTGCCTAGACCACCGCCTAGACACGCCTAGACACTGCTATAGGGACCACGGCCTAGACCACGCTCGACACTGTCTAGACCATGCCTAGACCACCGCCCTAGACCACCATGACACTGTTAGACCACCGCCTAGACACCGTAGACCCTGACTAGACACCGCAGACCACCGCCTAGAACACCGCCTAGACCAATGTAGACCACGCTAGACCATGCTAGACCACACCTGACCACTGTCTAGACACCGCCTAGCACCACCGCCTAGCCATGCTAGCCACCGCTGACACCGCCTAGACCACTCTCGACACAGGAAGCCCACGCCTAGACACTGCCTAGACCACGCCTAGAACACTGCCTAGACCACGCCTAGACACCACCTGATCTTCTAATTAAGGAGTCGCTATAAAACTTCTATTACATGTTATACTTCCAGTAGTCTTATCTTCCAGGTATCACTACCTTAACACAAACATTATCATAACCACTGAAAAAAGATCTCTTTTCGTACACTAATAAATATAAGGCAGGTGAAAGATTTGAGTGAGTTGAGAGCAACTGTGCAACAAGATCAGCCGGGGAGACTCGGCTAACACATACAATACAACTGTAAACACTTAAAACAAGTTGACAGCACTTTTGAGTAAGACAGCATCAGCAGCATGAGCTTGGGGGCCCCTGTTACCACTGTGAGAGTCACCTTACTGCTAGCACAACACAACTTAAACTCTTAAGAGCACCTTGATAGAAGAAGAGTCCAGCTATAGCCTGAAGCAGCACGGGCAGCAGCAGCAGCACGAGACAGCGGCATGGGCAGCCGACTGGACAGCAGCAGAGGGAGTGCGCACGGGCGCTGCAGGACGGGCGCAGCACAGGGTGTGGTGTGAGGAAGCCAGGCCACAGGTGAGGGGTGCGCGAAAAGGACTGGTCACTCCGACGATAGATTGGAAGTCTCCCATCGATAATCCATCGTCTTCGATTTGTGTGTCTGAGTGTGTGCGTGGTGCTGGTACTTGGTGGTTGCTCTGGGACTGCAGCCAGCTTGTGTAGAGCTGTAGGGAAGGTGGGAGCTGGTTGCTGATGAGGTTATTAAAACGGTCAATCATGTCAACGGATGAGGTTACTTAAACGGCATGTCCTCTCGCTCGAGTATCTCCCGGCTTCTTTTGTTCCATAAAGCTTCGTTAGTGCGAGCCTCGTGAGGGTGAGCTTAGGAGCGTGAGATGGGGTCTATAAGGCAGGTGTATGGGGTGCTGCCTTTCCCAAGGTGAGATGGGGTATGGAGGTAGTGACCAGGGGTGGTCAGAGGGAGCAGCTCCTCGTGAGGAGATGACAGGTCTCACTGAAAAACACGTTTTAAGTTCGGTAAGCCAACATCACCCTTACACATGATACCCAGGTCACTCCAAATTTATTCTCTCTCTCTCTCTCTCTCTCTACTCTCTCTCTCTCTTCTCTCTCTCTCTCTCTCTCTCTCTCTCTCCTCTCTCTCCTCTCTCTCTCTCGCTCTCTCTCTTATCGTGTGGGAAACTAGAGGCATTGACCAGGTATAATCAATACGACGCATTCCTGGGAATCCCTTATAGTATGTGACTCACAGTGTAACACTGACGGTATACTTCACAGTTATACACAGCTGGTCATACCATACACAGTATAACATGCTGTGTCATACCATCTCAGTATTAAACACTGCTGTCTACCATACAGGTATAACACTGGCCGGTATCACAAAGTGTAACACTGGGATATTACCATACAGGTGTTAACATGCGGTCATACTATCACAGTATACACTGCCGGATATTCTATACCGTATAACGTGCCAGTCATACCATCCAAGTGTAACACTGCTGATATACCATCACAATGTAACACTGGGCGGATATACGGCAAAGTTTAGCACTTCGCGATATATCATCACAGTGTACACTGTCGGATATAACACTCACAGTGTAACACTGTCGGATATACCTTCACAGTATACACTTCCGGATTATACCATCACAGTATAACACTGGGTTTTATCATACAGTATTAAATGCCGGATACTACCATACAGTATAACATGTGGATATACATCACAGTATCACACTGTGGATATACCCATTCACGTTAACAAATGTCGGGATATACCTCCACGTTAACAAGTGGATCTACCAAACAGTATAACACGGCTGGTCATAATACAGTATAACAACAGCTGGATATACCATCACAAGTATAACAATGTGGTCATAACATCACAGTATACAACTGTCTGGGATATTACCTTCACAGTATTAACCATGCTGGATCATACATCCAGTATAAAACTGTCTGGATATCATCACAGTAACATGTGGTCATTACCATCACAGTATAACACTGCTGACATACCATCGTTTAACACTGCTGGTAATACATCCACAAGTATAACACCACTGCGGTCATACCATCACAGTATAACTACTGTCTGGATATAAATCACAGTATAACATGTGGTCATACATCACAGTATGAGCACTTGCTGGTATACCATCACGTATAACATGTGGCTTATACATCACAATATAACATGATGGTCGGCATACCATACAGTATTACACTGTGGTAATATACCATCACATATAAACATGTGGACATACCATCACAGTCTAAACTGTGGACATACATCGTATAACACTGCTGGGTTTACCATCACTGATAAAAATATATTCATGCTGGTCATATCTTCACAGTAACATGTGGATATCCCTCACATATAAATGTGGACATACATCACAGTTTAACCTGCTTGTCATACCACACAGTTATAACACTGCTGTCATACCATCACAGTATTAACATGCTGGAATACCATCACAGTATAACACTTTGGTATACACCAACACAGTATAAACATGTGGTCTTACATCACAGTATACACTGATGGATATCCATACAGGTTAACATGCTGGTCATTACTACTCGCACTGCGTGTATAGCAATGATACTGGTATACCATTCACAGTATAAACATGTGGTATTACATCACAGTATAACATTGTGGTCTACCATCACAGTGTAACCCTGCTGGTATACCATCCTCAGTATAACACTGCTGGAGTACATTACAGTATACATTGTGGACATACATCAACCTTATAACACTGATGGACATTTCATCACAGGGTTCTAACAATGCTGTTCATACATCAAAGTATAACACTGACAGGACATACTTCTCAGTATAAAAATGCTGGGATTCTACCTACAGTATAACACTGCTGGCAATTATACCCTCTCAGTATAACACTGTGACATACCATCACAGTATAACACTGCTGGACATACCATCACAGTATAACACTGCTGGTCATACCATCACAGTATAACACTGCTGGTCATACCATCACAGTATAACACTGCTGGTTATACCATCACAGTATAACACTGCTGGATATACCATCACAGTATAACACTGCTGGACATACCATCACAGTATAACACTGGTGGATATACCATCACAGTATAACACTGCTGAATTTTGGGTCCAGGAGCTGAGTCTCAAACCCGGTCAATACAAATCATTAAGTACACATTTCGACATTTACAACGGAATGTAAAACGTCAGGACGATAATTGTATAATCCGTGAGGACGATAATTGTATAATCCGTGAGGACGATAATTGTATAATCCGTGAGGACAATAATTGTATAATCCGTGAGGACGATAATTGTATAATCCGTGAGGACGATAATTGTATAATCCGTGAGGACGATAATTGTATAATCCGTGAGGACGATAATTGTTTTAACCCGTGGAACGATAATTGTATAATCCTTTGAGGACGATATTGTTTTAATTCCTGAGGACCATAATTGTATAATCCGTGAGGACGATAATTGTATAATCCGTGAGGACGATAATTGTATAATCCGTGAGGACGATAATTGTATAATTCCTGAGGACCATAATTGTATAATCCGTGAGGACGATAATTGTATAATCCGTGAGGACGATAATTGTTTAATCCGTGAGGACGATAATTGTATAATCCGTGAGGACGATAATTGTATAATCCGTGAGGACAATAATTGTATAATCCGTGAGGACGATAATTGTACAATTCGTGAGGACGATAATTGTATAATCCGTTAGGACGATAATTGTATAATCCGTGAGGACAATAATTGTATAATCCGTGAGGACGATAATTGTATAATCCGTGAGGACGATAATTGTATAATCCGTGAGGACAATAATTGTATAATCCGTCAGGACTAATTATATAATCGTGAGGACGATAATTGTATAATCGTGAGGAAAATAATTGTATAATCCGTGAGGGGACGATAATTGTATAACCCGTGAGGACGATAATTGTATAATCCGTGAGGACGATAATTGTATAATCCGTGAGGACGATAATTGTATAATCCGTGAGGACGATAATTGTATAATCCGTGAGAACAATAATTGTATAATCCGTGAGGACGATAATTGTACAATTCGTGAGGACGATAATTGTATAATCCGTTAGGACGATAATTGTATAATCCGTGTGGACAATAATTGTATAATCCGTGAGGACGATAATTGTATAATCCGTGAGGACGATAATTGTATAATCCGTGAGGACGATAATTGTATAATCCGTTAGGACGATAATTGTATAATCCGTGAGGACGATAATTGTATAATCCGTGAGGACGTAATTTTTTATAATCCGTGAGGACGATAATTGTATAATCCGTGGGGGACGATAATTGTATAACCCGTTAGGACGATAATTGTATAATCCGTGAGGACAATAATTGTATAATCCGTGAGGACAATAATTGTATAATCCGTGAGGACGATAATTGTATAATCCGTTAGGACGATAATTGTATAATCCGTGAGGACGATAATTGTATAATCCGTGAGGACAATAATTGTATAATCCGGGAGGACAATAATTGTATAATCCGTGAGGACGATAATTGTATAATCCTTGAGGACGATAATTGTATAATCCGTGAGGACGATAATTGTATAATTCGTTAGGACGATAATTGTATTATCCGTGAGGACAATAATTGTATAATCCGTGAGGACGATAATTGTATAATCCGTGAGGACGATAATTGTATAATCCGTGAGGACGATAATTGTATAATTCCTGAGGACCATAATTGTATAATCCGTGAGGACGATAATTGTATAATCCGTGAGGACGATAATTGTATAATCCGTGAGGACGATAATTGTATAATTCTTGAGGACCATAATTGTATATTCCGGAGGACGAAAATTTTGTAAAATCCCTGAGGGCGATATTGTATAATCCGTGAGGACGATAATTGTATAATCCTTTGGGGGCGATAATTGTATAATCCTTTGAGGGACAATAATTGTATAATCCGTGAGGACGATAATTGTACAATTCGTGAGGACGATAATTGTATAATCCGTTAGGACGATAATTGTATAATCCGTGAGGACAATAATTGTATAATCCGTGAGGACGATAATTGTATAATCCGTGAGGACGATAATTGTATAATCCGTGGGGATAATAATTGTATAATCCGTCAGGACGATAATTATATAATCCGTGAGGACGATAATTGTATATCCGTGAGGCCCAATTTAATTGTATAACCCGTGAGGACGATAATTGTATAATCCGTTAGGACGATAATTGTATAATCCGTCAGGACAATAATTGTATAATCCGTGAGGACGATAATTGTATAATCCGTGAGGACGATAATTGTATAATCCGTGAGGACGATAATTGTATAATCCGTGAGGACGATAATTGTATAATCCGTGAGGACGATAATTGTATAATCCGTGAGAACAATAATTGTATAATCCGTGAGGACGATAATTGTACAATTCGTGAGGACGATAATTGTAAAACCCTTGGGGACGATAATTGTATAATCCGTGAGGACAATAATTGTATAATCCGTGAGGACGATAATTGTATAATCCGTGAGGACGATAATTGTATAATCCGTGAGGACGATAATTGTATAATCCGTTAGGACGATAATTGTATAATCCGTGAGGACGATAATTGTATAATCCGTGAGGACAATAATTGTATAATCCGTTAGGACGATAATTGTTTTAATCCGTGGGGGACGATAATTGTATAATCGTTAGGACGATAATTGTATAATCCGTTGAGGACAATAATTTTTATAATCCGTGAGGACAATAATTGTATAATCCGTTGGGACGATAATTGTATAATCCGTTTGGACGATAATTGTATAATCGTGGGACAATAATTGTTTTAATCCGTGGAGGACATAATTGTATAATCCGTTGAGGACGATAATTGTAAAACCCGTGAGGACAATAATTTTTATAATCCGTGAGGACAATAATTGTATAATCCGTGAGGACGATAATTGTATAATCCGTGAGGACGATAATTGTGTAATCCGTGAGGACGATAATTGTATAATCCTTTTAGGCGATAATTGTATTATCCGTGAGGACGTTTAATTGTATTAATCCGTGAGACGCTTTTTTATATAATCCGGGGAGGACGTAATTGTGTAATTCATGAGGACGATAATGACGAGAGGAAGATAAGAAGCCAAATGAGAGAGAGAGAGAGAGAGAGAGAGAGGAGTCACTGCAGGGAGACGGGGGTATTTTGACATTGTCCTGCAAGTGGCTGCTGGAGTTCAATCCCAAGAAACGCATTGTGCGTTATAGGCTGGTGTACCGGAGTGGTACATACTGGTGTACATTGGTGGTACCATGGCATCCCTAGTTTTGAAGGTTCTCATTATCCATCCAATCATTTTCCTAGCAGATATGGTAGGAACATTTTTGTGATCTTTGAAAGTGAGATCCTCTGACATTATTACTCCCAGGTCCTTCACATTAGTTTTTTTTATTTATTGTGTGCTTGGAATTTGTTTTATACTCCGATATAGTTTTTATTTTATCGAGATTTTCTCATAACGGAGTAATTGATATTTCTCTTCACTGAACTTCATATTGTTTTCTGCGGCCCATTTAAAGTTTGGTTGATGTCCGCCTGGAGACTTGCAGCGTCTTCGATGGATGACACTACCATGCAAATCAGAATGTCATCCACAAAGGAAGACACGGTGCTTACATCTCTGTCTATGTCAGATATGAGGATGAGGAACTGAATGGGAGCGAGTACTGTGCCTTGTGGAACAGAGCTTTTCACTGTAGGCGCCTCAGACTTTACTCTCTTTTACTATTATTCATTTTGTGTTCTATTTGTTAAGAAGTTATTTAGATCCATCTATCAGCTTTTCCTGTTATTCCTTTATCATGGATTTTGTGCGCTATTACATCATGATCGCACTTGTCGAACGCTTTCGCAAAGTCTGTGTATAATACATCTACATTTTGTTTGTCCTCCAGAGCATCCGAGACCATGTTATAGTGGTCCAGTAGTTGGGACAGGCAAGAGCGACCTGCTCTAAACCCATCCTGTAATGGGTTGTGCAAATGATGTGTATCAAAGTGGTTGGCGATCTTGCTTCTTAGAACCCTTTCAAAGTCTTTTATGATATGGGGACGTTTGAGCTATCGGTCTGTAATTCTTTGCAATTGCTTTACTGCCACCTTTGTAGAGTGTGGCTATGTCTGTTGTTTTTAGTGTGTGTGGGATGACCCCTGTGTCCATGCTCCCTCTCCATGAAATGCTTAAGGCACGTGAAAGGGATTTCTTGCATTTCTTAATGAACACGGAGTTCCACGAGTCTGGGTCTGGGGTAGAGTGCATGGCCATGTCATTTATTGCCTTTTCCAAACCTTATGCCGTTAAGATAATATCAGATTTTTTTTTAATTAGCCAAATTTTGAATCTTAATCATAAAAAAAAATAATTTAGATTGTCGACCCTTAGTTTGATTAACAGGTCACTAAATGCTGAGTCATACTGGGGCTTCAGTATCTCACTCATTTCTTTGCTGTCATCTGTGTAAGTCCCATCTCGTCTAAGCAGGGGTCTAATACTGGATATTTTTTCGCCCTAGATTTGGAACAAGAAAAGAAGTATTTTGGGTTTCTTTCAATTTCGTTGATGGCTTTCAGTTCTTCCTGTGTTTCTTGTCTCCTGCATGATTCCTTGAGCTTAAGTTCGATATTTGCAGTTTCTCTGACCAGTGCCTCCTTTCGTATTTCAGATATACTGGCCCCCCTCAGCAGCTCTGTGATTCTTTGCCTTCGCCTTTATAAGGAGCATCTCTCTCTAGTTTACATCTCTTATTTTTTCTTAACGGAATGTGCCTTGAGCATATTTCAAGTGCCGCAGACTTAATTCTTTCTAGGCAAAGTTTGGGATCCGTGTTATTTAGGATATCTTCCCAGCTTGTTTCATTTAGGAGATGGTTGACTTAGTCCCATTGTATGCTTGTGTTACTGAAGATGAAGTTGGTGAAAACATCCTCATAACTGATCACCTTTTGCTGGTCAGGAGCCCTGTGCATGCATGTCTGTACGTCTGTTATGTTCTGATCGTATTGTATTGTCTTTGATACTGTTATATTTCGTATCAGATCATGATTATTAGTGAAAATGAGGTAAAGTGTATTTTCCACTCTTGTTGGCTCCATTGTTTGCTGCATTAAGGCGAAATTGTTACAGAGATTTAATAGCTTATGTGTGTGTGTGAATTTTCATCTGAGCTGCATCCTGGGGCTATCTTTGCTACATTCCTCCATTTTAGGTGTCTTAGACTGAATTTACCCTGTAGTAAAATGTTTGGGGCAGGAGTTGGTAGATTTTCCAGACAATGGTCAATTTTCAAAAGCTGTTCCTGGAATTATTAAGTTGCATTAGGAGGCTTGTAAGCAACCACAATAACAGGGCTTTAGCTTTCAATTTTCACTGCCAAAACTTCAACTGTCATTTGAGATGTTTAGTAATTCCGATCGAGTAAGCGACTCTGTGACATACAGGCCAACCCTCCTCTTCCCTTGTTCCTTGTTTACTGTTACATCTGAATATATAACCTGGGATCCATATTTTGTTGTCAAAATGATCCTATATATGGGTCTCTGTGAAAGCTGCAAACATTGCATTTGACTCTGTGAGCAGTCAAGTGATGAAAGATATTTGGTTGGTTGTTGATGGCTGTAGACTCTGTATATTTACAAAGATAAATGTTGTCGTACTGATGATATGTAGGACTATTTTGTTTACTGGCGCTAATATCTGTTGTTCTAGAGTGGAGGCAACTGACTGTGCCTCCACTCCAGTAGTGATCCAAGTTGGTGTAATATTTCTCTCATTTCTTGCAGGCGTTTTTGTCTTCCTGGCGCTAAAAAATCTCTGTCTCTGGAGTGGTTGTAGCTATCCTGGTTTGTTTCCCACACTCTGGGTCATCGGAATGTTCTTATCCTCTTTAGATAATGTGTCTGCCAGTGTGTGTAGTAGCAGTGTCTTTCATGGACTGAAGAGTGACACATTTCAGGGCGAAATGAATTACAAAAAGAAGAGTTGTACTTTCCTGTTGTCATGTGGGTGCGGCATTTTCTGGGATGGTCAAAATTGCAAGTCCCACTTGTTTTTCCAGATATTACATGCCTGCAGATACCCAAGGCATAGAATTTGCAAAGATTTGATTTCCGACTGCCAGATACATACTGGTGTAGCTTGGTGGTACACTGGTGTAGCTTGGTGGTACACTGGTGTAGCTTGGTGGTACACTGGTGTAGCTTGGTGGTACACTGGTGTAGCTTGGTGGTACACTAGTGTAGCTTGGTGGTACACTGGTGTAGCTTGGTGGTACACTGGTGTAGCTTGATGTTACACTGGTGTAGCTTGGTGGTACACTGGTGTAGCTTGGTGGTACACTAGTGTAGCTTGGTGGTACACTGGTGTAGCTTGGTGGTACACTGGTGTAGCTTGATGTTACACTAGTGTAGCTTGGTGGTACACTGGTGTAGCTTGATGGTACACTGGTGTAACTTGGTGGTACACTGGTGTAGCTTGGTGGTACACTGGTGTAGCTTGATGGTACACTGGTGTAGCTTGGTGGTACACTGGTGTAGCTTGGTGGTACACTGGTGTAGCTTGGTGGTACACTGGTGTAGCTTGATGGTACACTGGTGTAGCTTGGTGGTACACTGGTGTAGCTTGGTGGTACACTGGTGTAGCTTGGTGGTACACTGGTGTAGCTTGGTGGTACACTGGTGTAGCTTGGTGGGTACACTGGTGTAGTTTGGGTTGTACACTGGTGTAGCTTGGTGTACCTGGTGTAGCTTGGTGGTACATGTGTACTTGGGGGGTACACTGGTGTAGCTTGGTGGTACACTGGTGTACCTTGGTGGTACACTGGTGTACCTTGGTGATACACTGGTGTACCATAGTGGTACACTGGTGTTCGTTGGTGGTACACTGGTGTTCCTTGGTGGTACACTGGTGTACCTTGTTGGTACACTGGTGTACCTTGGTGATACACTGGTGTACCTTGGTGGTACACTGGTGTACCTTGGTGGAACACTAGTGTACCGTAGTGGTACACTGGTGTAGCATAATGATACACTTGTGTAGCATGGTGGTATACTGGTGTACCTTGATGGTACACTGGTGCACCATAGTGGTACACTGGTGTTCGTTGGTGGTATACTGGTGTTCCTTGGTGGTACACTGGTGTACCATAGTGGTACAGTGGTGTACTATTGTGGTACCCTGGTGTACCTTGGTGGTACACTGGTGTAGCATGGTGGTACACTGGTGTAGCATGGTGGTACACTGGTGTAGCATGGTGGTACATTTTTGTAGCATGGTGGTACACTGGTGTAGCATGGGGGTACACTGGTGTGCATGGTGGCATGGTGTGCATGGTGGTACACTGGTGTAGCATGGTGTACACTGGTGTAGCATGGGGGTTTACACTGGTGTAGCATGGTGGTACACTGGTGTAGCATGGTGGTAAAACTGGTGTGCATGGTGGTATACTGGTGTAGCATGGTGGTACACTGGTGTAGCATGGTGGTACACTGGTGTAGCATGGTGGTACACTGGTGTAGCATGGTGGTACACTGGTGTAGCATGGTGGTACACTGGTGTACTATTGTGGTACACTGGTGTACCATGATGGTACACTGATGTACCATGGTGGTAAACTGGTGTACCATGGTTGTACATTGATGTACCATGGTGGTACACTGATGTACCATGGTGGTACACTGGTATACCATAGTGGTATGCTGGTGTACCATGGTTGTACACTGATGTACCATGGTGGTACACTAGTGTACCTGGGTGGTACAACCGGACAGAGGCTTACTCTACTGTTGATTGTCGCTCCACTCCCACACATCCTCTCTCTCTCTCTCTCTCTCTCTCTCTCTCTCTCTCTCTCTTCTCTCTCTCTCTCTCTCTCTCTCATAGCTTTCCTCGTATCAAAGAGGGGACATTGTGCCCACTTTTACTCGAAACGTCATGACGTTGACATGACAGTTTAGTGATGTCATGACGTAGTTGACATGACAGTTTAGTGATGTCATGACGTTGTTGATATGACAGTTTAGTGATATGACATTGTTGACATGACAGTTTAGTGATGTCATGACGTTGTTGACAGACAGTTAAGTGATGTCATGACGTTGAGATGACAGTTTAGTGATGTCAAGACGTTGTTGACATTACAGTTTAGTGATATGACGTTGTTGACATGACAATTTAGTGATGTCATGACGTCGTTGACATGACAGTTTATTGATGTCATGACAGTTTAGTGATGTCAGGCCATCACGTCATAATTTCCGCATCAAAATCCTTGTACATGCCGCCACTGACTTCACAATGTGATGTCAGACGTCACTGTATGACGTCACACGTCAATGACATCATACAGTACTCCTTCACCGCTTTATGAGCATAAAACAGTGAGGCTCTTGATCCAGGAAAAGGGAGTACTGCTCTTCCTGGAATCAAACCTGCTTACCCCTCATTCTCCAGGGGCTGTATGACCCCTACGGGCCTAGCACTTCCCCAGTAATAAAAAATAATAATACTGTACCAGTGTCCTATACATTACCAGTTAAGTGAGTTCCGCTCAATTTAAGTTGCCCCTTAAGTGAGTTTCCCTCTATTTTAATTACCCCCTAAGTGAGTTTCACTCTTATTTTAGTTACCCCTTAAGCGAATTTCACTCTTAGTTGCCCCTTAAGTGAGTTTTACTCTTATTTTAGATACCCCTTAAATGAGTTTCACTTTTATTTTAGTTACCCTTCAGGTGAGTTTTGCTCTTATTTTAGCTACCCCTTAAGTGAGTTTTACTCTTATTTTAGTCACCCCTTAAATAAGTTTCCATCTTACTTTAGTTACTTCTTAAGTGAATTTCACTTATTTTAGTTACCCCATCAGTGAGTTTTACACTCATTTTAGTTACCCTTTAAGTGAGTTTCACTCTTATTTTAGTTACCCCTTAATGAGTTTCACTCTTATTTTAGTTACCCCTTAAATAACAAAAAGGCACATAGGATGGCAGTCTAATTCCTTGCTGCCTGTCCTTGATATCCAGGTTCATCGCTCAGGTACAGGTTTTGTTTTTTCCGTGTACCGCAAGCCTATGTACAGTGGCTTGTAGTAATTCATTCATCGACACTATGCCCAGCCCTTCTAGGGCAGGGTAGGTGCCTGAGACAGAGCTTGCAGCTCACAACACTGTTATTCCCATTAGCCCTTTTGGGGCGGGGATGGCAGGCCAGAGAGGTCTAGCTTCTCCCTACGAGTCCCGTGAGGATGGGGAAAGTGGCTAGGCCTGGGGACAGTTGGTCCCAACGATGAAGGGGTACTTGTACCTCCTCCCATGGAAGACTTAGGTCTCAGACACTCTCCCTAGACAGGGAGCCAAGGCCGGGCCACCACTTGGTAAAGGCCCGGGCCGGGCGAATACCGGCGAATCAAGAAGAAGAAGTAATTCATTTTCCCGTTTTGGCTACCCTTCCCATTTCATATTCTCTTCCTTTTCACGTGCTAAACAGACTTTCTTCTCTCCCAAACTCTCTACTCCTGGGAACTCTCCTGTCCTCTGCCTTCCCTATATTTCTAGTCTTTCTAATCTGTACAATTCTCTCCGTTCCTTAGATATCAAACTTACTTTTCGCCAGACTAACACTCTTCGCACCAATATAGTTCATACCACCCCTCCCTCTATAGATGCTCCTGGTGTCTGCACTATTTCTTGTTCATCTTGTCCTCTTCTGTACTTTGGAAAAACTGGCCGTTCTCTTTCTGACAGACTCAGGGAGCTGCCGACACCAACAACACTCTTTTCTGTCATGTCAGAGATCACAGTCATCCTATTGACTGGTCTTCTGCTAAAACTGTCTACCCTACATCTAACTTTCACAGTCGCCGTCTGGTTGAATCCTCCCTTATACACATCTTTCCTTGTATGAATCTTAGTCGTGGCTTTGTCTCTGTAGATGCCTTCCTTTCCCACTACATTGTAAAATACTCCGAACTTCAGAACACCCGTGACTTAACCTGATTCTTGTTTTCCCCTTCTCCCTCTTCCCCTTTCCTGTTTCCTCTTTCTCCTTCGGGTTTTCTTTCTTTTGCCTTGGGTATTTGGTCCATTTTTGTTATCTTTCCCCCTCTGTGTTCTTGGTCCTACCCTTTGTGTGTCCCTAGCTCCCTTGTGGGCCCCTAGCTCCCTTGTGGGCCCCTAGCTCCCTTGTGGGCCCCTAGCTCCCTTGTGGGCCCCTAGCTCCCTTGTGGGCCCCTAGCTCCCTTGTGGGCCCCTAGCTCCCTTGTGTGCCCCTAGCTCCCTTGTGGGCCCCTAGCTCCCTTGCAATGCTCCTCTTTCTTAGTATTTGACTGACTCTACTACTACTACCTCTACCACTACTTACCATCTTCCTCTACTACCACTCTTGTCCCGTTCCTGTCTTCTGGCCTATATATACTCCCTCCTTCTCTCCTTTCTGTTAGTGTGACTTTGTAAATGGTCCAAGTCGGACCGAAACGTCGTCCTAGGCTCCTCTCCCTTGTGTAAGTAAGTTTATTCAGGTATACACAAATACAGTTACATAGATTATCATACACAGCAGCATATGTGTAGAGAACCTGGGATAACCCAAAAAAGTTAGACAGGGTGACTTATTTCCATTGGGGTCCTTTTACCTTATTATTATAATATAAAGGTTATAATATCTTATTATTATTCTATAATGAAGATAACATCTTATTATCATACTAAAAAGACTATCTACTACACGAGGATCATTAAGACTATCTACAATACGAGGGTCATTACTAGGAATAAGGTAAAATTTACACGTATATTAGCTAAAAAATAGAAAATCATTCCCCTCCTTTTCTGTAGCTACATTCATCAGACACCTTTTGGCACTCTTCTTGAACTGGTTCACGCTATGACTGGCTTTGACATGTGCGGGTAGTCTGTTCCATTCCTTTATTGCTGTACAATAAAAGGTGTTTGAAGCCTGGCCAATGACTGTGGGTACTACAAAGTTGTGCTCTCTCCCCCTAGTACTATGATTGCTTTGGTTCCCAACCTTGACAAAATTGACAGCAAGATATTCTGGACATTGTTTGTGAGCAATTTTATAAACATGATTTAGCTTCAGTTGTTTTACTCTGTCTTCAACATTCAGCATATCCAACTGCTGTAATTCATCCTGGCCTACATGTTCTCTTGGTCCCAGCCCCAGGATGAATCTTACGATTTTGTTCTGGGTGATTTCCAGTCTGTCTTTCAGTTTTTTTTTTTTTTGTTTGTTTGTTTTTTGTCAAGGCAGAGTACCATGAAGAGCAAACGTAGTCCATATGACACTGCATAAGGGCTAGGCATAGGGTCCTGCGAGCCTCAGTAGGTAGACACTGTGCTCGTCTGTAGAGGAATTTCAGTCTGACATTCGCTTTCTTTACTACACTGTTCCCTATCAATTCTCCTGACATGCATGGGTCAAAGGGGATTCCCGGATATTTTACTGAGGAAACTGAAGTGATGGGCTCCCCATTATACTGGACATTAAATTTATTTACCCTTCTCAGTTTATGTTTCGTGCCAGTTCCCGTGTTAATACATTAGCTATATCTTGTGGGTCTTTACCTGACACTAACAGAGCACTGTCATCTGCATACAGTAGGAGTTTGCACTTGACACTGATAGGCATGTCATTGACATAACATAATAAGGGAACCAGAATGCTACCTTGGGGAACTCCACATGCTATCGGCAGGGGTTCTGATTCCGTTTTGCTGATTTTAACAATTTGTCTCCTGTTGCTATGGTAGGACTTAAACCAGTCTACAGAACCTATACCGATAGCTTGAAGTTTCTTACATAATATAATGTGGTTGACAGTATCGAAGGCCTTTTGCAGGTCTAAGGTTGTCATACCTATGAGGTTCCCCTTTGACATTTCAGTTCTCAGGTAATCCATCAGATTAATTAGGGAGGTGTCTGTTGAGTAAGAACTTCTAAAACCTTATTGATAGCTATGGAGAATGTTGTTGTCATTAAGGTACTTAACTACTTGAGAGTACACCGCCTCTCTAGAATTTTGGATACTATGCTGAGTATACTAACAGGCCTATAGTTGCTTACATCAGACCTACTATTTTTCTTGATGATAGGAGTAACTCTGGCCTCCTTGAACCCCTCCGGTACGGTATTAGTGATGATGGACAAATTTATTATGTGAGCAATAGGGATTGACAGTTCAGAAGCACCATCTTTTAGGAACTTAGACGGGATGTTATCAGGGCCTGTGCTCTTAGTTGGGTTTAACCTGCTTAGTTCTTTTTGAATAAAGTCATGAGATACACTTACTAGTTGACAACTGTTTGGGGTTACCCCTTTATTGGTATAGTATGTTTGAAACTTATCAGAGTCTGTGTTAAAGGTATTTGATGCAGCTGGTAGTTTACTTACTAGTGTTGATGCAGCAGATGTGTAGTAGGAATTAAAGTAATTTGCTGCCTTAGATGTTTCGTGGCATACCTCATTATCGATAGTGAGTACTATGTTAGACCTATCTACTGGCACTGGACAAGCACCTAAAGTCAGTTCCTGATCAGCCGGGCTGTGGCTCGTACGTTGGTTTGCGTGCAGCCAGCAGCAACAGCCTGGTTGATCAGGGGCTGATCCACCAGGAGGCCTGGTCACAGACCGGGCCGCGGGGGCGTTGACCCCCGAAACTCTCTCCAGGTAAACTCCAGGTATACCCCACCTGTTTTAGTTGTTGCCAGAGCTTTCTGAGGTTATGCTTATACTCTTCAATTTTTGAGCAGTAGTGCTTTGCCTTTGCTCCTTTTGTAAGTCTCTGTACTCTGTTCCTCACCTTTGGAATTCATTTAGTGCTGCAATATCCTGTCTTTGTGCAAGAAAGGTATAAAATACCGACAAAGCTAAGACACATGTGCAACATCTGGATATCGATGCTATGAACACTAACTCCTAGGCCGAGGGACTGATTACCTCATCTTTTGTATATAGTTCTACTGTCTTCCTATTATGTCCTAGAATCTGTATTGATAAAGCCACTGGATGGCGAAACGTCTACAATAAAGATATCCAGATGTTGCACATGTGTCTTAGCTTTCGTAATATCCTGTCTGTTTGCTTTAAATCTTTTTAGCAACTGGTAAGTAAGTAAGTAAGTTTATTCAGGTATACACAAATACAGTTACATAGAATTATCATACATAGCAGCATATGTGTAGAGAACCTGGGATAACCCAAAAAAGTCAGACAGAGTGACTGGTCTCTGAATTTCATATTATCTAATATCTCAGTATTCATCCAGGGTTCAGTTCTTCGTTTAATCCTAACCTCTTTAACTGGTGCAATATTATCAAGGATGGTAGTGAACATTGTTTTAAATTTTTCCCAGGCATCGTTTACGTCCGTGCAACTTGTTATCTCTGTCCAGTCACAATTGTGTAGCCTGTTTACCAGTGTTTCTTTACTGTAGTTTCTAGTTGACCTCATTTTTATTGTCCTGTGTAGGCGGTTTATTTGTGTATTACCCTTTAAGTGAGTTTTGCTCTTATTTTAGTTACCCGTTAAGTGAGTTTCACTCTTATTTTAGTTACCCGTTAAGTGAGTTTCACTCTTATTTTAGTTACCCGTTAAGTGAGTTTCACTCTTATTTTAGTTACCCGTTAAGTGAGTCTCACTCTTATTTTAGTTACCCGTTAAGTGAGTTTTCATTACGATAGTTTCATTATGTTTTGGTTACCCATTAAGAGAGTTCTCTATTTTAGTTACATCTTGAGAAAGTTTTCTGTTCTTGTTACTTAATAATGGATGGAAGACTGTGGAAGACTGTTTATTCATTTATTTATTTAGTAATTTAAGCATACAAACAGAGGTACAAAAAATACAGGTAAGAGCAGCATGCCAAAGCCACTTATATGCGTAGCATTACGGGCTGGCTTAAAATTAACTTAAGATTAACTAAGCAATGATGAAATCAGTGATAAAACATTATTGTAAACAGATAACTATAAAGCACAAGTGAGTATTACAAAGACAGGTCATATGGTTGCTTGCATTGTTGTACATTCAGTCGTATGGAGTATTCTGTTAGGTAGTGTATTTAAAAAATAATAAAGTTAGATTGGGTCCTAGGTTTAACATTTATGTGATATAATTGTAACATATAAGATATACAATTTATAAGGTTCAGTTATTCAGTATTTATTTGGTTTTGAGTGAGTAAGTGATCTTTGAGAAGAGACTTGAATTTATAAACAGGTAGTGTTTCTTTTATATTTACAGAGACTGTGGAAGACTGTGGGAGATTGTGGAAGACTGGGAGACTATGGAAGACTGTGGAAGACTGTGGGAGACTGTGGGAGATTGTGGAAGACTGGGAGACTGTGGAAGACTGTGGAAGACTGTGGGAGACTGTGGGAGATTGTGGAAGACTGGGAGACTGTGGAAGACTGTGAGAGACCGTGGAAGACATGAAGACGTAGTCTGACGTGGTCAGTCACTCAGCCTAGATAGGAGGTGGTCACTCAGCCTTGATAGGAGGTGGTCAGTCACTCAGCCTTGATAGGAGGTGGTCAGTCACTCAGCCTTGATAGGAGGTGGTCAGTCACTCAGCCTTGATAGGAGGTGGTCAGTCACTCAGCCTTGATAGGAGGTGGTCAGTCACTCAGCCTTGATAGGAGGTGGTCAGTCAGCCTTGATAGGAGGTGGTCACTCAGCCTTGATAGGAGGTGGTCAGTCACTCAGTCTTGATAGGAGGTGGTCACTCAGCCTTGATAGGAGGTGGTCAGTCACTCAGTCTTGATAGGAGGTGGTCAGTCACTCAGTCTTGATAGGAGGTGGTCAGTCACTCAGTCTTGATAGGAGGTGGTCAGTCACTCAGCCTTGATAGGAGGTGGTCAGTCACTCAGTCTTGATAGGAGGTGGTCAGTCAGCCTTGATAGGAGGTGGTCACTCAGCCTTGATAGGAGGTGGTCAGTCACTCAGTCTTGATAGGAGGTGGTCAGTCAGCCTTGATAGGAGGTGGTCAGTCACTCAGTCTTGATAGGAGGTGGTCAGTCACTCAGCCTTGATAGGAGGTGGTCATCATCAGCCTTGATAGGAGGTGTCAGTCACTCAGCTTGATAGGAGGTGGTCACTCAGCCTTGATAGGAGGTGGTCAGTCACTCAGTCTTGATAGGAGGTGGTCAGTCAGCCTTGATAGGAGGTGGTCAGTCACTCAGTCTTGATAGGAGGTGGTCAGTCAGCCTTGATAGGAGGTGGTCAGTCACTCAGTCTTGATAGGAGGTGGTCAATCAGCCTTGATAGGAGGTGGTCAGTCACTCAGTCTTGATAGGAGGGTGGTCAGTCAGCCTTGATAGGAGGTGGTCAGTCACTCAGTCTTGATAGGAGGTGGTCAGTCAGCCTTGATAGGAGGTGGTCAGTCACTCAGTCTTGATAGGAGGTGGTCAGTCAGCCTTGATAGGAGGTGGTCAGTCACTCAGTCTTGATAGGAGGTGGTCAGTCACTCAGCCTTGATAGGAGGTGGTCACTCAGCCTTGATAGGAGGTGGTCAGTCACTCAGTCTTGATAGGAGGTGGTCAGTCACTCAGCCTTGATAGGAGGTGGTCAGTCACTCAGCCTTGATAGGAGGTGGTCAGTCACTCAGCCTTGATAGGAGGTGGTCAGTCACTCAGCCTTGATAGGAGGTGGTCAGTCACTCAGCCTTGATAGGAGGTGGTCAGTCACTCAGTCTTGATAGGAGGTGGTCAGTCACTCAGTCTTGATAGGAGGTGGTCAGTCAGCCTTGATAGGAGGTGGTCAGTCACTCAGTCTTGATAGGAGGTGGTCAGTCACTCAGCCTTGATAGGAGGTGGTCACTCAGCCTTGATAGGAGGTGGTCAGTTACTCACTCTTGATAGGAGGTGGTCAGTCACTCAGTCTTGATAGGAGGTGGTCAGTCACTCAGCCTTGATAGAGGTGGTCAGTCACTCAGTCTTGATAGGAGGTGGTCAGTCACTCAGTCTTGATAGGAGGTGGTCAGTCACTCAGCCTTGATAGGAGGTGGTCAGTCACTCAGTCTTGATAGGAGGTGGTCAGTCACTCAGCCTTGATAGGAGGTGGTCAGTCACTCAGTCTTGATAGGAGGTGGTCAGTCACTCAGTCTTGATAGGAGGTGGTCAGTCACTCAGTCTTGATAGGAGGTGGTCAGTCACTCAGCCTTGATAGAGGTGGTCAGTCACTCAGCCTTGATAGGAGGTGGTCAGTCACTCAGTCCTTGATAGGAGGTGGTCAGTCACTCAGTCCTTGATAGGAGGTGGTCAGTCACTCAGTCTTGATAGGAGGTGGTCAGTCACTCAGCCTTGATAGGAGGTGGTCAGTCACTCAGCCTTGATAGGAGGTGGTCAGTCACTCAGCCTTGATAGGAGGTGGTCAGTCAGCCTTGATAGGAGGTGGTCAGTCACTCAGTCTTGATAGGAGGTGGTCAGTCACTCAGCCTTGATAGGAGGTGGTCACTCAGCCTTGATAGGAGGTGGTCAGTCACTCAGCCTTGATAGGTGGTCAGTCACTCAGCCTTGATAGGAGGTGGTCAGTCACTCAGCCTTGATAGGAGGTGGTCAGTCACTCAGCCTTGATAGGAGGTGGTCAGTCACTCAGCCTTGATAGGAGGTGGTCAGTCAGCCTTGATAGGAGGTGGTCAGTCACTCAGCCTTGATAGGAGGTGGTTTACCTGGAGTTTACCTGGAGAGAGTTCCGGGGGTCAACGCCCCCGCGGCCCGGTCTGAGACCAGGCCTCCTGGTGGATCAGAGCCTGATCAACCAGGCTGTTGCTGCTGGCTGCACGCAAACCAACATACGAGCCACAGCCCGGCTGATCCGGAACTGACTTTAGGTGCTTGTCCAGTGCCAGCTTGAAGACTGCCAGGGGTCTGTTGGTAATCCCCCTTATGTGTGCTGGGAGGCAGTTGAACAGTCTCGGGCCCCTGACACTTATTGTATGGTCTCTTAACGTGCTAGTGACACCCCTGCTTTTCATTGGGGGGATGGTGCATCGTCTGCCAAGTCTTTTGCTTTCGTAGTGGGTGATTTTCGTGTGCAAGTTCGGTACTAGTCCCTCTAGGATTTTCCAGGTGTATATAATCATGTATCTCTCCCTCCTGCGTTCCAGGGAATACAGGTTTAGGAACCTCAAGCGCTCCCAATAATTGAGGTGTTTTATCTCCGTTATGCGCGCCGTGAAAGTTCTCTGTACATTTTCTAGGTCGGCAATTTCACCTGCCTTGAAAGGTGCTGTTAGTGTGCAGCAATATTCCAGCCTAGATAGAACAAGTGACCTGAAGAGTGTCATCATGGGCTTGGCCTCCCTAGTTTTGAAGGTTCTCATTATCCATCCTGTCATTTTTCTAGCAGATGCGATTGATACAGTGTTATGGTCCTTGAAGGTGAGATCCTCCGACATGGTCAGTCACTCAGTCTTGATAGGAGGTGGTCAGTCACTCAGTCTTGATAGGAGGTGGTCAGTCACTCAGCCTTGATAGGAGGTGGTCACTCAGCCTTGATAGGAGGTGGTCAGTCACTCAGCCTTGATAGGAGGTGGTCAGTCACTCAGCCTTGATAGGAGGTGGTCAGTCACTCAGCCTTGATAATGACCACTGGGCGGACAGCGCCACTGACCACTTACCGGACAGTGCCACTGGCCGGACAGTGCCACTGACCACTGGCCGGACAGTGCCACTCATCACTAGCCAGATAGTGCCACTCACCACCGGCCGGACAGTGCCACTGACCACTGGCTGGAGACAGTGCCATTGATCACTACCACCACCACTACCATCACCACCACGACCACCACAACTAACCACCACCACAACTACCACCCACCACGACCACCACCACCACCACCACCACCACCACCACCACCACCACCACCACCACCACCACCACCACCACCACCACCACTACCACCACTACTACACCACCACTAACCATCACCACCACTACACATCACCACCACCACCACCACTACCACCATCACACCACCAACACAACCATTACTATCACCACCATCACTAATACTACCCTCACCACCACCACTACTACTACCACCACCACCGCCACTAATACTACCACCACCGCCACCACTATAGACACCATTACCACCACCACTACCACCACCACTACCACCAACACCCCCATTACAACCACCACCACTACCACAACCTCCACTACCACCACCTCCACTACCACCACCTCCACTACCACCACCTCCAGTACCACCACTACCACTACCACAACCTCTACTACCACCACCTCCACTACCACAACCTCCACTACCACCACCTCCATTACCACAAACCTCCACTACCACCACCTCCACCACAACCGCCACCACTACCACACCACTACCACCACCACTACCACCACCACCATTACCATACCAACATTACCACCACTACCACCACTACCACCATTGCTACCACCACCACTACCACCACTACACCACCACTACCACCACCACTACCACACACCACTACCACCACCACCACTACCACCACCACCACTACCACCACCACCACTACCACCACCACTAACCATCACTACCACCACTACCACTACCACTACCTCCACCACTACCACTACCACCACCACCACTACCCACGCCACCACTATCACTACCACTGCCACGACACCGACCACCACCACCCTCCACCACCACCACCACCACCACCACCACCACCACCACCACCACCACACTACCACCACTACCACCATCACTAACCACCACCACAAACCCCCACCACTACCACCACCACTACCACCACCACTACCACAACCACCACCACTACCACGACCACGACCACCATCACTGCCACCACTATCACTACCACTACCACGACCACCACCACCACCACTCCCACCATCACCACCATCACTAACCACCACCACTACCACCACCACTACCACCACCACTACCACCACCACTACCACCACCACTACCACCACCACTAACACCACCACTTCCACTACCACCACCACCACCACTACCACCACCACCAGATGTAATATACACAGACTTTGCAAAAGCATTTGACAAATGCGATCATGGCGTAATAGCCCATAAAATACGTGCTAAAGGAATAACTGGGAAAGTGGGGAGATGGATCTTCAACTTCCTAACAAATCGAACACAAAGAGTAGTGGTCAACAGAGTTAAATCGGAGGCTGCCATAGTGAAGAGCTCTGTTCCACAAGGCACAGTACTTGCCCCCATCTTATTCCTCATCCTCATATCAGACATAGACAGAGATATACATCACAGCACCGTATCATCCTTTGCATGAGGCTGTCATCTGCTGAGGACGCGGTTAATCTCCAAGAAGATATAAACAAAGTTTTCCAGTGGGCAACGGTAAACAATATGATGTTCAATGAGGACAAATTCCAACTACTCCGTTATGGAAAACTGGAGGAGATAATAACTAGAACAGAGTATACTACTGACTCCGGCCATACAATAGAGCGGAAAACTAATGTAAGGGACCTGGGAGTAGTAATGTCTGAGGATCTCACTTTCAAGGATCACAACAGGGTGGCCCGGTGGCCTGGTGGCTAAAGCTCCCGCTTCACACACGGAGGGCCCGGGTTCGATTCCCGGCGGGTGGAAACATTCGACACGTTTCCTTACACCTGTTGTCCTGTTCACCTAGCAGCAAATAGGTACCTGGGTGTTAGTCGACTGGTGTGGGTCGCATCCTGGGGGACAAGATTAAGGACCCCAATGGAAATAAGTTAGACAGTCCTCGATGACGCACTGACTTTCTTGGGTTATCCTGGGTGGCTAACCCTCCGGGGTTAAAAATCCGAACGAAATCTTATCTTATCTTATCTTAACAGTGTCACGATCGCACGTGCAAAGAAAATGATAGGATGGATAATGAGAACGTTCAAAGCGAGAGATGCCAAGCCAATGATGATCCTTTTCAAATCACTTGTCTCTCTAGGCTGGAATACTGCTGTACATTAACATCTCCATTCAAAGCAGGTGAAATTGCAGATCTAGAGAGTGTACAGAGATCCTTTACTGCACGTATAAGATCTGTCAAACACCTTAACTACTGGGAACGCTTGGAAGCACTTGACTTGTACTCGTTGGAACGCAGGAGGGAGAGAGATATCATAATCTACACTTGGAAAATCCTGGAAGGAATGGTCCCAAATCTGCACACAGAAATCACTCCCTACGAAAGTAAGACTGGGCAGGCGATGCAAAATGCCCCCAATTAAAAGCAGGGGTGCCATTGGTACACTAAGAGAAAACACCATAAGTGTCCGGGGCCCAAGACTGTTCAACAGCCTCCCATCAAGCATTAGGGGAATTGCCAATAAACCCCTGGCTGCCTTCAAGAGAGAACTGGACAGATACCTAAAGTCAGTGCCGGATCAGCCGGGCTGTGGCTCGTACGTTGGACTGCGTGCGGCCAGCAGTAACAGCCTAGTTGATCAGGCCCTGATCCATCGGGAGGCCTGGTCATGGACCGGGCCGCGGGGGCGTTGATCCCCGGAATAACCTCCAGGTAACCACCACCACCACCACCACCACCACCACTACCACCACTATCACTACCACTACCACCACTATCACTACCACTACCACCACTACCACCACCACCACTACCACTACCACTACCACCACCACTACCACCACCACTACTACCACCATCAGTACCACCACCACCACTACCACTACCACCACTACCACCACTACCACCACCACCATCACCACCACTGCCACCACTGCCACCACTACCACCACTACCACCACTACTACCACCACCACTACCACCACCACCACCACCACCACCACCACTACCACCACCCCTACCACCACTGTTTACTACCACCACCACCACCACCACTACTACCACCACCACTACCACCACCACTACCACCACCACTACCACCACCCCTACCACCACTGTCACTACCACCACTGTCACTACCACCACCACC
>NC_069438.1:21211004-21213504 GCF_026875155.1 Cherax quadricarinatus
ATCCTACATTAAATCTGACTTTCTCAGGCTATCCTACATTAAATCTGACTTTCTCAGGCTATCCTACTTAAATCTGACTTTCTCAGGCTATCCTACGTTAAATCTGACTTTCTCAGGCTATCCTACGTTAAATCTGACTTTCTCAGGCTATCCTACATTAAATCTGACTTTCTCAGGCTATCCTACATTAAATCTGACTTTCTCAGGCTATCCTACATTAAATCTGACTTTCTCAGGCTATCCTACATTAAATCTGACTTTCTCAGGCTATCCTACATTAATCTGACTTTCTCAGGCTATCCTACATTAAATCTGACTTTCTCAGGCTATCCTACGTTAAATCTGACTTTCTCAGGCTATCCTACGTTAAATCTGACTTTCTCAGGCTATCCTACATTAAATCTGACTTTCTCAGGCTATCCTACATTAAATCTGACTTTCTCAGGCTATCCTACATTAAATCTGACTTTCTCAGCTATCCTACATTAAATCTGACTTTCTCAGGCTATCCTACTTTAAATCTGACTTTCTCAGGCTATCCTACATTTAAATCTGACTTTCTCAGGCTATCCTACGTTAAATCTGACTTTCTCAGGCTATCCTACGTTAAATCTGACTTTCTCAGGCTATCCTACATTAAATCTGACTTTCTCAGGCTATCCTACATTAAATCTGACTTTCTCAGGCTATCCTACATTAAATCTGACTTTCTCAGGCTATCCTACATTAAATCTGACTTTCTCAGGCTATCCTACATTAAATCTGACTTTCTCAGGCTATCCTACGTTAATCTGACTTTCTCAGGCTATCCTACGTTAAATCTGACTTTCTCAGCTATCCTACGTTAAATCTGACTTTCTCAGGCTATCCTACATTAAATCTGACTTTCTCAGGCTATCCTACATTAAATCTGACTTTCTCAGGCTATCCTACATTAAATCTGACTTTCTCAGGCTATCCTACATTAAATCTGACTTTCTCAGGCTATCCTACATTAAATCTGACTTTCTCAGGCTATCCTACATTAAATCTGACTTTCTCAGGCTATCCTACATTAAATCTGACTTTCTCAGGCTATCCTACTTTAAATCTGACTTTCTCAGGCTATCCTACATTAAATCTGACTTTCTCAGGCTATCCTACATTAAATCTGACTTTCTCAGGCTATCCTACATTAAATCTGACTTTCTCAGGCTATCCTACATTAAATCTGACTTTCTCAGGCTATCCTACATTAAATCTGACTTTCTCAGGCTATCCTACATTAAATCTGACTTTCTCAGGCTATCCTACATTAAATCTGACTTTCTCAGGCTATCCTACGTTAAATCTGACTTTCTCAGGCTATCCTACGTTAAATCTGACTTTCTCAGGCTATCCTACATTAAATCTGACTTTCTCAGGCTATCCTAACATTAAATCTGACTTTCTCAGGCTATCCTACATTAAATCTGACTTTCTCAGGCTATCCTACATTAAATCTGACTTTCTCAGGCTATCCTACATTAAATCTGACTTTCTCAGGCTATCCTACATTAAATCTGACTTTCTCAGGCTATCCTACGTTAAATCTGACTTTCTCAGGCTATCCTACGTTAAATCTGACTTTCTCAGGCTATCCTACGTTAAATCTGACTTTCTCAGGCTATCCTACATTAAATCTGACTTTCTCAGGCTATCCTACATTAAATCTGACTTTCTCAGGCTATCCTACATTAAATCTGACTTTCTCAGGCTATCCTAGATTAAATCTACATAGTCTGCCACCTGGATGACCCTCATACCTGTGTCCTCACCACCATTTACGAAAAACATGTTATATGTCTTTACTGTATACAAAGGTGTAAGTGAAAAGTTAAGCTCTCTCTCTCTCTCTCTCTCTCTCTCTCTCTCTCTCTCTCTCTCTCTCTCTCTCTCTCTCTCTCTCTCTCTCTCTCTCTCTCTCTCTCTCTCTCTCTCTCTCTGCTCTATGTTAGTGCCTTATGCTGTGTGTTGTGTGGAAGATGTTTGTTCTCTGTTGTGGGATGAGAGAGGTCGCGTGTACCAGGCTTGCTCTTAGAGCGGTGGGAGAGGTGGAGTTAGGGGAAAGGGGTGGATTCAGAGGGTAGGATAATATCAGTGTCTAGGGGTGAGGTTAAGGGTACTGGGGTAGGGTCATTGGGAGGTTAGTTTAATATGTTTATTATGCACCCCATACCCATCCTGTGGGCGGTAGTCAAAAGATTACAGAGGTACATAATGGGTCCATGGACTGGGCCCCCAAAGTTTTGATAGCTGAACTAGGTACAAAGGTAATGAACTCACAAGTTACAAAGGTAATGAATCCCGTAAGAATGGTTACTAACGTTTATACATGGCTACAATCATGAACAAATTATAGAGTAATAAGCAATTCACACTTCCACACCCGGTCACAACTGTAGTGAGTTATTGGTGCAAATATTGGTTGTTGAGTCACACACACACACACACACACACACCCCAGTAGCAACCGGTGAAG
>NC_069438.1:21216004-21255043 GCF_026875155.1 Cherax quadricarinatus
TTTAATATGTTCATTTTTCCAGTATAATCTACCTTGTCCATAATTGTTGTTGTAGAGGTGTGACTGTTGTTGTTGTAGAGGTGTGACAGTTGTTTTTGTAGAGGTGTGACAGTTGTTGTTGTAGAGGTGTGACAGTTGTTGTTGTAGAGGTGTGACTGTTGTTGTTGTAGAGGTGTGACAGTTGTTGTTGTAGAGGTGTGACAGTTGTTGTTGTAGAGGTGTGACAGTTGTTGTTGTAGAGGGTGACTGTTTTTGTTGTGAAGTTGACTGTTTTTTGTTGTAGAGGGGACAATTTTTTTGTTGTAGAGGTGTGACAGTTGTTGTTGTAGAGGTGTGACAATTGTTGTTGTAGAAGTGTGACTGTTGTTGTTGTAGAGGTGTGACTGTTGTTGTTGTAGAGGTGTGACAATTGTTGTTGTAGGGGTTTGGGGCTGTTTTGTTGTAGAGGTGTGACTGTTTTTTGGTTGTAGAGGTGTGACAATTTTTGTTGTAGAGGTGTGACGTTTTTGGGTAGAGGTGTGCAATTTGTTGTAAAATTTTCTTTTTGTGTTGAAAGAGGTTGACGTTGTTGTTTAGAGGTTGAAAATTGTTGTTGTGAGTTGTTACAGTTGTTGTTGTAGAGGTGTGACAATTGTTGTTGTAGAGGTGTGACTGTTGTTAAGTTATACCAAGAATTAAGTAAAGATCCTGGACTTCACCTTACGAAACAGACAAAACAAACATGATAGTAATTATGTAAAACGTAGATTATAGATGAAAAATGAACATGTTAATAGAAGACGGTGGAACTTAGGGCCTGTTAACCCAGGAGCAGAGCACGCAGCACGCACAGCAGCACACAGCGTTGGTCTAAAAAACCCCAGACCAAAGATTGCTAAAAGTACATTAAAAAGGAAGAATAAGTCAGTCAATCAATCAAGTTTATTATCTATAAGGATTACAATGCGGGGTTTACAGATTTTGGATATTGTGTCGTTTACATTTTTTAAAAACAATTACAGAGGGGCCACTAGGACACCTACATGGAGGCATTTGGGGCAATTTTAGATTAATTCTAAATTTAAATTATTACGGATTATGGTTTTAAGGCTAAGTGACTACAATAGCTTGTAATTTTAGAAATGGAATGCTTTTGTTTTGGACAATCATAGTTCTATGAAAATTGAGACACTTATGAAAACCATGGAATCTTTATTGAAGAAACTTTCCCCAACCGTGGCTTCATCGCCCAATACAAATAAAGTGGGTAAGAAGAGAAAATTTGAGGTAATCCCCCTAACCGAATCGATTTTTTCAGTCCATCACAGGTAGGAAGTGCAGCATAGGGCCAGAGGGGTGGCTTAATACGCGGGATGAGTTGAACAGGAACGGGGGGATCACGGGGGCCCTCCATTTGTAAGAGGTCGTCGCCAAAGGTTTGGGGAAAGCGTTGAAGTCCTTGACCAAGACCCATGATGTTATGTCTGACAAATGTATAAATGGTTATGAAACCGACAATTTGAAAAATTGAGAAACTTGTCGGTTTTCATAACCTTTCTCACTTTTTGTCAGACACTGAAAACATCAGGGTCGGGTACAAGGCTTCAACGCTTGCCCCCCTTTGGGGGACGACGACCTTTTTCACTAGTGGCAGGTCCCACTGTGACCCCGCCGCCTCCTGCTTCAACTATCTCACCGCGTAAAAAAGCCCCCTCTCGGGCCCCCTATGCTGCACTTCCTACAATAGTGATGGACAAAAACACATCGATTCCGGGTTGAGGGACTGATTACCCAAATTTTACCTCTTCCCCACCTACTTTGTATTGGATGATGAAGCCATTTTTTGGCGAAACGTTTCTTCAATAAAGATTCCCATTGTTGCATAAAATGTCTCAATTCTTCAAATTTTCGGGTTTTTATAAAACCCTTCACACAAGTGCATATTGGAGTTTTAGGCAAACTTAGACTAGTTAGGGGTTCATTATTTTTGATTAAGATTCGTATTTCTGTGTTTATAGTCAGTGGGTGGGGAGTGTAATTTTGAACCACCAGGTGGGATCATGTGTTAGTTTTTTGGGAAGACACATGTGCAACAGTTAGGTATCTTTATTTAGAAACTCTCGCCTACACAGTAGCTTCTCAGCGAGTCAGAAAAGTTGATAGAAGCGAAGATACTTGAAGACGATGAATCAGTCATCACCCTTGAAGTTTTTTGGGGGTCAGTCCCTCAGTCTGAAGAAAAGTATTGTTCCATGTTCGCCTACTGTGCAGGGGAAACGTTTTTGAAAAAAAGATACCAACTGTTCATATGTTTCTTACCAAAAAACCCGTCGGTATTTTATACCATTTTAATGTTCATGTGTTAGTTTCGGGGGGGGACGGGGGTAAATGTTTTCTAACTGTAGTTTTTAAAGTGATGAATGGTCGCAGTTCTAGAGTTTTCAGGGGGGTGTTCCAATTTTTAGGCTCCTTGACGAAATTTCAAGGGTTTAACAAAATGTGGTGGAAAAAACACTTTTGTACAGTTCAGGATATTTTTAAAGGAAAAAGTTTAACCCCGAGTGTTTCTGTCCTCGTGGGGAAAAATTTTCCCAATACATGTCCCAACGAAAAAAATGGTTTCCACATTTGGGGTATGACCAAACATTTCTATTATAAAAGTTGTGAAATCAAAATGGAAAAACAATACCGACAGGTCGGGAGGGAAGACACATAGGCAACATTAGGAACTTTTTTCCCAAACGTTTCGCCCACCATAGGGTTCTTCGTCGAATACAGAAAATAACAGGACAAGAGAGACATGTAATCTCCATCACCCTTTATTTCGAGTTTGAGGTTGTCATCCCCCACCCGGAAATTCTTTCCAAATCTGGAACTAACTGAAAATCAAGGAAGGTTTGAGACTTAAATACTTTGGAAGGGAGAGGTGCAGAGTATTTAAGTGCGACAGTATTTAAATCTCAACACGTCGCTTGAAAATTCATTAGTTCCCTTTGGAACGAACTTCTCCAGGGTGAGGACGACAACCTCAATCTAACTTTTAAGGGGATGACAGATTACATCGCTCTCACTGCTCCGCCTACTTTCTGTATTTGAGAAGAACCACTGTGTAGGCAAACGTTTCGGAAAAAAGTTGCCTATGTGTTTACCTAAACAGTTTATTCACATTCTCAGTTTTAAAATTTTTTTTATGAAAGGTTTTGAAAACCCACAAGTTGAAGATTGAAAATTTTTGAACATTGGGGAACTTTATTTTAGGAAAAATTTCGCCACACAGTGGCTTCATCAGTCCAAACAAAGCAAAAGGTGTGGGAACTGATACAAAGAATTCCTTCAACACTTTCCAACCTGTGGACGAAGACCTACTTAACTAGTGGATGGTACCACATATCCCACCTCCTCCCGCTCGCCTCACCTGACACATATATAAGCCCGTTACGGGCCCCATGCGTATATTCTCAGATTATGGACTGAAAAACATCGACTCCGACTGAGGGACTGATTACCTCAAACCCCCTCTCCCTTCACATTTCTGCTCGTATTGGACAATGAGCCACTGTGTGGCGAAAGTTCCTCAATAAGATTCCAATTTTGCATAGTGTCTCAATCTATACAGTTTTTATCTCATTTGTAAGTAATTATTAATATTACGAGCAGCGGGTCTTCCCACTACAGGATGGATTTTAAATATTAGGGCCCAGCTGTGGTCTTCCCACTACAGGGTGGATATTAATATTACGACCAGCTGGTGGTCTTCCCAACTAGATGGATATTAATATTACGAGCCAGCTGTGGTCTTCCCACTACAGGATGGATATTAATATTACGAGGCCAGCTGTGGTCTTCCCACTACAGGATGGATTTTAAATTTATTACGAGCCAGCTGTGGTCTTCCCACTACAGGATGGATATTAATATTACGAGCCAGCTGTGGTTTTCCCCCATACGGGATGGTTTTAAATATTACGAGGCAGCTGGTGGTTTCCCACTCAGGATGGAATTAATATTAGGGACCCGGGCTGGGTTTCTCACTACGGATGGATATTAATATTACGAGCCAGCTGTGGTTTTCCCCACTACGGGATGGTATTAAATTACGAGCCAGCTGTGGTCTTCCCACTACAGGATGGATATTAATATTACGAGCCAGCTGTGGTTTTCCACTCAGGATGGGATATAATATAGAGCCACTGTGGTCTTCCCACTACAGATGGTATTAATATTACGAGCCGCTGTGGCTTCCCACTACAGGATGGATTTTAAATATTACGAGCCAGCTGGGTCTTCCCATTACAGGATGGTTTTAATATTACGAGCCAGCTGTGGTTCTTCCCACTACAGGATGGTTATTAATATTACGAGCCAGCTGGGGGTCTTCCCACTACGGGATGGATATTAATATTACGAGCCAGCTGTGGTTTCCCATACAGGATGGAATTAATATTACGACCAGCTGTGGTTTCCCCACTCAGGATGGATATTATATTACGAGCACTGTGGTCTTCCCACTACAGATGATTTTAATATTACGAGCCAGTGGTTTCTTCCCACTACAGGATGGATATTAATATTACGAGCCAGCTGTGGTTTTCCCCACTACAGGAGGGTTTAAATTAATATTACGAGCCGCTGTGGTCTTTCCCACTACAGGAGGGATATTAATATTACGAGCCAGCTGGGGTCTTCCCACTACAGGAGGGATATTAATTTTACGAGCCAGCTGTGGTCTTCCCACTACAGGATGGATATTAATATTACGAGCCAGCTGTGGTCTTCCCACTACAGGATGGATATTAATATTACGAGCCAGCTGTGGTCTTCCCACTACAGGATGGATATTAATATTACGAGCCAGCTGTGGTCTTCCCACTACAGGATGGTTATTAATATTACGAGCCAGCTGTGGTCTTCCCACTACAGGATGGTTATTAATATTACGAGCCACCCTGGGGGTCTTCCCACTACAGGTTTGGATATTAATATTACGAGCCAGCTGTGGTCTTCCCACTACAGGATGGTTATTAATATTACGAGCCAGCTGTGGTCTTCCCACTACAGGATGGATATTAATATTACGAGCCAGCTGTGGTCTTCCCACTACAGGATGGTTATTAATATTTATCTAGTCGAGAAAGAAGTCGAAATGATGGATTCACGTTGGATGAATTCAAATATAGAGCAGATGTGGGACATGACAAGCTTGGTCATAGAGTTGTAGATGAGAGTTACAACCTGTTAAGGACAAGTTCAAGAATAAATTAGTCTTGTAACTGCGGGTTATTTACATTTATATTTATATGCGTTTTTATTCTTTTTGGGTATTTTTAAGAATAATTCTGACAAATATTAGTTGTAATGGTTGAGTGTGAGTATGACATACCTTGCATGTGCAACAGTTCAGTATCTTTATTGTTGAAACGTACCGCCTACACAGTAGGCTTCTTCAGTCAGATACAAAAGCAGTAAGTGTAGTAGGGAAATAAATATGAAGTAATCAGTCTATCAACCTTGAAGAAGAAATATTTGAGGTGGTCAGTCCCTCAACCTGGCTGAGGGACGGACCACCTCAAATATTTTTTCCTGCAAGATTGATGCAAGAGAGTTTATTTAGGTATACACAAATACACTTACACAGATTATTACACAAATACACTTACACAGATTATCACACATAAAAACATATGTGCAGACAACCCAGAATAACCCAAAAGTCAGACAAAATGACTTAATTCCATTGGAAGGATTACGTCATCTTTGTCACTACTACACCTGTTGCCTCGGTATCTGACTGAAGAGGACTGCTATCTACGCCAAATGTTGCAACAATAAATATACCCAACTGTTACGCATGTATGTTAAACATGCACAACGACGTGTCACTCATCTCTGTACAAACATGCACAACATGTCATTCATCTCTGTACAAACATGCACAACGACGTGTCACTCATCTCTGTACAAACATGCACAACGACGTGTCACTCATCTCTGTACAAACATGCACAACGAGTGTCACTCATCTCTGTACAAACATGCACAACGACGTGGGCATCATCTCTGTACAAACATGCACAACGACGTGTCACTCATCTCTGTACAAACATGCACAACGACGTGTCACTCATCTCTGTACAAACATGCACAACGACATGTCACTCATCTCTGTACAAACATGCACAACGACATGTCACTCATCTCTGTACAAACATGCACAACGACATGTCACTCATCTCTGTACAAACATGCACAACGACGTGTCACTCATCTCTGTACAAACATGCACAACGACATGTCACTCATCTCTGTACAAACATGCACAACGACATGTCACTCATCTCTGTACAAACATGCACAACGACGTGTCACTCATCTCTGTACAAACATGCAAAAACGAATGTCACTCATCTCTGTACAAACATGCACAACGACATGTCATTCATCTCTGTACAAACATGCACAACGACATGTCACTCATCTCTGTACAAACATGCACAACGACATGTCATTCATCTCTGTACAAACATGCACAACGACGTGTCACTCATCTCTGTACAAACATGCACAACGACAAAGTTATTCATCTTGTAAAAAAACATGCACAACGACATGTCACTCATCTCTGTACAAACATGCACAACGACATGTCATTCATCTCTGTACAAACATGCCCCAACGACGTGTCACTCATCTCTGTACAAACATGCACAAGACAAAGTTATTCATCTCTGTACAAACATGCACAACGACATGTTATTCATCTCTGTATAAACATGCACAGCGACGTGTCACTCATCTCTGTACAAACATGCACAACGACGTGTCATTCATCTCTGTACAAACATGCACAACGACATGTCACTCATCTCTGTACAAACATGCACAACGACATGTCACTCATCTCTGTAGAAATATTAAATAAACCTGAAATATAATTATTATTACAGATAAATGGTTGAGAGAAGCAACAAGTTAATAAATTAGACACAAGTGCAGCACTTGGTGATGTTTACTGTGGGAACTTTTACCACAGTGACTTCATCAGTCCCTCAGCCTTGTGTCAACGTAATCAGTCCCTCAGCCTTGTGTCAACGTAATCAGTCCCTCAGCCTTGTGTCGATGTAATCAGTCTCTCAGCCTTGAGTCGATGTAATCAGTCTCTCAGCCTTGAGTCGATGTAATCAGTCCCTCAGCCTTGAGTCGATGTAATCAGTCTCTCAGCCTTGAGTCGATGTAATCAGTCCCTCAGCCTTGAGTCGACGTAATCAGTCCCTCAGCCTTGAGTCGATGTAATCAGTCTCTCAGCCTTGAGTCGATGTAATCAGTCCCTCAGCCTTGAGTCGATGTAATCAGTCCCTCAGCCTTGAGTCGATGTAATCAGTCCTCAGCTTGAGTCGATGTAATCAGTCCCTCAGCCTTGAGTCGATGTAATCAGTCCCTCAGCCTTGATCGACGTAATCAGTCCCTCAGCCTTGAGTCGACGGGAATCAGTCCCTCAGCCTTGAGTCGATGTAATCAGTCCCTCAGCCTTGAGTCGATGTAATTTAGTCTCCCCAGCTTGAGTCGACGTAATCAGTCCCTCAGCCTTGAGTCGATTTTAATCAGTCCCTCAGCCTTGAGTCGACGTAATCAGTCCCTCAGCCTTGAGTCGATGTAATCAGTCTCTCAGCCTTGAGTCGACGTAATCAGTCCCTCAGCCTTGAGTCAACGTAATCAGTCCCTCAGCCTTGAGTCGACGTAATCAGTCTCTCAGCCTTGAGTCGACGTAAAACAGTCCCCCAGCCTTGAGTCGAAAGTAATCAGTCTCTCAGCCTTGAGTCGACGTAATCAGTCCCTCAGCCTTGGGGTCGATGTAATCAGTCTCTCAGCCTTGAGTCAACGGGAATCATCCCCCCAGCCTTGAGTCGATGTAATCAGTCTCTCAGGGCCCTTTAGTCGACCCTAATCAGTCCTCAGCCTTGATCGATGTAATCAGTCTCTCAGCCTTGAGTCGATGTAAACAGTCTCTCAGCCTTGAGTCGATGTAATCAGTCTCTCAGGGCCCTTTAGTCGATGTAATCAGTCTCTCAGCCTTGGTCGATGTAATCAGTCTCTCAGCCTTGAGTCAACGTAATCAGTCCCCTCAGCCTTGAGTCAACGTAATCAGTCTCTCAGCCTTGAGTCGAAAGTAATCAGTCCCTCAGCCCTTGAGTCGACGTAATCAGTCTCTCAGCCTTGAGTCAACGTAATCAGTCTCTCAGCCTTGAGTCAACGTAATCAGTCCCCCAGCCCTTTAGTCGATGTAATCAGTCTCTCAGCCTTGAGTCGACGTAAAACAGTCCCCCCAAAATTTGAGTCGATGTAATCAGTCTCTCAGCCTTGAGTCGACGTAATCATCCCTCAGCCTTGAGTCGATGTAAATCAGTCTCTCAGCCTTGATCGATGTAATCAGTCCCTCAGCCTTGAGTCGATGTAATCAGTCTCTCAGCCTTGAGTCGATGTAATCAGTCCCTCAGCCTTGAGTCGATGTAATCAGTCTCTCAGCCTTGAGTCAACGTAATCAGTCCCTCAGCCTTGAGTCAACGTAATCAGTCTCTCAGCCTTGAGTCAACGTAATCAGTCTCTCAGCCTTGAGTCGATGTAATCAGTCTCTCAGCCTTGAGTCGATGTAATCAGTCTCTCAGCCTTGAGTCGACGTAATCAGTCTCTCAGCCTTGAGTCGATGTAATCAGTTTTTCAGCCTTGGAGTCAACGTAATCAGTCTCTCAGCCTTGAGTCGATGTAATCAGTCTCTCAGCCTTGAGTCGATGTAATCAGTCTCTCAGCCTTGAGTCGATGTAATCAGTCTCTCAGCCTTGAGTCGATGTAATCAGTCTCTCAGCCTTGAGTCGATGTAATCAGTCTCTCAGCCTTGAGTCGATGTAATCAGTCTCTCAGCCTTGAGTCGATGTAATCAGTCTCTCAGCCTTTAGTCGATGTAATCAGTCTCTCAGCCCTTTAGTCGATGTAATCAGTCCCTCAGCCTTGAGTCGATGTAATCAGTCCCCCAGCCTTGAGTCGATGTAATCAGTCTCTCGCCTTGAGTCGATTTTAAAACAGTCCCTCAGCCTTAGTCGATGTAATCAGTCTCTCAGCCTTGAGTCAACGTAATCAGTCCCTCAGCCTTGAGTCGATGTAATCAGTCCCTCAGCCTTGAGTCGATGTAATCAGTCTCTCAGCCTTGAGTCAACGTAATCAGTCCCTCAGCCTTGAGTCGATGTAATCAGTCCCTCAGCCTTGAGTCAACGTAATCAGTCTCTCAGCCTTGAGTCAATGTAATCATCCTCAGCCTTGAGTCGATGTAATCAGTCCCTCAGCCTTGAGTCGATGTAATCAGTCCCTCAGCCTTGAGTCAACGTAATCAGTCTCTCAGCCTTGAGTCAATGTAATCAGTCCCTCAGCCTTGAGTCGATGTAATCAGTCCCTCAGCCTTGAGTCGATGTAATCAGTCTCTCAGCCTTGAGTCGATGTAATCAGTCTCTCAGCCTTGAGTCGATGTAATCAGTCCCTCAGCCTTGAGTCGACGTAATCAGTCCCTCAGCCTTGAGTCGATGTAATCAGTCTCTCAGCCTTGAGTCAACGTAATCAGTCCCTCAGCCTTGAGTCGATGTAATCAGTCCCTCAGCCTTGAGTCAACGTAATCAGTCTCTCAGCCTTGAGTCAATGTAATCAGTCCCTCAGCCTTGAGTCAACGTAATCAGTCTCTCGCCTTGAGTCAATGTAATCATCTCTCAGCCTTGAGTCAACGTAATCAGTCTCTCAGCCCTTTAGTCGATGTAATCAGTCCCTCAGCCTTGAGTCGATGTAATCAGTCCCTCAGCCTTGAGTCGATGTAATCAGTCTCCCCAGCCTTGAGTCAATGTAATCAGTCCCTCAGCCTTGAGTCGGGTGTAATCAGTCTCTCAGCCTTGAGTCGATGTAATCAGTCCCTCAGCCTTGAGTCAACGTAAAACAGTCTCTCAGCCTTGAGTCGATGTAATCAGTCCCTCAGCCTTGGTCGATGTAATCAGTCTCTCAGCCTTGAGTCGATGTAATCAGTTTTCTCAGCCTTGAGTCGATGTAATCATCTCTCAGCCTTGAGTCGATGTAATCAGTCTCTCAGCCTTGAGTCAACGTAATCAGTCTCTCAGCCTTGAGTCGATGTAATCAGTCTCTCAGCCTTGAGTCGATGTAATCAGTCTCTCAGCCTTGAGTCGATGTAATCAGTCTCTCAGCCTTGAGTCGATGTAATCAAATCTCTCAGCCTTGAGTCGATGTAATCAGTCCCCTCAGCCTTTAGTCGATGTAATCAGTCTTCAGCCTTGAGTTTGATGTAATCAGTCTCTCAGCCTTGAGTCGATGTAATCAGTCTCTCAGCCTTGAGTCGATGTAATCAGTCTCTCAGCCTTGAGTCGATGTAATCAGTCTCTCAGCCTTGAGTCAACGTAATCAGTCTCTCAGCCTTGAGTCGACGTAATCAGTCTCTCAGCCTTGAGTCGACGTAATCAGTCTCTCAGCCTTGAGTCGACGTAATCAGTCTCTCAGCCTTGAGTCAACGTAATCAGTCCCTCAGCCTTGAGTCAACGTAATCAGTCTCTCAGCCTTGAGTCAACGTAATCAGTCCCTCAGCCTTGAGTCAACGTAATCAGTCTCTCAGCCTTGAGTCAACGTAATCAGTCCCTCAGCCTTGAAAAGACTGAGGGACTGATTACCTCAAACTCCTCCTGTTTTTCACCATTCTACCTTGTATGGACTGATGAAGCCACAGTGTGGCGAAACGTTTCCTCACTAAAGATACCCAAGTGTTGCACATGTGTCTGATTTATCAATATTTTTATTATTCTTCGGCCCATACTAGGATCCGGCCTGGATTAATAACACTATAATTAGTACTAGTAATAATTGTGGTAACAGATAGTGCTGTAAATTATCATAGTTAAACATTGTAAACTGTTTTTCTGAAAAGTCTCTTATCAGTGACCATTAACGGATGCGGTGAAATTCCTAGATAAACACAAGCGTGGAGACACAGTAATAAAGATATGGGTAGGAAACACCGTGAGTAAGTCTGCATAAGTCCAGGAAATGTGTTGATAAGTACATCCGTGAAGGATCTTAGTGTGTGTAATGTGTGTGTGTGTGTGTGTGTGTGTGTGTGTGTATTGTGTGTATGTGTGTTATGTGTGTGTACTCACCTGATTGTGGTTGCAGGGGTCGAGACTCAGCTCCTGGCCCCGCCTCTCTCTCTCTCCTCTCTCTCTCTCTCTCTCTCTCTCTCTCTCTCTCTCTTCTCTCTCTCTCTCTCTCTCTCTCTCTCTCTCTCTCTCTCCCCTCTCTCTCCCTCTCTCTCTCTCTCCTCTCTCTCCTCTCTCTCTCTCTCTCTCTCTCTCTCTCTCTCTCTCTCTCTCTCTCTCTCTCTCTCTCTCCTCTCTCTCTCTCTCTGCTCCCTGAGCTTTGTCATACATCGTCTTAAAGCTATGTATGATTCCTGCCTCCACTACGTCACTTGCTAGAGCTAGACTATTCCACTTCCTGACAACTCTGTGACTGAAGAAGTGTGTGTACTCACCTATTTGTGGTTGCAGGGGTCGATTCATAGCTCCTGGCCCCGCCTCTTCACTGATTGCTACTAGGTCCTCTCTCTCACTGCTCCATGAGCTTTATCATACCTCGCCTTAAAACTATGTATGGTTCCCGCCTCCACTACTTCACTTTCTAGGCTATTCCATGGCCTGACTACTCTATGACTGAAGAAATACTTCCTAACATCCCTTTGATTCATCTGAGTCTTCAACTTCCAATTGTGAGCTCTTGTGTCTGTGTCCCATCTCTGGAACATCCCGTCTTTGTCCACCTCGTCTATTCCGCGCAGTATTTTATATGTCGTTATCATGTCTCCCCTGACCCTCCTGGCCTCCTGTGTCGTCAGGCCGATTTCCCTCAACCTTTCTTCGTAGGACAATCCCCGTAGCTCTGGGACTAGTCTTGTTGCAAACCTTTGCACTTTCTCTAATTTCTTGACGTGCTTGACTAGGTGTGGATTCCAAACTGGTGCTGCATACACCAGTATGGGCCTGACGTAAATGGTATACAGAGTCTTGAACGAATCCTTACTGAGGTATAGGAACGCTATCCGTAGGTTTGCCAGGCGCCCGTATGCTGCAGCAGTTATCTGATTGATGTGCGCCTCGGGAGATATGCTCGGTGTTATACTCACCCCCAGATCTTTTTCCTTGAGTGAGGTTTGCAGACTTTGGCCATCTAAACTATATTGTGTCTGCGGTCTTCTTTGCACTTCCCCAATCTTCATGACTTTGCATTTGGCAGGGTTAAACTCAAGGAGCCAGTTGCTGGACCAGGCTTGTAGCCTGTCCCGGTCTCTTTGTAGTCCTGCCTGATCCTCATCCGATTTGATTCTTCTCATTAACTTCACATCGTCCGCAAACAAGGACACTTCTGAGTCTATCCCTTCCGTTATGTCATTTACATATACCAAGAACAGCACAGGTCCTAGGACTGACCCCTGTGGAACCCCGCTTATCACAGGCGCCCACTCTGACACCTCGTCACGTACCATGACTCGTTGTTGCCTCCCTGTAAGGTATTCTCTGATCCATTGCAGTGCCTTTCCTGTTATGTGTGCCTGATCCTCTAGCTTTTGCAGTAGCCTCTTGTGAGGAACTGTGTCGAAGGCCTTCTTGCAGTCCAAAAAAATGCAGTCGATCCGCCCCTCTCTCTCTTGTCTTACTTCTGTACTCACCTATTTGTACTCACCTATTTGTGGTTGCAGGGGTCGAGTCCTAGCTCCTGGCCCCGCCTCTTCACCGGTTGCTACTAGGCCCTCTCTCTCCCCGCTCCATGAGCTTTATCAAACCTCGTCTTAAAACTGTGTATGGTTCCTGCCTCCACTACGTCATTTTCTAGGCTATTCCACTGCCTTACAACTCTATGACTGAAGAAATACTTCCTACTATCTCTCTGACTCATTTGTGTCTTCAACTTCCAATTGTGGCCTCTTGTTTCTGTGTCCCCTCCCTGGAACATCCTGTCCTTGTCCACCTTGTCTATTCCACGCAGTATTTTATATGTCGTTATCATGTCTCCCCTGACCCTCCTGTCCTCCAGTGTCGTCAGGCCGATTTCCCTTAATCTTTCTTCATAGGACATTCCCCTTAGCTCTGGAACTAACCTTGTTGCAAACCTTTGTACTTTCTCTAGTTTCTTGACGTGCTTTATCAAGTGCGGGTTCCAAACAGGTGCTGCATACTCCAGTATGGGCCTGACATACACGGTGTACAGTGTCTTGAATGATTCCTTACTAAGGTGTCGGAATGCTGTTCTCAGGTTTGCCAGGCGCCCATATGCTGCAGCAGTTATCTGATTGATGTGTGCTTCCGGAGACATGCTCGGTGTTGTACTCACCCCAAGATCTTTCTCCTTGAGTGAGGTTTGCAGTCTTTGGCCACCTAGCCTATACTCTGTCTGTGGTCTTCTGTGCCCTTCCCCTATCTTCATGACTTTGCATTTGGCAGGATTAAATTCGAGAAGCCATTTGCTGGACCAGGTGTCCAGTCTGTCCAGGTCTCTTTGAAGTCCTGCCTGGTCCTCATCAGATTTAATTCTCCTCATTAACTTCACATCATCTGCAAACAGGGACACTTCTGAGTCTAACCCTTCCGTCATGTCGTTCACATATACCAAAAATAGCACTGGTCCTAGGACCGACCCCTGTGGGACCCCGCTCGTCACAGGTGCCCACTGTGATACATCATTACGTACCATGACTCGTTGTTGCCTCCCTGTCAGGTATTCTCTGATCCATTGCAGTGCCCTTCCTGTTATATGCGCCTGATGCTCTAGCTTCTGCACTAATCTCTTGTGTGTGTGTGTGTGTGTGTGTGTGTGTGTGTGTGTGTGTGTGTGTGTGTGTGTGTGTGTGTGTGTGTGTGTGTGTGTGTTGTGTGTGTGTGTACTCACCTATTTGTGGTTGCAGGGGCCGATTCATAGCTCCTCACCCTGCCACTTCACTGATTGCTACTAGGTTCTCTCTCTCCCTGCTCCATGAGCTTTATCAAACCTCGTCTTAAAACTTTGTATGGTTCCCGCCTCCACTACTTCACTTTCTAGGCTATTCCACTGCCTGACAACTCTGTGACTGAAGAAATACTTCCTAACATCCTTGTGACTCATCTAGGTCTTCAACTTCCAATTGTGACCCCTTGTTTCTGTGTCCCATCTCTGGAACATCCAGTCTTTGTCCATCTTGTCTATTCCGCGCAGTATTTTATATGTCGTTATGTCTCCCCTGACCCTTCTGTCATCCAGTGTCGTCAGGCCAATTTCCCTTAACCTTTCTTCGTAGGACAATCTCCTTAGCTCTGGGACTAGTCTTGCTGCAAACCTTTGTACTTTCTCTAATTTCTTGACGTGCTTGACCAGATGTGGATTCCAAACTGGTGCTGTATACTCCAGTATGGGCCTGACGTATATGGTGTACAGAGTCTTGAACGATTCCTTACTGAGGTATCGGAACGCTATTCTTAGGTTTGCCAGACGCTCATATGCTGCAGCAGTTATCTGATTGATGTGCGCCTCAGGAGATGTGCTCGGTATTATACTTACCCCAAGATCTTTTTCCTTGAGTGAGGTTTGCAATCTTTGGCCACCTAGACTATACTCTGTCTGCGGTCTTCTTTGCCTTTCCCCGATCTTCATAACTTTGCAATTGGCAGGGTTAAATTCAAGGAGCCAGTTGCTGGACCAGGCTTGTAGCCTGTCCAGGTCTCTTTGTAGTCCTACCTGATCCTCGACCGAATTGATTCTCCTCATTAACTTCACATCATCTGCAAACAAGGACACTTCTGAGTCTATCCCTTCCGTTATGTCATTCACTTATACCAAAAACAGCACAGGTCCTAGAACTAACCCCTGTGGCGCCCACTCTGACACCTCGTCATGCACCATGACTCATTGTTGCCTCCCTGTCAGATATTCTCTGATTCATTGCAGTGCTTTTATTGTTATGTGTGCCTGTTCCTCTAGCCTTTGCATTAACCTCTTGTAAGGAACTGTGTCGAAGGCCTTCTTGCAGTCCAAAAAAATGCAGTCTATCCCCCCTCTCTCTCTTGTCTTACTTCTGTCACCTTGTCATAAAACTGCACTAGGTTTATGACACAGGATTTTCCTTCCCAGAAACCGTGCTGGTTGTTTCTTTCCAGGTGCTCCACCACTCTTCCCCTGATAATCTTCTCCATGACTTTGCATACTATACACGTTAGCGACACAGGTCTGTAGTTTAATGCTTCATGTCTGTCTCCTTTTATAAAAATTGGGACTACATTGCTCATCTTCCATACCTCAGGTAGTTGCCCAGTTTCAGTGGATGTGTTGAAGATCTTTGTTAGTGGCACACACAGTATCTCTGCTTCCTCTCTAAGGACCCACGGAGAGATGTTGTCTCGTCCCACCGCCTTTGAGGTATCAAGTTCACATAGCAGCTTCTTCACCTTCTCCTTGGTTATGTGTACCTCATCCAGTTTCCACTTTAAATACTTCTTTAAATCTCATGTTGAGCTCCTCACATACCTCTTGGCCGTTTCTTGTGAACTCCCCACCATCCTTCCTCAGCCTGATTACCTGGTCCTTGACTGTTGTTTTCCTCCTGATGTGGCTAAACAACAACTTCAGGTCAGACTTGACTTTCGATGCTATGTCATTGTCGTATTGTCGCTGAGCCTCCCTTCTTATCTGTGCATATTCGTTTCTGGCTCTTCAGCTAATCTCTTTATTTTCATGGGTCCTTTGTCTTCTTTACGTTTTCCATTCTCTAGTACACCTAGTTTTTTCCTCCCTACCGTTTGGGTGAACCAAAGACTCATTCTGATCTTACCATTATTTCTGTTTCCCTTGGAAACAAACCTCTCCTCTGCCTCCTTGCATTTTGTTGTCACATAGTCCATCATTTCTTGTACTGGTTTTCCTGCCAGTTCTCTCTCCCACTGAACGTCTTGCAGGAAGTTCCTCATGCCTGTGTAGTCCCCCCTTGTGTAGTTTGGTTTTCCCATCCTATTCCTGCTACTCTCTCCACTTGTAGCTCAACTATGTAATCAAAGTACAGAACCACATGATCACTAGCTCCAAGGTAGGGTGGCCCGAAAAAAAAAAGGAAAACCTTCATCATTCACTCCATCACTATCTTGCCAGAGGCGTGCTTACACTACAGTTATAAAACTGCAACATTAATACCCCTTCTTCAGAGTGCAGGCACTGTACCTCTCATCTCCAGGTAACATTTATGAAGGGATTCAGAGAAACCGGCAGACCGGATTTGAGTCCACTGTAAATACTTCTTTAAATCTCATGTTGAGTTCCTCACATACTTCTCGGTCTTTTCTTGTGAACTCTCCACCTTCCTTCCTCAGCCTGCTTACCTGGTCCTTGACTGTCGTTTTCCTTCTAATGTGGCTATACAACAGCTTCGGGTCAGACTTGACTGTGGATGCTGTGTCATTCTCTTGATGCCGCTGGGCCTCCCTCCTTATCTGTGTATATTCGTTTCTGGCTCTTGTGTGTGTGTCTTTGTTATGGTATACTTTATTCTCTCTCTACTTGGATCTTTTTCTCTAAATATCTCTCTTGTTTGTTTTCATGGCATCTCTTATCTTCTCTCTTGTGTGCTCTCTCAGCTTCTGCCTTCTTCTATTATTCTTTTATTATTACCTGTGAATATAAAAGAAACACTGTCTGTTTATAAATTCAAGTGTCTTCTCAAAAATCACTTAGTCACCCACAACTAAATAAATACTGAATAATTGTATCTCATAAATTTTATCTCGTAAATGTTTCTCATTATTGTATCTCATAAATGTCTTACCTGTGACCCAATCAAACTTTATTTTTTAATTACACTACCTAACAGAATACTCCAATCTACTGAATGCACAGCAACACAGTAAATGACCATATGACCTGTCTTTGTAATACTCACTTGTGCTAAATTGTTATCTGTTTACAATAATGTTTTTACCACTGAATATATCATTGCTTAATTAATCTTAAGTTAATGGTCTGCATACAAGGGGCTTTGGCATATTGCACTGTAATAACTTTGTACTTCACTGTATCATGTTCAAATTAATTAATAAATAAATAAATATATAAATAAATTACTCTCTATCTTTCTTCGTTTCTTTTAGTTTATCCATAACTCGCTAGGCAAGACGTGTGAACAAGTGACCTTGTACCTAATATCTATTGTAATTTTAACTTATAATTATCGTGAGTAAAGTATTTTCTTGCTCCCCCATATAGTAATAAAAGTAATAAAATAGTAATAATAATAAAATAGCAATAGTAATAAAATTAATTATGTATTCTAGCTTATAATCTACATCCGTCTTTCCTGTGAAATCTCCGCGTATTTTTTTTTTAATATCTACTGTATATCTGTCACATCTGGTTGTTTAGAATGAAGCCGGAGTGGAGGGCAGGGAGAGAGCCTTTACTTTACTATCCTGACCTGGTCTAGATAAGTGTAGTAACGGTGGTTCGAACATTAGTGTTACCTGGAGTTTACCTGGAGAGAGTTCCGGGGCCTCCTGCCATGAGGCCTCATGGTGGATCAGCCTGATCAACCAGGCTGTTACTGCTGGCTGCACGCAATCCAACATACGAGCCACAGCCCGGCTGGTCAGGAACCGACTTAAGGTGCTTGTCCAGTGCCAGCTTGAAGACAGCCAGGGGTCTATTGGTAATCCCCCTTATGTATGCTTGAAGGCAGTTGAACAGTCTCGGGCCCCTGACACTTATTGTATGGTCTCTTAACGTGCTAGTGACACCCCTGCTTTTCATTGGGGGATGTTGCATCGTCTGCCAAGTCTTTTGCTTTCGTAGTGAGTGATTTTCGTGTGCAAGTTTGGTACTAGTCCCTCTAGGATTTTCCAGGTGTATATAATCATGTATCTCTCCCGCCTGCGTTCCAGGGAATACAGGTTCAGGAACTTCAAGCACTTCCAGTAATTGAGGTGTTTTATCTACGTTATGCGCGCCGTGTAGTTCTCTTCGTTGCATAATTTCGATAAAAACCACAAGGCCTTTCCCATGTACTGTGTGTGTGTACCACAAGTGACTAGTACGCAAGTACCTTGTTGTACTGCTAGGTGAGCAGGTACCTAGTTTTACTGCTAGGTGGATAAGTACCTTATTGTACTGCTAGGTGAGCAGATACCTAGTTTTACTGCTAGGTGGATAGGCATCTAATTTTAGTGATAGGCAGGGGTGTAAGGAAAGGCTTTTCATACGATTCGCCAGCCTGGGATCGAACCTATGACCTTTTCATTATGAGCCGAGCCACCTCTTCACCCAGCTCCTGGTGTAAACAAATTTGGGTAAGTTAGTTTTTATGCTCTAATTTTGTGAAATGTCACATGGATCAGGGTATGTAATTGTGATAATTAAGGCACGCTAAATACCCCAGACTTTGACATAATAATTGTGATAATTAAGTAAGGCACGCTAAATACCCGAGACTTTGACATAATAATTGTGATAATTAAGTAAGGCACGCTAAATACCCGAGACTTTGACATAATAATTGTGATAATTAAGTAAGGCACGCTAAATACCCGAGACTTTGACATAATAATTGTGATAATTAAGTAAGGCACGCTAAATACCCCAGACTTTGACATTATAGGACAATAAAGATTAGATAATGTAAATAATTAAGGTTAGATAATGTAGGCTTTATTCAGATTTAATTCGTTTTATTATAAATTTTTACATTAGTTCCGGTATGCAGTAAATTATTTAATATCATTATACAGTATACAATAATCAGATTATTTTCATTATTTAATATACAATTCTCTTATATAATGTAGTCCATTAGCATAAGGTGTCCCGTAGCTGATTGGTAGCGCACTCAGCTCACACACTGAGGTCCTTGGTTCGACACCCGGTACGGGCTGTCCATGTTCACCCATCGGTAAAATAGGTACCTGGGTGTTAGTGGACTGGTGTGGGTCGCATCCTGGGACAAAACTGACCTAATTTCTGGGAAATGCTCAGCATAACAAACAACTTTCTATACAGTAGTATGTTATTAATGTCACCTATGGACTGTATACCTTGTACATGTAGAAATAAAAATTATTATTACAGACAATTCATTTACATTTTACAATAAACAATTTATTCGCTTCCTATAATATGCAGTAAAATATTTTCATTAAATCCGATGCATAATATAAAGTTTATCTGCCTTAATATTGTATATCTTGTGTTTGTTTTATTTTAATAATGCCTAAAATATTAGTGGAAAGATGAAATAAGGCGGAAGGCTTGCTGTTTAGTAGAAAATATCATTATATACTGAAATAAGAGAGAAATAAGGCAAGTTTGTCGTTTAGGATTAAATTTAATTGTATATTGAATAAAAAATAAGGCGAAAAGGCTTGCCATTTAGAAGAAAATATTATTTATTGTCATAATAAAGAAATAAGGTGATTAAATTTGTCATTTACAAGAAAATAAGACTGTTTATTGTAATAATAAGGAAATAAGGTTAGTAAAGTTGCATTCAGAAGAAAATAAGACAATTTATTGTAATAATAAAGAGGCTTAGCTCATATGTTTCCATAGAAGGATCTTATTGGTAAAAGTTGTGTAGCGGACCAATGGTGAGCCAGGTAACATGTGCAGTATGGCGAGTGTCGACCAATGACCGCCGCTGTCTGATGGCAGTCCTGTGTGTGTGTACACCCAGTGTGTGTGTGCGTGCGTGTGTGTACACCGATGGTGTATGTGTGTGTGTTAGTGTGTGCGTGTGTTGTGTGTGTACTGGGAGTGATGGTGTGTGATAGTGAGGAGTGGAGGAGCAGCGGGAGACTTATTTGACGGGACTATGTTTCTTCACGTCAGCGGGCGGCGGAGATGGTTGACGGCAACATGGAGATAGTTCACGAGGGTATGCTCAAGAAATCGCCGCCCCCCAAGAGGCTGTGGAGGGCTGTAAGTCTCTTTTATCCCACCCAGACAGTCTCTCCACCCACCCCTCTCAGACCTACTCGGTCTAGACCCGTGTGTGTGTGTGTGTGTGTGTGGTTTATACTTCGACCCCACCCAGTCCCCCCCTCCTCCCCTCCCCCCAGATAATTTACTTGGTCTGGTCTAGGTCTGTACAGGGTTTGTGCTCCACCCATTAATCACCACTATCTACCCGAGACCTACTTGGTCTGGACCTGTAAATATACATATACATACAGTAGCGACAAGAGGCTGGGCCAGGAGCTATGGCTCGACCCCTGCTACCATAATTAGATAAGCACACACATACCCATATCTACCCTCCTCGAGACCTACTCGGTCTTATTCTGACCTGTGGACACTTCACCAACATCTTTTAACCCCCAGACCTATTTGTCTTCTCCAGATCTTTAAAATACCACATCTACCCGAAGACCTACTTGGTCTTGTCCAGACCGATACATACACACCCACATCTACCCCAAGACCTACTTGGTCTTGCCCAGACCGATACATACACCCACATCCCCAAGACCTACTTGGTCTTGTCCACACCGATAAATACACACCCACATCTACCCCAAGACCTACTTGGTCTTGTCCAGACCTAACATACACACCCACATCTACCCAAGACCTACTTGGTCTTGTCCAGACCGATACATACACCCACATCCCCAAGACCTACTTGGTCTTGTCCAGACCGATACATACACACCCACATCTACCCCAAGACCTACTTGGTCTTGTCCAGACCGATACATACACACCCACATCTACCCCAAGACCTACTTGGTCTTGCCCAGACCGATACATACACACCCACATCCCCAAGACCTACTTGGTCTTGTCCAGACCGATACATACACACCCACATCCCCAAGACCTACTTGGTCTTGTCCAGACCTATACATACCCACATCTACCCGAAGACCTACTTGGTCTTGCCCAGACCTATACATACACACCCACATCTACTCCAAGACCTACTTGGTCTTGTCCAGACCTATACATACCCACATCTACCCGAAGACCTACTTGGTCTTGTGCAGACCTATACATACACACCCACATCTACCCCAAGACCTACTTGGTCTTGCCCAGACCTATACATACACACCCACATCTACCCCAAGACCTACTTGGTCTTGCCCAGACCTATACATACACACCCACATCTACCCCAAGACCTACTTGGTCTTGTCCAGACCTATACATACATACCCACATCTACCCCAAGACCTACTTGGTCTTGCCCAGACCTATACATACACACCCACATCTACCCAAGACCTACTTGGTCTTGCCCAGACCTATACATACACACCCACATCTACCCCAAGACCTACTTGGTCTTGCCCAGACCTATACATACACACCCACATCTACCCCAAGACCTACTTGGTCTTGCCCAGACCTATACATACACACCCACATCTACCCCAAGACCTACTTGGTCTTGCCCAGACCTATACACACATATAACCACATCTACTGAGATTTACTCAGTCTTGTCCAGCACTATATACACACCTATCCCGCCCTCCCCAAAACCTGCTTAAGAATGTAAATTACTATATCAAAAGAGCCATACAGGTACAGTAATTATACATACAAAATTATTACATATTATGTTTGACCATATTATAGTACAAATGAGATTAGGTACAATATAAGTCTCCTGAGAAAGCCACTAATTATACAGATTCATTTCAGGCACTGATCATAATTCTTACAAACTACTTAAATATACACCTAGAATAAAATAGGTTACTATTGAATGGATACCCCTCAAGGAAGGTTCCTTGATGTTGGTGAGGGGCTCTTGATTTAGGGAATTGGATCTGTGCTCCAGTTCCCCGAATTAAGCCTGAATGCCTTCCACATCCCCCCCCCCAGGTGCTGTATAATCCTCCGGGTTTAGCACTTTCCCCTTGATTATACGTAATAATAATAATAATATTGAATGGATAATGCATTACAGTCATAAGTGCAATTGGACAGTTTGCAGATGAAGAAGTGATCATTTACAAATAAATTACGTACATTGAAATTAAACCAGCTCGGTGACCTGTATATTATGAAGTGATTGATTGGGATGTTGAAATTAAAGTATGGGAATTGACACAAAGACAATGGCTATACCATTTATCATACATAGGCAGCGTATGTGTAGATTACCTAGGATAACCCAAAAAAAGTCAGTGATTTATTTCCATTGAGTCATATATGTGGTATGTCAAAGAAGTACTTGTTCCTTGTGAGATAAAATTGTTCAGATTTTTAAACCAGAGGGTTAGCCACCCAGGATAACCCAAGACAGTCAGTATGTTATCGAGGACTTTTTTTTTTCCACTGGGGTCTTTTAATCTTGTCCCCCAGAATGTGATCCACACCAGTCAACTAATACTCAGGCACCTACTTAATGCTAGGTGAACAGGGATAGCAGGGTAAGGAAACATGCCCAAAGTTTCCACCCTTGCCAGGAATTGAACCACAGACATTGTGTTAGAGGCAAGATAAGATAAGATAAGATTTCGTTCGGATTTTTAACCCCGGAGGGTTAGCCACCCAGGATAACCCAAGAAAGTCAGTGCGTCATCGAGGACTGTCTAACTTATTTCCATTGTTGTCCTTAATCTTGTCCCCCCAGGATGTGACCCACACCAGTCGACTAACACCCAGGTACCTATTTGCTGCTAGGTGAACAGGACAATAGGTGTAAGGAAACGTGTCGAAATGTTTCCACCCGCCGGGAATCGAACCCGGGCCTTCCGTGTGTGAAGCGGGAGCTTTAGCCACCGGGCCACCGTTGCCAGCTAGGTATCCCATGGCTTGGTTGGTAGCACATTCAGCTCACATACCGAATGTCTGTGCTTTGATTCCTGGGCAGGTGGAAATGTTGGTCATGTTTCCATGTTCTATCTAGGCTAGAATATTGCTGCACACTAACAGCACCTTTCAAGGCAGGTGAAATTGCTGACCTAGAAAATGTACAGAGAACCTTCATGGCGCGCATAACGGAGATAAAACACCTCAATTACTGGGAGCGCTTGAGGTTCCTAAACTTGTATTCCCTGGAACGCAGGCGGGAGAGATACATGATTATATACACCTGGAAAATCCTAGAGGGACTAGTACCGAACTTGCATACGAAAATCACTCACTATGAAAGCAAAAGACTTGGCAGACAATGCAACATCCCCCCAATGAAAAGCAGGGTGTCACTAGCACGTTAAGAGACCATACAATAAGTGTCAGGGGCCCGAGACTGTTCAACTGCCTCCCAGCATACATAAGGGGGATTACCAACAGACCCCTGGCAGTCTTAAAGCTGGCACTGGACAAGCACCTCAAGTCGGTTCCTGACCAGCCGGGCTGTGGCTCGTACGTTGGTTTGCGTGCAGCCAGCAGTAACAGCCTGGTTGATCAGGCTCTGATCTACCAGGAGGCCTGGTCACAGACCGGGCCGTGGGGGCGTCGACCCCCGGAACTCTCTCCAGGTAAACACCTGCTTCCCCTGTTCACCTAGTAGTAAGTAGGTACCTAGGTGTTTGTTGACTGTTGTGGGTCGCATCCTGGGGGATGGTAGTATAGCTCAGATAGGGCTGGCCTTTAAAAATGACCTGAGGTAGGATAACAGCTCTTAGCCTGCAGAATTGATCTGTGTAGAAAAAAAAAAACTCAGCAATGGGGACCCCCCTGTATTGTGTTCATGTGTTGTTTCAGTTCTCCAGATAGAATTTAAGGTCTGAGTCAACATTAGTATTGAGTGTCCTATAGTCAAAGTGTGCACAGTAGAAAGTGTGAATATTGTATAGATTAAGTAAATGTAAACTTTTGAGAAGGATAGTGTGTGTTTTCAAGATCCTGAATGAGTAATAATTCTGAGAGCTGATTTTTGCTGAGTAACATGTTTAAGGCAATTAGCTGATGTTGATCCACATGCACAGATACTTTAAGTGATGTATAGATAGATTAAAGATTAGCAGGGAAGTATGGAGAATGTAGTAGTTATTTTCTGAGAGAATGCCCACTGTTTTGGAAGTTTTATTAGCAGTGTTCTGGATGTGTGTGTGTTTGTTCTGCCTATCAGTTAGTGCATTGTTTATTTTTGTTAACAAGACATCCTTTGGATATGCTGAATGGTGGCACCCCATGGCCTGGTGGCTAAGCTCTTGCTTCACACAGCGAGGGTCTGGGTTTGATTCCCAGCGAGGGTAGAAACATTGGGCGTGTTTCTTTACACCGGTTGTCTATGTTCACCCATCAGTAAAATGGGTACCTAGGAGTTAGTCGAACTGGTGTGGGTCGCATCCTGGGACAAAACTGACCTAATTTGCCCGAAATACTCTGCATGACAAGCGGCTTTCTATATAGTAGGATGTCATTGATATTATTATTATATTATTATTAATGTTGAAGACAGAGTAAAACAACTGAAGTTCAGTCACGTTTATAAAATAGCTCACAAACAGTGTCCGGAATATCTTGCAGCCAAGGTTGTCAAAGCTGGGAACCAAAACAATCATAGTACTAGGGGAAGGGAGCACAACTTTGTAGTACCCATAGTTAGTGGCCAGGCTTCAAACATTTTATTGTACAGCAATAAAGGAGTGGAACAAACTGCCTGCACATGTCAAAGGCTGCCATAGTATGAACCAGTTCAAGAAGAGAGCCAAAAGGTACCTAATGAATGCAGCTACAGAAAGGGAGGAGAATGATTTCTTATATAACTAGCATACATGTAGTACCTATTACTGTGATCTATCCATTTAGATGTAACTGTAAATAGCTCAGTTTACCTTATTCCTACTATATCTCCTTTTACTGTTTAAATAATAAGGTATTACAAGGACCCCAATGGAAATAAGTCACATTTTCTGACTTTCCTGGTTACCCTAGGTAATCTACACACATTCTATGTATAAAAATTTATGTAGCTTTTTTGTGTACCTGTACCTAAACAAACTTACTTAAATATTATATAGAAGGTCTTGTCAGTATTGAGTATGAGTTTGTTAGTGGTGACCCAAATAGATATTTTTAGCGACTTCATCATTGGCTGTGTATTTGAAATGACAAAAGTTGCATCATGGGCAAACAGAATTGGTTTAAATTTCAAAGAAGCATTTCAAAGGTAATTTATGTAGATTAGGAATAACAGAGGACCCAGGACACTACCTTGAGGAATCCCTATGTTGATCAATCAGGTTGCTGAAGAACATTTATTATTGATTACATGTTGGTGTCTGTCACTCAGGTAAGATTTAATTTGAGCAGTAGAAAGTTGTGGTCCACTGTTTCAAAAGCTTTTTTGAGGTCACTAAAGATGCCCATTGGATATTCATTATTTTCATGAGAGTGATAGAGCTGAGCGTTTTTATTATTACATCATTGGTACTTCGTCCTGGCCTGAAGCCAAACTGACACAGGTTGAGGGTATTGTGTTTTGTTTAGTTATGAAGCCATATACATTTGCTTATACAGGTCGGCCATCACTAATCTGGCAATCAGTTATTCAGTTCCATCAGTAATCTGGCACTGATTTTAGTTAGCATAATTTCAAATTTCATAATTATACTGACTCAGAAATTGTGCAGATGGTTGTAAATTCACAGCTGCAAGCCAATGGAAGAGAAAGCAATGATGAAAATGAGGAAGATGTAGCAGAAAGAATCTCTCTTGATAGTTTAAGTGTATTATAACCTAACCACTCTGTAATTCGGCAAACTCACTAATCCAGCACACTACAGGTCCCAGTGATGTCGGATTAGTGATGGCCTACCTGTATACAACAACAAAACTCGACAAACAACCATAGCTAAACATACTGAACAAATAACAACACTAAATTCCAAAATGGAAGAAGCTGTCCAGGACTGGAAAAACACCATGACTGCACAGTTGAATGACTGTCTACAAAACCAGCAAAAGTTATCTGATGCAGTTATTGTCAACAGTCCTCATCTTATCAGTGGTACAAACCAAACCAGTTGCATGGTTACAATACTTAATATCATCCAAGATGAACTACAAGCGATCTTAACAACAGATAGTCAAGGAGGCCCGTGTGTTAGGAGGTAGCCTGGGTCATAAAATAAGTGTTATGCTTAGACCACAGTCATGTGACACAAGAAAAAAGACTTGATTAGTGCATCCATAAAAAAGAAGAGTACAGTGTACGTCAGTGAGTGCCTTAAAAGTGACAGACCCATATTGTATAGGTTTCACACAAGATGGTACAATTATGGTGAGGAAAACAGATGTAGGCCGTATTATGCAATCACAAATGAACAGGAACTGTCTAATTTCCTTAGGGATGTCAACCTTACTGAGACTAGTTAGTCTCTACTCCTTGCAATGTAACTACCTCACTGTTATGCAATTTTTGCTATTATTTACTTGTTATTTACTTTTTTATTATTTTTTTATTAACACATCAGCCATTTCCCACCAAGGTAGGGTGGCCATAAAAAGAAAAACTTTCACCATCATTCACTCCATCAGTCTTGCAGGAGGTTTGCTTACATTACAGTTATAAAACTGCAACATTAACACCCCTCCTTCAGAGTACAGGCACTGTACTTCTCATCTCCAGGACTCAAGTCTGTCCTGCCAGTTTCCCTGAATCCCTTCATAAAATTACCCTGCTCATAGTCCAGCAGCATGTCAGGTCCTAAAAGCCATTTGTCTCCATTCACTCCTATCTAATACGCTCACGCATGCTTGCTGGAAATCCAAGCCCCTCACACACGAAACCTCCTTTACCCCCTCCCTCTCCCTCCAAGCTTTCCAGCCAACCTCTACCCCACCTTCCCTCCACTACAGATTTATACACACTCGAAGTCATTTTATTTTGTTCCATCCTCTCCAGACTCCCATACAACTAAGTCTGCTGCATTGATCATTTCAGTAAATGGATTTTCGTTTTAAACACACACTTCCATCCCTTTATTAGTTCGTTATACTGAGGTTTCATTTTACATCCATGTCCTTCATACTCACACCATCCATTCTTATATTCAGTCTGTCATTACCCAGTGTCCCGTAGCTTGATCACTATCACACTCAGCTCATACTCTGAGGTCCGAGGGGAGTCAGTCCCTGATACGGCTGGAAACATTAGGATGCGTTTCCTTAAGACACCTGCTGTCCATATTCACCTGTTAGTAAAACAGATACCTGGGTGTTAGCCAACTGGTGTGGGTTGCATCCTGGGGACAAAATTGACCTAACTTGCCCTAAATGCTCTGCATAACAAGAGATTTTCTATATACAGTGGACCCCCGGTATACAATATTAATCCGTTCCTGAGAGCTCATCGTATGCCAAAATTATCAGAAGGTGAATTAATTTTCCCCATAAGAAATAATGGAAATCAAATTAATCCGTGCAAGACACCCAAAAATATTATGAAAAAAAAGTTTTACCACATGAAATATTAAGTTTAATGCACACAAACTGAAGAAGACATGCACAGTTAGTAGTACTCTACTAACAATAGAATACATGACACTTACCTTTAATGAAGATCTGGTGATGATTGATGGGATGGGAGGAGGGGAGAGTGTCGAAGTTGTTAATGTTTAGAAGGGGAATCCCCTTCCATTAGGACTTGAGGTAGCAAGTCCTTTTCCGGAGTTATTTCCCTTCTTCTTTTAATGCCACTAGGACCAGCTTGAGAGTCACTGGACCTCTGTCACACAACAAATCTGTCCATAGAGTTCTGTACCTCCCGTTCCTTTAAGATTTGTCTAAAATGGGCCACAACATTGTCATTGTAATAGTCACCAGCACAGCTTGCAATAGCTGTGTTAGGGTGATTTTCATCCATAAAGGTTTGCAGTTCAACCCACTTTGCACACATTTCCTTAATTTTTGAAGTAGGCACAGTGGATTCCACAACTGGCATAGGCTTCTCAGGGTTAGCCCCAAACCCTTCAAAATCTTTCTTAATTTCCATACTAATTCTCGCCCTTTTAACCACAGGGTTGGCACTAGAAGCTTCCTTGGGGCCCATGGTGACTTATTTTGCAGAAACAAGCTCCAAAAACACTGTGATAATATGGAATGTACCAAATGTATGCTTAGATGGGAGCACACTGGCTGGCTTGTAAACACTGGCACGCACGGGGCAGTTCAGGCCTCATGTGGACGTGTCCCGGACGAATCGTGTGTGGCGGGTTTTTTAACGAGTGGCGAGGCAAAATTTTTGCGTTAAAATGTATCGTATACCGGATTTAACATATACCGATGCCATCGTATGCCAGGGGTCCATTGTACAGTGGACCCTCAGTTATCGGCCATTCCACTTATCAGCCAACTCGGTTATCGGCTGGTTTTTTGGCTTCTGGTTATCAGCCGATATTTCGCTTATCAGCTGTATGGTACGCAACAACCTGCCACCGCCAGCCACGAGCATGTCAGTCTGGCTTTGTCTCTGGGTGATTGAGGAGGCTTCTGCTCATTCATCCAAACATTTCACTATAATTCATTGATTTTCTTGGTTATCGATTAGGTGCAACTGGGAAATAAGTAACCATGGCCCCAAAGAAAGTTCCTAGTAAAGTTCCTTTGGTAAAGAAAGTGAGAAACACGATGGAATTTAAGAAAGAAGTTGTTGAAAAGTATGAGAGTGGTGTACAGGTTCTAGAACTTGCCAGGATGTATGGGAATAACAAATCAACAATCACTTCTATCCTGGCAAAGAAAGAACAGACTGAGGAAGCTTATGTGACAAAAGGAGTAAATGTGCTAAGCAAACAAAGGTCACCGATAATGGAAGATATGGAGTTGTTGGTTTTGTGGATCACCGAAAAACAATTAACAGGAGATAGTGTTGTGGAGCCAGTGATTTGTGAGAAGGCAAGGCAGTTGCATGCAGATCTTGTAAAGAAAATGCCTGGAACAAGTGTTGCTGTTAGTGAATTTAGGGCCAGCAAAGGCTGGTTTGAGAGATTTAAGAAGCGTAGTGGCATGCACAATGTGGTAAGGCATGGGGAGGCTGCAAGTTCTGACAAATGTGTGGCTAAAAAATTTGTGTAGGAATTCAAGGGGTATGTAGAGGCTGAAGGATTCCTCCCCCAACAAGTGTTCATTTGTGATGCAACAGGCCTCTTTTGGAAGAAAATGCCAAAGAGGACCTACATTACGCAGGAGGAAAAAGCACTGCCAGGACACAAGCCTATGAAAGACAGGCTTACTTTTTTGTTCTGTGCTAACGCTGGTGGAGATTTCAAAGTGAAGCCTTTACTGGTGTATCGCTCAGAAAATCCCAGAGTGTTCAAGAAAAACAGTGTCATCAAGAATAGATTGTATGTGATGTGGAAAGCTAATAATGAGGCATGGATCACAAGGCACATTTTCAAAGAGTGGGTCAATGTTTTGGCCCCAGTGTGAAAAAATACCTCCTGGAAAATAAATTGCCACTTAAGTGCCTCCTGGTACTGGACAATGCTCCTGCTCATCCTCCAGACTTGGAAGACCAGTTGTTTAGGGACTTCATTTTTATAACAGTGAAGTTCTTGCCTCCTAACACCACTCTTCTCATCCAGCCCATGGACCAGCAGGTCATTTCTAACTTCAAAAAGCTCTACACATAAACAGTGTTTCAAAGGTGCTTTGAAGTGACCTCGGACATTCATTTGACCCTAAGAGAGTTCTGGAGGAATCATTTCAGTATCCTCCATTGCACAGAGAGTGACTTCCAGGACTTTGAACTCTGCTTGGAAAAAAATTGTGGCCAGATTGTGTCCAAGAGAGGGATTTTGAAGGGTTTGAGGCTGACCCTGAGGACCCTACACCATGGGGTTGGATGTGAGTGGAAAGGATGTGGAAGAGTTGGTGGAGGACCGCACGGAAGAGCTAACCACTGAAGAGCTGCAAGACCTTCAACTGGGACAGCAACAGACTGCAGCTGAGGAAATTGCTTCAGAGGAGGAGGAGGAAGAGAGAAGGCAGAAGGTGCCTTCTTCAGTGATTAAGGATATGTGTGCAAAGTGGAATGAGTTACAGAATTTTGTTGAAAAGCATCACCCTGACAAAATCTTGTCCCACTTCAGGGAAATCTTAAAGAGATGCCAGAAACAGAGCACTCTGGACAGTTATTTTGTGTGACAGGGGTCCAGTAACTCTCAAGCTGGTCCTAGTGGCATTAAAAGACAAAGAATGGAAGTAACCCCAAAGAGAGACGTTACCTGAAATCCTTATGGAGGGAAATTTCCCTTCCAAACAATAACCCCAACTCCCTCTCTCCTCCCTATCTTCCATAAGCCAACAAGAGTCTTCAGTAAAGGTATGTAATACTGATTTAATTGTTCATGTATTTATTTTTTTTAGTTCTCATTGTTTTGTGTATGTAAAACTATATTTAACCCTTTGACTGTTTTGGTTGTATATATACGTCTTACGAGCCACCGTTTTTGACGTATATATACTCATAAATTCTAGTGGCTTCAGATCAAGCAGGAGAAAGCTGGTAGGCCCACATGTGAGAGAATGGGTCTGTGTGGTCAGTGTGCACCATATAAAAAAATCCTGCAGCACGCAGTGCATAATGAGAAAAAAACTCCAACCGTTTTTTTTTTCTAATTAAAATGCTGACTTTGTGGTCTATTTTCTTATAGTATTTATGGTTGTATTCTCGTTTTCTTGGTCTCATTTGATAGAATGGAAAGCATATTATAGAAATAGAGGTGATTTTGATTGGTTTTACTATAAAAAGAACCTTGAAATGGAGCTCAAAGTAGGGGAAATGTTTGATTTTTGCCGATGTTCAGAAGTAAACAAATGATGTCATTTTCCAATAAATGTCCAAGTAGCCATTCTAATATGCAGTCATGAATGGGTTGACATTATTTATACAATTATTACAGTATTGCAGTAGTCTGCATAACAGTAAATCTTCTATTTTTTGTTTGAATAAAAATTCAAAATAGAAAGCAAGAGTAATATCAGAGGGGCCTGGAGACATGACTGATGAACAAAGAAAATGTTATTTTAGAGCCAGGAATGTCTGCATTGTTCATTTTGGACCCTATTTTGAAATTGCCATATTTTTTAATTTTCGTGAAATTGGCCAAATTGCAAATTTCTGACCATGTTATTGGGTAGATGAAATTGGTAAATTGGCCCGGTGGCCTGGTGGCTAAAGCTCCCGCTTCACACACGGAGGGCCCGGGTTCAATTCCCGGCGGGTGGAAACATTTCGACACGTTTCCTTACACCTGTTGTCCTGTTCACCTAGCAGCAAATAGGTACCTGGGTGTTAGTCGACTGGTGTGGGTCGCATCCTGGGGGACAAGATTAAGGACCCCAATGGAAATAAGTTAGACAGTCCTCGATGACGCACTGACTTTCTTGGGTTATCCTGGGTGGCTAACCCTCCGGGGTTAAAAATCCGAACGAAATCTTATCTTATCTTATCTTCTTGTACTCAGTTGATAGAAAAAAATGGAGTTCTAAAGAAATAGCTACGAGTTTGGTCAAATGGAACAATGGAATTAGCCAGAAATAGGGCTCAAAGTGGGCAAAATTGCCGATTCGTAAATATCGCCGAGGTCGCTAACTTCGCGAGAGTGTAATTCCATCAGTTTTCCATCAAATTTCGTTCTTTTGGTGTCATTACAATCAGGAAAAGATTCTCTATCATTTCATGAGATTTTTTTTTTTTTTTTTGCGCAACACCAGGAGACACCTCAGGATTTGGGGTTACAACAGCCAAGCGGTTAATCTTCAAAAAAAAAATGTATTATTTTTAATATTTTTGGTGTGTGGAACAGATTACTTGCATTTACATTAATCCTTATGGGAAATATTATTTCGGTTTTAGGCCGACCTTCCGGAACGGATTATGGCCAATAACCAAGGGTCCACTGTAGTAGTATGTTATGGATATCAGCTAGGCCTGTATGCCTTGTACATGTACTTATAGAAATAAAGATTATTTATTATTATTATTATTGTATTATTATTATTATTATTATTATTATTATTATTATTATTATTATTATTAGCCTCATCACCTTGCTTTGTAGTACATTGGTCTTTTAGTGTTAAGTTGTCATAGTTGTAGTCTAAGTTTGCCCACAGTTCAAAGTTAGACATTGAATTTAATGTATGCTGTACTATATCTATGTATTGAATAATGAATTGAAATTGTTGTTATTATAATCTAATATATACAGAAATGGCGCACACGGTGGTTTGTGCTACGATCTGGAGAATTACCAGGTCAATACTTCTTGGAGTACTACACAGACAGCACCCGGCGAAAGCTGAAGGGTAAAATTGATCTAGACCAGTGTGATCAGGTGAGTAGCAAGATGTGATAGATATATATGTACGTGTGTGTGTGTGTGTGTGTGTGTGTGTTGTGTTTGCCATTCTGTTCAAAGAATGGCAAATATTTTTGATCAATTTGTTCAGTTTGATTTTTTTTTTTTAACAAGTCGGCCATCTCCCACCGAGGCAGGGTGACCCAAAAAGAAACAAAATCCCCAAAAAGAAAATACTTTCATCATCATTCAACACTTTCACCTCACTCACACATAATCACTGTTTTTGCAGAGGTGCTCAGAACACAACAGTTTAGAAGCATATACATATGCATAAAGATACACAACATATCCCTCCAAACTGCTAATATCCCAAACCCCTCCTTTAGAGTGCAGGCATTGTACTTCCCATTTCCAGGAGTCAAGTCCGGCTATATAAAAATAACCGGTTTCCCTGAATCCCCTCACTAAATATTACCCTGCTCACACTCCAACAGATCGTCAGGTCCCAAATACCATTCGTCTCCATTCACTCCTATCGAACACACTCATGCACGCCTGTTGGAAGTCCAAGCCCCTCACCCACAAAACCTCCCTTACCCTTTCCTTCCAACCTTTTTGAAGACAGCCCCTACCCGCCTTCCTTCCCCTTCAGATTTAAATGCTCTCCATGTCATTCTACTTAGATCCATTCTCTCTAAATGACCAAACCACCTCAACAGCCCCTCTTCAGCCCTCTGACTAATACTTTTATTAACTCCACACCTTCTTCTAATTTCCACACTCCAAATTTTCTGCATAATATTTACACTACACATTGCCCTTAGACAGGACATCTCCACTGCCTCCAACCGCCTCCTTGCTGCTGCATTCACAACCCAAGCTTCACACCCATATAAGAATGTTGGTACTACTATACTTTCATACATTCCCTTCTTTGCCTCCATAGATAACATTTTTTGTCTCCACACATACCTCAATGCACCACTCACCTTTTTTCCCTCATCAATTCTATGATTAACCTCATCGTTCATAAATCCATCCACTGACACGTCAACTCCCAAGTACAGTGGACCCCCGACATTCGATATTAATCCATTCCTGAGAGCTCATCGAATGTCGAACATATCGAAAGTCAAATTAATTTTCCGCTTAAGAAATAATGGAAATCAAATTAATCCATGCAAGACACCCAAAAGTATGAAAAAAAAAATTTTTACCACATGAAATATTAAGTTTAATGCAGTAGAATAATTACAATAACAACAATAACAATAGATTAATAACAATAGAATAATTGACACTTACCTTTAATGAAGATTTGGTGATAATTGATGGGATGGGAGGAGGGGAGAGTGTGGATGGTGTTAGTGTTTAGAAGGGGAATCCCCTTTCATTAGGACTTGAACTGGCAGCCTCACCATGCCTTACCACACTGTGTATGCCACTACGATTCTTAAATCTTTCAAACCAACCTTTGCTGGCCTTAAATTCACTCACATCACCACTAGTTGCAGGCAATTTCTTTACCAAATCATCATGCACTCCGACACATGCACTCCACTTTCGTACTTTGCAATTATCTCTTTCTTCATTTCAATAGTCATTAGCACATTTTTTCTCGAAGGGTTGGCACTAGAAGCTTTCTTGGGGCCCATGGTTACTTATTTTGCAGAAACAAGCACCAAAAACAGTGATAATATGGATAATATGGAATGTACTGAATGTATCCTTAGATGCGCACACACTGGCTGGCTTGTAAACACTGGCACACACAGGGCAGTTCAGGCCACACGTGGACACATCTTGTATGAACCGTATCGAATGTCGGGTTTTCCATCGAATGTCGAGGCGAAATTTTTGCGTTAAAATGCATCGAATGTCGGATTTATCGAATGTCGATGCCATCGAATGTTGGGGGTCCACTGTATCTGAAAACGTTCACTTCATCCATACTACTCCTCCCCAATTTGATATCCAATTTTTATTTATCTAAATTATTTGATACCCTCACCACCTTACTCTTTTCTGTGTTCACTTTCAACTTTCTGCCTTTACACACACTCCCAAACTCATCCACTAACCTTTGCAATTTTTCTTTAGAATCTCCCATAAGCACAGTATCATCAGCAAAAAGCAACTGTGTCAATTCCCATTTTGTATTTGATTCCCCATAATTTAATCCCACCCCTCTCCTGAACACCCTAGCATTTACTTCTTTTACAACCCCATCTATAAATATATTAAACAACCATGGTGACATTACACATCCCTGTCTAAGACCTACTTTTACTGGGAAGTATTCTCCCTCTCTTCTACACACCCTAACCTTAGCCTCACTATCCTCATAAAAACTCTTTCAGCATTTAGTAACTTACCACCTATTCCATATATACAGTGGACCCCCGCATAACGATGGCATCACATAGCGATTTTTCCGCATACCGATTACTTTTATCGCAAAATTTTTGCCGCGCATACCGATTAAAAACCCGCTTACCGATTTTCGTCCGAGACGCGTCCAATGTGCCCTCACATGTGCCGGCCGTCCCATTGTTTACCAGCCAGCCTCCGCGGTAACATCCAAGCATACACTCGGAATATTTCGTATTATTACAGTGTTTTCGGTGCTGTTTCTGGAAAATAAGTGACCATGGGCCCCAAGAAAGCTTCTAGTGCCAACCCTGTGGTAAAAAAGGGTGAGAATTAGTATGGAAATTAAGAAAGATTTTGAAGGGTTTGGGGCTAACCCTGAGAAGCCTATGCCAGTTGTGGAATCCATTGTGCCTACTTCAAAGATTAAGGAAATGTGTGCACAGTGGGTTGAACTGCAAACCTTTATAGATGAAAATCACCCTGACACAGCTGTTGCAAGCCGTGCTGGTGACTATTTCAATGACAATGTTATGGCCCATTTTAGGAAAGTCTTGAAGGAACGGGAGGTACAGAGCTCTATGGACAGATTTGTTGTGCGACAGAGGTCCAGTGACTCTCAAGCTGGTCCTAGTGGCATTAAAAGAAGAAGGGAAGTAACCCCAGAAAAGGACTTACTACCTCAAGTCCTAATGGAAGGGGATTCCCCTTCTAAACAGTAAGAAGATAATGCTCTCCCCTCCTCCCATCCCATCAATCATCACCAGATCTTCAATAAAAGTAAGTGTCATGTAATTGTGCATGCCTTTTTCAGTTTGTGTGTATTAAAATTAACATTTCATGTGGTAAAAAAAAATTTTTTTCATACTTTTGGGCGTCTTGCACGGATTAATTTTATTTCCATTATTTCTTATGGGGAAAATTCATTCGCATAACGATTATTTCGCATAACGATGAGCCCTCTTGCACGGATTAAAATCGTTAACCGGGGGTCCACTGTACTTGCAACATCTACCACATTGCTCCCCTATCGACTCTATCATATGTCTTTTCTAAATCCATAAATGCAATAAAAACTTCCTTACCTTTATCCAAATACTGTTCGCATATATGCTTCAATGTAAACACTTGATCTACACATCCCCTACCCACTCTGAAACCTCCTTGCTCATCTGCAATCCTACATTCTGTCCTACCTCTAATTCTTTTAATTATAACCCTACCGTACACTTTTCCTGGTATACTCAGTAAACTTATTCCTCTATAATTTTTACAATCTCTCTTGTCCCCCTTCCCTTTATATAAAAGGACTATACATGCTCTCCGCCAGTCCCTAGGTACCTTCCCCTCTTTCATACATTTATTAAACAAAAATACCAACCACTCCAACACTATATCCCCCCTGCTTTTAACATTTCTGTCATGATCCCGTCAGTTCCAGCTACTTTACCCCCTTTCATTCTACATAATGCCTCATGCACCTCCCCCCCACACATCCTGTTCTTCTACACTCCTAAAAGATGGTATACCTCTCTGGCCAGTGTATGAAATTACTGCTTCCCTTTCTTCGTTGACACTTAAAAGTTCCTCAAAATATTCTCACCATCTACCCAAAACCTCCATCTCCCCATCTACTAACTCCCCTACTCTGTTTTTAACTGACGAATCCATTCGTTCTCTAGGCTTTCTTAGGTTGTTTAACTCACTCCAAAAAATTTTCTTATTTTCATTAAAATTTCTTGACAGTGCCTCTCCCACTCTATCATCTGCTCTCCTTTTGCACTCTCTCACCACTCTCTTTACCTTTCTTTTACTCTCCATATACTCTACTCTTCTTATAACGCTTCTGCTTTGTAAAAACCTCTCATAAGCTAACTTTTTCTCTTTTATCACACCCTTTACTTCATCATTCCACCAATCACTCCTCTTTCCTCCTGCACCCACCCTCCTATAACCACAAACTTCTGCCCCACATTCTAATACTGCATTTTTAAAACTATTTCTGTCTTAAGCACAGAATAATTCATCAGTGAAGGCACCACATTCCCTCCTTCCCTAGTAATATGTCATATGGTAGTATTTCAACCTTAAAAAAGTAACTTCATTTAGAGTAGCATATATTACATTTGAATACTTGAGTTGTTGCAAAGTGATTGTATTAAATGGTAAATTATTGAATGGCATTATTGATAAATTAAGAGAGCCTATGGTTTACAGAAAAATGAACATAGAAAGTAAATGATTTGAGTGCTTATTCAGTGCTGTTTTTACTTTTTTTCCATTTCCAATTCTTGGCACTTGCCTACATTAAACATCATCATACATAAATCTTTTCCCAAGTTTGTTCAGTTCATCCAAGTCGTGTAAGGATTTAATAATTTTCACCTCATATTTTCCATGAGATCTTTGCATTATTACTAATTTTAAAAAGAAAAACTTTTGTTTCTCTTTTTAGGTTGCCCTGCCTCAGTGGGATATGGCTGGTGTTGAAGAAAAAATCTTTGTATCATCCCAAACATATTTATAGTTTTTATTCATTGTGGCAAGTTATTTTCATATCAGTTAAAATATTTTTGGTGCAAGTATTGATCCTTGTGGCACTCCACTGATGACCTCTTCCTTGTGACATTCTACATGGTATCCTGCATTCTCCTTCTTATTGTGACTCCCTTCACCCTCTCAATATTAAACTTGCAGTTCATGAAACTAATATACTTGAAAGCAGTCCATTAATATTGTGGGTATTTATTCATATTTCCTTTTGATCATGGCCTCTTCAGTACACTGAAGATCTGGGCATACACTTTTCAACAGACTTTAAGAGGACAGGGACATACTTTTCTTGCTGACATTAACAAGGCTTTTTTTTTTTCTATCATATTAGGAATTATAGTTGCCATCTCAAAATTGCCTTTTCCTCTTCAAGTTTTCATAAATGCTGTCTTGTTGAAACTTCCCTGATACATAACTTGCCAGGTGTGAGTCTTCTATGGATGGTTGTACTATATCAGTCGCTCTAATTTTTAGAGCACAATGAACTTGACCTTAACTGACCTTTGACATCCCATCTCTCAGTGCTTTGATTGTCTGTCTTCTACAATGTTGCTAATGTACTTACTCCTGAATTTGATAGTGATCAAAAATGGACTGAAATATTGTTAGGCTTTCATTTCCAACTTGTGGGCTTACTGTGATGGGTTTCAACCATAGTTTTTCTTTTTTCTTTAATTTTTCAGTTAAGCAAATATGCTCATATGCTTTTTATTGCAGCATTTATGAATTAAAGGTCATATAATTCTTTATTCTTATTTTTATTCAATTTAGATGAGGATGTAGTAAAGATGATAGGTGAATAGACAGAAATATAGACTTTAGCATTTTCACTGACACACAATTTTTGGTTTTCCAACAGGTTGATGCTGGCATAACTTTTGCTAATCGAAAGTCTGAATATAAGTACATGTTTGATATCAAGACACCCAAAAGAGTTTATTACCTATGTGCAGAAACAGAACAGGAGATGAACCGATGGGTAGACTGTGTATGCCATGTATGCGGTCTAAAGATTTATACTCAAGAAGACGAGTACCCATTGCCCTTTGATCACATGCCAACAACTCCCTCAGCCACACCCCCGGCTCTTCATAGTTTGTCTCTAGAACAGCCCCTAGATTCCCCTCCCCAGTCACCATCGTCTCCTGGTTCATCTATATCTGGGCCATATATTCCCATTAGTACATGTTTCACTGGGAAAAGAACACCCAACACAAATTCTAGTTTTCCATTTAGTGATGATATTCCACCATTAGGGGCTTTAGAAAATCATCGTTCTAGCATACCCAATGAAATGGCTCCTCCAGCACCTATAATGTGCCATGATAGTCAGCCACCATTAACACAGGCACCCCCTGCTCCTACAATAAACACAGGAGCCATACCACGTGAATCATACGATAGTCACCGGCAGTTGCGCCCCTCTGGAACGACATCCGAAGATACTTTAAGTATAAAATCACCACTGGGAACAGATGGAGGCAGTGTTTTCAGTGATGATGACTGGGGTAGTACTCCACTTAAGGTTGAAGCAAAATTCTTCAGTGAAGGAGCAAGACCTATAGGTGGATTACAGAACACTAGGGACACCTTTTGTAAAGATGGACAGTGGGATGGCTCGGGAACTAAAGGGGGATTATCACCTGGGGTTGGTAGTGTTTCTACTTTGCCGAATGATATGCGAGGTCTCAGTATCTCAGATGATAATCTTCATCAAGTACAGCCTGCTCCACCTAGACCTCCCAAGCCACCTCATCTGGCAGAAATCCCCCAGCAGATATATCAGAACTTAGATACAATCACAAGAACTTCATTAGTGAGAAAAAACAGTTCAAAC
>NC_069438.1:21255543-21272390 GCF_026875155.1 Cherax quadricarinatus
AATGGGTGGTTTAGACCCCCTCGGGATGGCAAGGGGCATGTAGGGGCCAATTAAAGATTTGTTTTTTGCTGTGCACTGGACCCATAATTCCTCATTTCCTTTTGCCTGAAAGTTGGTAGACCTTATCTTGGTCTGCAGGAGGCAACACACTCTTTAGGGGAAAGAAAAAGGGGTCAAAGGGGGGATCATGCTGATCCCACAAATTAGTTGGCGGGTCTGCATCACTCTTTTCTCCCTGGTAAGCAATGTTTTGGCTAACCCAAGTGACATTGTAAGCGGGCACCACTTTGGTTCGTGGCTGCCATATACCCCCCTAATAAGCTATCCCCCCCTTTTTGGACAGATATGTTTCCCCATTATTCCCTTTTGACCCTATTATTTTGGGTGTTCAATTAAATAATTATAATAAGAAAAGTTCAGGGGTTGGGTTCATGAGTTTGGTAAGGTTTAAAAAAAGAAATTAAAAGCAAAAAAAAGGGAAGGGAAAAGGGGGGAAAAAACCAAAAATTTAAAAGGAAGATTAGTATCAATTGGAGGGAGAGAGTTTGAGGAGGTGAATGTTTTTTGGATATTTGGGGGGGAATTGTCAGCAGTGGGTTATAAAATGAGGTAAATCACAGAATCGTGAGGGGAATGTATGAAGTATTTATACTAACACACTTATATGGGTGTGAGGCATGGGGGTGAAGGCAACAAGGGAAAGCTGGAGGCAGTGGAGAGTCATGTCGAGGGCAATTCCCTCAAGGGGTTTTGATGTTGGTGAGGGGCCCTTTGTTTTGGGAATTGGCTGTGCCCCATTTCCCCCCAATTAAACCTGAATCCCTTTCCCACACCCCCCCCCCCCCCCCGGCGCTGTAAAATCCTCTGGGTTTAGCGTTTCCCCCCCTTGATTAAAATAATAATGGGGGCCAATGTGGGTGTGAATTAATGCAAAAATCCATATTTGGGTTTGGAAAGGGCGGGATTCCAAAACTTTACCCAGACACTAGAGGGGGGTTTTGGTTTAGATGGTTGGCCCTGTAGAGAGGGGGAACAAAATAGAAGACTTGGAAAAGATAAATCTGTAGTGGAGGGAAAGCGGGGGGGGGTTGGGTTTTTTGGGAAAAGGTTGGAGGGAGGGGGAAAAGGATTTTTTGGTGAAAGGGCTTGGACTCCACAATGGCATGAGCATCAGGAGCAAAGGGAAAAAATGTTTTTTAGGACGACATGCTTGGAGTGTAAGAAAGTAACATTTATGAAGGAATTGGGGAAATGGCGGGCCCAGACTTGTTTCCGGGAAGGGGGGAATACATCCCCGGCACTCGAAGAAGGGTGTTAAGTTGCAGTTTTTAACTGTATGTAAGCGGTCCGGGAAAGGCAGTTGGGGTGAATGATGAAAGTTTTTCTTTTTTTGGGCCCCCCTGTTGGTGGGAAATGGCCCGGGTTGTTAATAAAAAAAAAAAAATAATAATAAGGTGCCCCCAAATTGTGTAAAAAAAGACTCCGGTTTATGATTTTTAGTTTCCCCATCCAAATTAAGGGTTTGGGTTCCAAAAGGTCTCTCAAATTCAAATTCAAAAATACGCAAAATTTCGAAGTAAAAAAAATTTTAATTTTTTTTTTTTTGTTTTTTAAGAGCTTTATATCTATATTAAATCATTATTGTTAATACGGGTCCCTTGGTACGTGGTCTTGGTTTATAAAATTTTTGAGTTTTATTCCCTCATAAAGGACTTTCGAGTTTTAAAAAAAATTGGATATGTACACACAACTTACACCCACCTCTACTTCGCCTATGGACTGCAATGATTGTAAAAATTAAAGAAATTTACACCAAGATGTTTTAAAGGGGCTTTCAGAGACTTAAGGAGACAGGCCCCCCTAAAAATTCCCTGAAAAAAGTTTCCCCCAAAGGGGGGAACCCCCCCCCTTTTTTCCCCGTCCCTTAACCAGCCTGGTGAACTTGTGACATTCGGTATCATATTTAAAGGATTTGGGGCTGAGAAGGATGTAAACAGGATATTTCATCTTGGTGGGCATTGGGGCTGGAGTTTGATTATGAAGATGGGGAAATTAATTCAACCCAGACAGTTCAACTGAAAACTCCAGGAAAAGGGAAAATGAAAAGGGGGCAGGGGGATAAGATTTGGAGGAAGATAAACCCAAAGGGTAACAGCAGCAGAAATCTTTTTTACTCATTTGGGGAAGGGGTGAAAAGAATCATAAGCAAACCTCAGACATTGAAAAAAAAATGAACTCACTTTCTGTTTTTAGAAGATAATGTCCTGCTGTATGACCCTGTTGGGGTTTTGATTAGTTTTTATTATAATAATGAAGATAATGTTTTGTATATCTTTTTCAAATGCCCAAAGAAAGTGGACAGAAAAAGAAAACAACTCTGGACGGTTTTTTAAAAACCCTTTTTACTGTTTCAGGCCCTTTCTGAAACTGTCATTTTTATTCGCTCATTTTTTGAAAAAAAAAAAAATTTTTTTTCATAAAAAATAAGAATCTTTTTCCCATGTAATGAACCAAATTCGAAATTTTTGGGTTTAAAATCATGGGGAATTTTTGCCCCCGCAAAGTTAGCGGGCTCGTGACAAAATGTGATTTGGGGTTTCGCCGACTTTAGCCCCATTTTCAGCCCAATTCCATTGTTCCAGTTGACCAAACTCATAGTATTTTTTTAGAAATTTCCCTTTTACTACAGCTATACAAGAAACCTCCCCTTTATAATTTGGACTACCCCCAAAAAAAGCCAATTTCAAAAAAGGGGCCAGAATAAACAAAGGGAACCTTTATGCACTAAAATAACATTGCTCTGTTCATTAGTCACACTCTTGGCCCCCTTATATTATTTTGCTTTCTATTTTGATTTTTTTTCTACAAAAAAATACAAACTTTCTGTTATCGACTACTGCAATTTTTGTAAAAAAGGTAAAAAAAATCGGAATGAAAGAATTTAGACCCCCCAGTTGACGTGTATTGGAGTGTGGTGTGATTTATTTACCCCCTGAACATTGGGGAAAAAACGAACTTTTCCCCCTACTTTGGCTCAGTTCAAGGTCGTTTTCATCATCAAAGTAATGAAAATCATCTCTATTTCTAAAAAAGTTTCCATTTTATCACCTAAACCATGAAAAAAGCGAAACAACGATAAATACTATAGAAAATACACCTCAAAGTGGCTTTTATTCCAAAAAAACGATCATTTTTTTTTTTTTCATTAGCAAAGTGTACTGCGGATTTTTTTTATTGGGGCACATGACCACACAGACCCTTCTCTCCATGTGGGCGACCCGCTTTCTCCCCCCTTTTTTGAAGTCGCAGAATTATTGATATACATAGTCAGAAACATTGGGTCGTAAGACTATTATCGTCGAAAACAGTCAAAGGGTTAAAGAGGCAGCAGTTGAAAGGAACTTTTCCTTTCAGCCAGTAACCTCTCTCCCCACCACCACCACCACCACCACCACCACCAGCAGCTCTTCCAGTGCAAGGTACAGTAAAAGTTTTTTTTTCTAGGGCCTTGAAATGAATTGTCATAAAACCGTGTATTTTGGGGTTTAAGTTACAATAGTTTTGAGGTAAACATGTCTTTTGGAATGAATTAACCCTTTGACTGTCGAAGGGCCCAATCCTGAAGTTGCTCCTGGTGTCGCAAAATATTCGAAAAAAAAAAATTATTTTTTCTTATGAAAATGTTAAGATTATTTTTCTGATTGTTTTAGTCCCAAAAAAAAATTTTTCCCATCAGTACTTACCGAGATATAGAGGCATGAAGTTTGCAGAAAATGAGCCATGTATGGCAACAGCGGCGACTGCCGCTCACCCGGTAAACTTTAGTTTACTTGTATTTGAAGGTTTGTTGTTTTTTTCACTATTTTATTTTTTCACATAACTTATGTGGCCTGTGAGACCAAAGTAAGGTGCAATGTACATATATACACTCGTTGTATACAACACAATAAGCACACAAACATAATTATCAATATATTGTTTACAAAACTTGTTTACAAAAACAAACAATACAAAAAATTGTTTATTACTATTGTTCTATAATATATATACCAATATACAGTCACTGAACATACTCCTAGAAGTTCTGTAGCTTGTGGAACTCTGTGAAACATGGTGTCATACACAGTGGTGTTTTACACTCCTCACACATAAAACATGGTGTCATACACAGTGGTGTTTTACACTCCTCACACATAAAACATGGTGTCATACACAGTGGTGTTTTACACTCTCACACATAAAACATGGTGTCATACACAATGGTGTTTTACACTCTCACACATAAAATCAGTGTGTGTGCATTTTTGTTGAATTTTTTTTTATGTGCAAAGACAAAACACCTCGTCTGAGCAGTTTTCTTCAAAGTATTAGCAGGCAGTTGTGTTTTATGTAGTTATCCTAGGTAAATGGTCGTGTGTCATCCTTCCTTCCTAATTTCCTTCATTCCTTTCCTACCTGGAGGCTACCTGGAGGGCATTCCACCTCTCTTCCTACATTCCTTCATCTGTCCTTCATTACTTTTTTCCTTCCTTTCATCTAGTCCTTCCTTCATTCCTGCCTTCCCTTCTTGCTTCTGGTTTCTATAATATATATACACATATATAGTCACTAGATACTTTCATAAAACTGCTATTATCACCCTTCAGCAAGCTTGTCTTGTGTGCGAGTGTGTGGCTTATAATTGTTTTGAGTCAGGAGTCGGCAGCTGTCAAAGTGACATATTGTCTCATTACTCACACCCCCTGCCGCTGTCAAAACAATGGGGTCGGATGCTGCTTCCCCCTCCATTCTATCTAATTATCTTTCTCCCTCATTCTATCTCTTTCAATCTGTCTCTCTTTCTCTCTCTCTGTCTATCTCTGTCTCACAGGTACACATAAATACAACTATACATAGTGTAAATTACCTAGGATAACCCCAAAAATCCAGACAAAGTGCTATACTCTGCTTGAAGATGTGAGTAAACGTGATGATGACACAGTCTTGTGGCTCTCTCTGAGACAGAGCTAGACGGATAGACAGGGAGTTTGGCAGACAGACAAATAGACAGACAGACAAATGTTTGTTCGTCGTCATCTCCTCCTCCTCCTCCTCCTCCTCCTTCTCCTCCTCCTCCTCCTCCTCCTCCTCCTCCTCCTCCTCCTCCTCCTCCTCCTCCTCCTCCTCCTTCTCCTCCTTCTCCTCCTCCTCCTCCTCCTCCTTCTTCTCCTTCTCCTCCTCCTCCTGGCTCTTGAGAGATGGACAGCTGCCCCCCTCCCTCCACCCTCGTTTACGCTCATCAAAGGTCAGCTCTTATCAGATGTTATCTCCCCTTATCTTGTCACTGTCATGGGGTGAACTGTTTTCATGCCTCAAGGGAACATATTATTACATATTATATTATTAGGTATTAGTATTATCTTATTCTTATTCTTATTCTTATTCTCTTCTTCTTATTCTTCTTCTTCTTCTTCTTCTTCCCCTCCTTCCACCTTCCACCTTCCTCCTCCTCCCTCCCTTCTTCCTCCTCCTCCCTCCTTCTTCCTCCCTCCCTCCTTCCTCCTCCTCCCTCCCACCTCCTCCCTCCTTTCTCCTCCCTCCTTCTTCCTCCTCCCTCCTTCTTCCTCCTCCCTCCTTCCTCCTCCTCCCTCCTTCCTCCTCCCTCCTTCTTCCTCCTCCCTCCTTCCTCCTCCTCCTTCCTCCTCCTCCCTCCTTCCTCCTCCTCCCTCCTTCCTCCTCCTCCCTCCTTCCTCCTCCTCCCTCCTTCCTCTTCCTCCTTCCTTCCTCCTCCTCTTCTTCCTCCTCCTCTTCTTCCTCCTCCTCTTCCTCCTCCTCCTCCTCCTCCATTGCTTTTGGTCTCAAACTCCTCGAAATCATGAAATTTATCTTCATTGACACTTCCATCTGTGTTAGAGCATCACTTGGGAAGAGAAGAGTCCCAGATTTGCAGGGAAGTCACATATTTCTTACCGCTAGACATGCTGAAAAAGGACGACTGAAATGGTATTCCCACAATGCACCACTGGCTCCCCGATTTTTTTTATATAGTGCACACTGACCATGGAGACCCATTCTCTCACATGTGGGCCTACCAGCTTTCTCCTGCTTGATTTGAAGCCGGTAGAATTTATGCGTATAGATACGTCAAACACGGTATCTCCTATGACGTACATATACGACCTCGACAGTCAAAGGGTTAATATTGTAACTTGAGGGACCACTGTATTGACATTCATAAGAACACCCAAAAAAATTTGAGCTTTTTAATAAAATCCCATGATTTGTTTTCAACTGTGGTCCCTCAAGGAATGTGCCTGGTGAGGGACTCTTGATCCATGGACTTGGACCTATCCTCCCTGTCCTTACCTGGAGTTTACCTGGAGAGAGTTCCGGGGGTCAACGCCCCCGCGGCCCGGTCTGTGACCAGGCCTCCTTAGGTCAGTGTCCCAGGATGCGACCCACACCAGTCGACTAACACCCAGGTACCCATTTTACTGATGGGGAACATAGACAACAGGTGGAAAGAAACACGTCCAATGTTTCTACTCTGGCTGGGAATCGAACCCAGGCCCTCACCGTGTGAAGCGAGAGCGTTAACCACCAGGCCACCAGAGCACCTTAGATAACATAATTGCCTTCTATTCCATGTATGACTCATACTGGTTTAGCACTCCCTTTTTCCCATTAATATAATCTAAAGTAATTTAGGTATTGTGCACTAAGCTAAAAATGTAACTCCACAAAAAACCTTGTGAAAAAATCTATTTCAAATTAACAAAATCAGACGAACCCCAACTCCCACCAACTGAAATAGCAAACAGACTCAATGTTTTCTTCTCCACCATAGGAAAGAATTTAGAAAGCACTCGATCTCAAACACCCGTCCATCAGACTACCTCACAGGCACCTACCTGCATACACTATTCCTAGCCCCAACCAACCTAACAGAGGTCTCGGTCATCATCAACACCCTTAAGAACAAGGCAGGAGACATAAACAACTTGCCTACTTTTATGTACAAAAAAGCTTCACAAGTACCTGACCAGCCAGGCTGTGGCTCGTACGTTGGATTGCATGCAGCCAGCAGTAACAGCCTGGTTGATCAGGCCCTGATCCACGAGACCTGGTCACAGACCGGGACGCAGGGGCGTTGACCTCCGGAACTCTCTCCAGGTAAACTCCAGGTAAATTATTGCAACACTTTAACAGATCCATTGAATCCTCCACCTTCCCAGTTCTCAAAATAGCAAGGGTTACCCCAATCCACAAAGGTGATCAAGCCGACTTGAATAATTATAGACTAATTTCTAACTTACCACTACTCTCTAAAATCTTTGAAAAATTAATTCATAGACGGATCTATTCCTACCTCATCTCAAACAACATACTAAACCCCTATCAGTTTGGATTCAGGAATAATATAAGCACAAATGATGCTACTATACACATGCTAGAGCTAATACAGTGGACCCCCGGTTCACGATATAAATCCATTCCTGAGAGCTCATCGTTAAACCAAAATTATCGGAAAGCGAATCAATTTTCCCCATAAGAAATAATGGAAATCAAATTAATCCGTGCAAGACACCCAAAAGTATGATAAAAAAACTTTTACCACATGAAATATTAATTTAATGCATATAATAATTACAAAACAAAAATAAAATAGAATAACAAGTAAAAAATTGACATTTGCCTTTAATGAAAATTGGTGTGATTGAGGGGAGGGAGGAGGGAGATGTCGAATTTTTTTAATTTTAAAGGGGGAATCCCCCTCCATTGGACTTGGGGTAGAAAGTTTTTTTCCGGGGGTTACTTCCCTTTTTCTTTTAAGCCACTAGGACCATTTGAAGTCAATGGATTCTGTCGCACAACATATCTGTCCATAAAGGGCCTTCCCTCGTTCCTTTAGTTTTCCTAAAGTGGTTCCAACTTTGTCTTACGGGTTTTGCCACACGGTTGCAGTAGCTGTCAGGTGTTTTTCATAAAAAAAGTTAGCATTTCAAGCCAATTTGCACACTTTTCTTTAATCTTTGAAGTGGGCCAACTTCGAAAAATTTTCTTTTCCCCCCTCTGAAGCATTTCCCCCCAGGCGGGCTTTTTCTGTTGAAGAATCTACACTCATCATGTTTATTTCGTCATTGTCCTCCCCACCAAGTTTTTCCCACACCTTCCCACTAACCCCCAAAACCCCAAGGATTTTCCCCCAAATCCCACAATGGTTTCCTAAACTGGGCATAGGTTTCCCAGGGTTAAACCTCAAAACCCTTCAAAATCCATTTTGTTTTACACATTTTGGAAAAGTTTTCTTCCAAAATTCAATTTTTTTTATTTTTTTTTTAAAAATTTTTTTTTAAATTTTTTTAAAATTTTAGAATCAATAATATCTGGGTCACTTCAAAGCATTTTCAAACATAGCTTTTGTTATATTTCTTGAAGTTGGAAAGACCTGCTGGTCCATGGCTGCGGGAGAGGAGGGGTTTTTAGGGGGAAAAAAATTTTAACCTTAATAAGCTCATGTCCCCACAAGTCCCCCTTCCCAAGTCTGTAATACCGGGGGTTGCAAACAACCCAGGAGGTACTTATGGTCAATTTTTTTTCATTAGGAAATTTTTCACTTTGGGGAAAAATGCATGGTGTAACCACCCCATAGAAAAAGCCCCTAGTGCCCCAGCCTTAGTTTTTGCCCTCCACAGCACCAAAAAATTACCCTTTGAGGATATTTTTTGGCCTGAACTCAGGGGAGTTTCTAGTGATACACCAATAAAGGCTTCACTTTGTAATCACCACAGCTTGGCACACATCAGAAGAGAAGCCTTCTTTCATAGGCTTATGCCCTGGAGTGCCTTTTCCTCCTGAGTAAAAAGCCCTGTTTGGGCAATTTCTTCCCCAAAAACAGGCCTTTTTTTGTCAGATTAAACACTTGTTCAGATTTCAACCCTTCCCTCTATGTACCCTTGAATTCATGCACATATTTTTCAGCCTTTTTGGGCTGAACTGGGACCTCACCATTCCTAATCACACATGTATGCCACACGATTCTTAAAATTTTTTAAACCAACCTTTTTCGACCTTAAATTTACTCACATCACCACTAGTTGCAGGCATTTTTCAATTTTAAATCCTCGTGCAACGGCCCCACCTTTTCACAAATGATCGCTTGAGAGATGCTATCTCCTGCTTCTGTTTTTCATTTATCCCCACCAATAACAAACTCTCAACATTTTCTAACACTTGCATGCGTTTCTAATCACATTGACCTTTTTCAAGAACACTTCCTTGATTGCCATTTCCCCTTTCCCAAATTTTTGATTGGGATTTTCTAACAACTTGGCCAGGTCCGACATGCCACTCCACTTTTATACTTTCAATTTTCTCTTTCTTTATTTCAGTAGTCATTAACACCCTTGGGCTCGTGGGGTTGGGCCAAAGCTTTCTTGGGGGCCCAGGTGACTTTTTTGCAGAAACAAAAACCAAAAAAAGTGATAATTTGGATAATATGGAATGTACCAATGTATCCTTAGATGCACGCACACTGACTGGCTTGTAAAAACTGGCACACACGGGGGAGTTCAGGCCCCACTGGACACGCTCGACGAACGACGCATACTGGGGTTTTTTTAAAAAACCGAGGCAAATTTTTTTTTAATAATGCTTCGGATCCGATTTTTTCGGAACCGATGGTTCGCGAACTGGGGGTCCACTGTAAACTGCTCCAAAAAGAAAAATCCCCTGGAAATTTTTATTGACTTACGAAAGCTTTTGATACAGAAAAACCATGAATGCTCCCCACTAAATAACACACTAGGTATAAGAGGCCACTCCCTCAAATACCCAAAGCATACCTTTTAACAGAAGCCAACAGTTAACAAAAGGGCAAACTTTCCCCCCAGCCACTCACAGTAAATCCCCCAGGGGAATTCCTAGGGCCACTCCCTTTTCTCATCACCAATGACCACCAATCATCACAGCTACTCAAACCCATATTTTGCAGAGAACTACTACGTCTTCCACACCCAGACCCCCATACCGTCAACCCGTCAATGCGAATTGCAGAAAATATCTACCCACAAAACCCATTTCTTTAGTTTGGGAACCAAGTGCAAATTTTCCCTTAACATAACATAAAGACCACCCATCACAAACTCACAGAGAAAAATTCTACCTAGACAGTACCTCAAATTCCAGACACATAACAACAAATTTCCAAAAAAATCCAAAGACAGTAGGCATACATCAAAGTATGGTACATGTTCCACAAACACTCTCCTTACCTGAACTCACTCATCTACCCTTATCTACATATGGAATTTGTGCATGGGGGTCAACAGCACTAAAAACACCTAAGGGCCCCAATAACCCCGCAAAAGGCTGCATAGAATAAAAAAATTCCCCCTCCGACAGCTAACTCCACCTTTATTCAAAAGTCTAAATATGCTCACCATAAAGGACATTCACATTTATTCATGTGTTTACTACATACTACAATATGCACAAACATAAACCCTCCACTCAAACTTCTCCTCACCAACCTTAACAGGACACACGACCATAACACAAGACACAGATCTCTTTTTGATGTACCCCGTGTCTATATCACACTGTGTAAAAACTCTATCATACAAAGGGCCCCAAAATCTGGAATTCATTACCAGAACATACTAAAGAAACCAGGCCTGAAAATCAATTTAAGACTCTTCTAAAAAAACCACTTACTTGCCCAGGACATAATAATCAACACTCAGTATTTAACATTACCAATAATTCTCCCAATTACTTAAATCTTAAAACTTCAAGACAAGAAATAGCAAATTGATCATCTTGTTTGTTATACATTGTAATGTGACAAATTTGTACAGCTGTAATGCTTCAGTATCAATATGTTCAAATTTCATTGTTTCAAATACTCAATTGTACTTTATATTGTAAATTGTTTACTGTAATTTTTAACACTGAACCTTTCATTGCTTCTTAATTTTAAGTTAATTTTAAGCCTGTCCATAATGCTCTGCATACAAGGGGCTTTTGGCATGTTCACCCAACTACTATAATTCCTTGTACAACTATGTATCATGTCCAAATAAGCTATATGAATATGAATATATGGGTGAAGCCCTTCAATAATAACACTCAGAGTACACATTTTAGGAAGATCGCAAATTTAGGAGTTTGCTTTAATATAAATTACCCAGTATTACGTGAGCAAGCCCATCTTCTGGCCACGTAGTTTATATTTCAGTTGTCCGTTGTTTACTTTATTACAATAAAATGAAATTATTGTCCATACCTCATTATGGGTGGTTTGTATTTTTGAATCCATATTCACCATAGACTTCTGCAATCATTATTTCACTGCCACCATCTCTATACTAGTTGACAGTAATGATCTGGTTGTAGTAATCCAACACTAAAAGGCTAATTTTAGTGAATTTTATTGAATATCCACATAGAGCAAATGAAGGACTGCAATTTAATAGTGTTTTTGTTTGTACGTATTTTTTATTTTGTTGTAAATTCCAGATATCTGTCCATTCCTTACAATTATGTAAATACAGTGGTCCCTCAATAATCGACCGGCCTGAAAGTCGACCATTTCGGAAATCAACCGGTTTTTTCGACAAAATATTGACTCGGAAATTGACCGAAATTCGTTTATCGACCCGTCTCGACCCGTCGTCCCAGACGCGTATGCACGAGGTAAGCGGGCCTCGACCCGCCTCAGCCTTCCTTCCCAGCCAGTGTGCCATTGTTTACCAGTTAGCGGCAGTCCCCCACGTGCTCCAGTGAAATATTTCATAATATTTCATTTATTTTAGTGCTTGCAAGTTATTTAAGTGCTAAAAAAGCTACCAGGGCTCCAAAGAAAGCTCCTAGTGCCAAACCTTTGGTAAAGAAGGTGAAAATACACCATTAAATTTTTAAGAAAAACATCATTGAACAATATGATAGTGGCGTACGTGTGGGCGAACGGCGAGGATGTATAACAAAAATCATTCAACCATATCTTCCATCATAGCCATGGAAAGGAAATCAAGGACGCTGTTGTTGCAAAGGGGGTAAATATGCTGACAAAATGAGATCACCAGTACTGGAAGAGGTTGAGAAGTTATTATTGGTGTGGATAAATGAAAAACAATTAGCGGGAGACAGTCTTATGACCTCGATTATTTGTGAAAAGGCTAGGCAGTTGCATGAAGATTTGGAAAATAAATTGCCTGCAAATATGGTGAAGTGAGTGATTTTAAAGGCCAGCAAAGGCGGTTTTGAGAGATTTAAGAAGCGTACTGGCATAGACAGTGTGGTAAGGCATGGAAGATGGAGATGGAAGAAGGTGCCTTCTCAGAAATTAAGATTTTTACTATGTGGGGTAAGATGGAAAGATTTATGGAGAAACATCACCCAGAGAAGGATGTTCCCAAGCCATATCGGCAACTTGTACAGTGACAGAGTCTTGGCCCATTTTAGGGAAGTTTTAAAGAGACCCCCAGAAACAGAGCTCTCTGCACAGTTATTTTGCGAGACAGGACTCCAGTGACTCTCAAGCTGGTCCTAGTGGCATTAAGAAACAGAGAAAAGAAGCAAAACCCCCGAAAAGCAAATTGGTACCTGAGGTGTTTCTGGAAGGGGATTCCCCCTTCCAAAAATATAAACAATCCACTCTCTCCTCCTCCTCCAGTCTCCCATACACTAAGAAAATCTCCAATAAAGGTAAGTGTTATGCTGTTAATGTTTCATTCATCATTTCCCATTGTATTGTTTATGTACTACATGAATATTTCATGTAAAAAATTTTTTTGTTTTAATACTTCTGGGTGTCAGGAACGGATTAATTGAATTTACATTATTTCTTATGGGGAAAATTGATTCGTAAATCGACCATTTCGATAATCGACCGGCTTCCAGGAACGGATTACCGTCGATAATCGAGGGACCACTGTAGCTATATACTTAGTTTAAGTTGAAATGACCTTTTATTATTTTTTTAACACAGCAGTTGCAAGCTAATTAAAAAAAGTACTGTGTAAAAAAGTGGATATGTTATCACCAGTTTCATGCAGTAATCTTAGCCCTTTCAGAGTCAAGACCCCTGATCTCAAGCTTGCTCTCAGGGTTAATAATAATAATATTTTTTATTATTAATTTTTATCACAAACCCGGGCCCTTTCCCACCCCAAAGGGAGGGTGGCCCGAAAAAGAAAAACTTTTTACCATCATTCACTCCATCACTGTCTTGCCAGAAGGGTGCTTTACACTACAGTTTTTAAACTGCAACATTAACACCCCTCCTTCAGAGTGCAGGCACTGTACTTTCCCATCTCCAGGACTCAAGTCCGGCCTGCGGTTTCCCTGAAAACCCTTCATAAATGTTACTTGCTCACACTCCAACAGCACGTCAATATTAAAAACCATTTGTCTCCATTCACTCCTATCAAACACGCTCACGCATGCCTGCTGGAAGTCCAACCCCCTCGCACAAAAAACCTCCTTTAACCCCCCTCCCTCCAACCCTTCCTAGGCCGACCCCTCCCCCCGCCTTCCTTCCACTACAGACTGTTTACACTCTTGAAGTCATTCTGTTTCGCCTCCATTCTCTCTACATGCCCCGAACCACCTCAACAACCCTTCCTCAGCCCTCTGGACAACAGTTTTGGGTAATCCCGCACCTCCTCCTAATTTCCAAACTACGAATTCTCTGCATTATATTCACACCACACATTGCCCTCAGACATGACATCTCCACTGCCTCCAGCCTTCTCCTCGCTGCAACATTCATCACCCACGCTTCACACCCATATAAGAGCGTTGGTAAAACTATACTCTCTACATTCCCCTCTTTGCCTCCAAGGACAAAGTTCTTTGTCCCCCACAGACTCCTAAGTGCACCACTCACTCTTTTTCCCCATCAATTCTAGATTCACCTCATCTTTCATAGACCCATCCGCTGACACGTCCACTCCCAAATATCTGAATACGTTCACCTCCCCCATACTCTCTCCCTCCAATCTGATATTCAATCTTTCATCCCCAAATCTTTTTGTTATCCTCATAACCTTACTCTTTCCTGTATTCACCTTTAATTTTTCTTCTTTTGCACACCCTACCAAATTCATCCACCAATCTCTGCAACTTCTCTTCAGAATCTCCCAAGAGCACAGTGTCATCGGCAAAGAGCACCCTGTGACAACTCCCACTTTGTGTGTGATTCTTTATCTTTTAACTCCACGCCTCTTGCCAAGACCCTCGCATTTACTTCTCTTACAACCCCATCTATAAATTTTATTAAACAACCACGGTGACATCACACATCCTTGTCTAAGGCCTACTTTTACGGGGAAAAAATTTCCCTCTTTCCTACATACCTAACTTGAGCCTCACTATCCTCGTAAAAACTCTTCACTGCTTTCAGAAAACTACCTCCTACACCATACACTTGCAACATCTCCCACATTGCCCCCCTATCCACCCTGTCATACGCCTTTTCCAAATCCATAAATGCCACAAAGACCTCTTTAGCCTTATCTAAATACTGTTCCCCTTATATTTTTCACTGTAAACACCTGGTCCACACACCCCCTACCTTTCCTAAAGCCTCCTTGTTCATCCTGCTATCCTATTCTCCCGTCTTACTCTTAATTCTTTCAATTATAACTCTACCAAAACATTTTAAACCAGGTACACTCAACAGACTTATCCCCCTATAAATTTTTGCACTCTCTTTTACCCCCTTTTGGGCCTTTATAAAAAGGGAACTATGCATGCTCCTGCCAATCCCTAGGTACCTTACCCTCTTCCATACATTTATTAAATAATTGCCACCAACCACTCCAAAACTATATCCCCACCTGTTTTTTAACATTTCTATCTTTATCCCATCAACCCCGGGCTGCCTTACCCCCTTTAAATTTTACCTACTGCCTCACGAACTTCCCCCACACTCACAACTGGCTCTTCCTCACTCCTACAAGATGTTATTCCTCCTTGCCCTAACACGAAATCACAGCTTCCCTATCTTCATCAACATTTAACAATTCCTCAAATATTCCCCTTTCCCTCTTCCCAATACCCTACCTCTCTCCATTTAATAACTCTCCTCTCCTATTTTTAACTGACAAATCCATTTTTTCTCTAGGCTTTCTTAACTTGTTAATCTCACTCCAAAACTTTTTCTTATTTTTAACAAAATTTTGTTGATAACATCTCACCCACTCTCTCATTTGCTCTCTTTTTACATTGCTTCACCACTCTCTTAACTTCTCTCTTTTTCTCCATATACTCTTCCCTCCTTGCATCCCCTTCTACTTTGTAAAAACTTCTCATATGCTAACTTTTTCTCCCTTACTACTCTCTTTACATCATCTTCCACCAATCGCTCCTCTTCCCTCCTGCACCCACTTTCCTGTAACCACAAACTTCTGCTGAACACTCTAACACTACATTTTTTAAACCTACCCCATACCCTCTTCGACCCCAAATTTCCTAATGCTCCATTAGCCCATCATCCTCCAATAGCTGTTTATATCTTACCCTAACTGCCTCCTCTTTTAGTTTTATAAACCTTCACCTCTCTCTTCCCTGATGCTTCTATTCTCCTTGTATCCCATCTACCTTTACTCTCAGTGTAGCTACAACTAAAAGTGATCTGATATATCTGTGGCCCCTCTATAAACATGTACAACCTGAAATCCCACTCAACAGTCTTTTATCTACCAATACATAATCCAACAAACTACTGTCATTTCGCCCTACATCATATCGTGTATACTTATTTATCCTCTTTTTCTTAAAATATGTATTACCTATAACTAAACCCCTTTCTATACAAAGTTCAATCAAAGGGCTCCCATTATCATTTCCCCCTGGCACCCCAAACTTCCCTACCACACCCCTCAAAAATTTTTCTCCAACTTTAGCATTCAAGTCCCCTCCCCACAATTACTCTCTCCTTGGTTCAAAGGCTCCCTATACATTCATTTAACTCCCCCCAAAATCCTCTCTCTCCTCTGCTTTCCCTCTTTTCCGGGTGCATACACGCTTTTATGACCCACTTCTCGCTCCAACCCTTTACTTTAACCACAAAAATTTTTGAATTTACACATTCATATTCTCTTTTCTCCTTCCATAACTGATCATTTAAAATTACTGCACCCCTTCCTTTGCTCTAACTCTCTCAGATCTCCAGATTTAATCCCATTTTTTTCCCCCCCCGAAACTCCCACCCCCTTCAGCTTTGTTTCCTTAGGGCCCGACACCAACTTTTTTCATTTATAAAATCAGCAATCATCTGTTTCTTGTCATCCGCACTACAACCCGCCATTTAACAACCCAGTTTTATAAAGTTTTTTTTCTTCTCTTTTTTGTAATTGTCTACAGGAAAGGGGTTACTAGCCCATTGCTCCCGGCATTTAGTCGCCTCATACGACACCATGGCTACGGAGGAAAGATTCTTTTTTCCCCTTCCCCCGGACAATAAAGAAATAAAAAAGAAAAAGAGCATTTAGAAAAGAAAAAACCTAGAGATGATATATATAATCTGTCGTGTCTGGAAGTGTGCCCCAAAATGTAAGAGGAGTGCAAATATCCCCTTTTTCTTAGCGGTTTATGGACAGAAAAGAAAACCCGCAAACCCCCCCATCATGCAAAACAGTTACAGGTTTTTGTTTCACATCACTGGGAGGGCGTAGTACTTTCCCGGGGGGTTGCTGTCTACCAACCAAATACCAACCTAACTAATAAAAAATATCTTTTTTACACAATACAGTACAAATATACAGCCCTACTGACATCAATGACAACTACTATTTATAAAAAGCCGTTGTTATGCGAGCATTTTCGGCAAATTAGGCAGATTTTTTCCCAGGATGCAACCC
>NC_069438.1:21272890-21288195 GCF_026875155.1 Cherax quadricarinatus
TAAAAAAACCCTTAGACCCTTACAACCAAAAATTTTTTTCATTTAAATAAGTACCAAAGGTAACATTTTTAAAATGCATGAGTAATATACAATACAGCATATACATTGTAACATACACTTATATATTTTTTTTTAACATGTCGGCTGTTTCCCACTGAGGCAGATTAACCCCAAAAAAAAAGAAAGAAAAACCTTTCATCATTTAACACTTCACTATCATTCATACATAATCACTGTCTTTGCAGAGGTGCTCGGATACAACAGTTTAGATGTCACTCCAAACACCCAAATATCCCAAACCCCTCCTTTAACCCTTAAACTGTCCAAACGTAGATCTACGTTTTTCAACATTTGAAAGTATGTAAAAAAAGTAGATCTTCTTTTCTTTTTTTATATTTGAAAAAGTGTAAAAAAAACCTTGATCTACTTTTTTTTTTTATTTTATTTGAAAATTGTAAAAAAAACCATAGATCTATTTTTTGGAGAAACTACGTATGTGAACGTAGATCTGCTTGACAGTTTTAACCCTTCAGGCCCAAAGGGCCCAAATCTGAAGTGGTGCCCCAGTGTCCAAAATTTAAAAAAAAAATTTGTTATTTTTCTTATGAAAGGGTTTAGAACTTTTTGTGAAGGTAATAAAACAAAAAGTACAAAAATTTGATGGAAAACTGACGAAATTATACTCTCGCGAATTTTGATGTGTCAGCGATATTTACGAATCGGCGATTTTGCCGACTTTGACTCCCATTTTAGGCCAATTACATTATTCCAGTAAACCCAAATTCTTAGCTATTTCACTAGTATTACTTCTATTCTATCGATTGAGCACAAGAAATCGCCAAGTCAACTGTTTCAACTACAAATTAAAGTGATGGGAAATTGTTAATTTGGCCATTTAACACAAAGTTCAAAATATTCCAATTTCAAAATAGGGCCAGAATAAACAATTAGTATTCCTGGAACTAAACTAACATTTCCTCTGTTCATTAGTTATGTTTTGAGGCTTTACAAAAAAATTTCCCATTTTGATTTTTTATTCACATAATGAATTTTTATTCACACCAAAAAATAGAAGATTTAAATGTTATGCAATACTGTAATAATTGTATAAATATCATCACCAATTTGTGAATGCATATTAGACCCACCAGCTGGGGTGTATTAGACGTGTGAGTCGTTTGTTTACTCTTGAATATCGGCAAAAATTTAACATTTTTGTACTTTGAGCTCAGTTTCAAGCCATTTCCCCTGCTAAAACCAATTTAAAATCATCTCTATTTCTGTAATATGTCTTCCATTCTATCAAATGAGACCAAGAAATCGCAAATACAACTATAAAAAACATACGAAAAAACACTGTAAAGTCGGTTTTAATCAAAAAAATCATGATTTCAGTTTTTTTCTCTCATTATACACAGTGTGCTGCAGGATCTGTTTTATGTGGTGCACACATACCACATAGATGTATTTTCTCATATCTAGCCCAAATGTACCACTCACAGTTTATCAGAGTGAGCTGAGCTCATGACGTAGATCTATGGTTTCGACCCTGAACGTAAAGCCGTAGATCTACGGGACGGACCCTGAAAGGGTTAAGGGTTAAAGTGCGGCTTGTACTTCCCATCTCCAGGATTCAAGTCTGGTTAACCAATTTCCCTGAATCTCTTCACAAAATGTTATCCTGTTCACACCCACAGCTCGTCAGGCCCAAAAAAACATTTATCTCCATTTACTCCTATCTTACACGTCACACATCTTGCTGAAGTCTAAGCCCTTTACAACCAAAAAACCCCCTTTACCCCCCCCTTAAAATTCCAGGACGACCCCTACCCCTTTCCCTTCCCTTTTTACACAGATTTAAAAACTCCCAAATCATTCTACATTTTTTCACCTATCTAAAAGACCAATCATTCAACAACCCCTTTTGAGCCCTTTTTAAAAATACTTTTTGAACTCCAACCTCCTAATTTCCACACTAAAAATTTCCGATAATTTTTACACCACCTTTCCCCTTAGACACATCCCACTGCCTCCACCTCCTCCTTCGCAGCATTTTCAACCCCTATAAAACTGTTGGAACCACTATACCCTCTACATTTTAAAAATGGCATTTTTAAATTAAAACCCCGACGTTTCAGGGACATTTTTATACATGTAACTCTTTTGAGCCAATGGTTTGCATAACAACCAAAAATTTTACGGCTTCAAAAACAAACGGGAGAAAAACTGGGAGGCCCACATGGGAAGAAGGGTCTGTTGGTCAGTGGTGCGTATAAAAAAAATCCTGCAGCAAAAAGTGCTAATGAGAAAAACTCCCACCGGGTTTTTTGATTAAACCGCCGACTTTGAGGTGTATTTTCGATAGTTTTTATGATTTAATCTCGTTTTTTGAGTCACATTTTAAAGAATGAAAACAATTATAGAAATATGGTGATTTTGATGGTTTTTAATAGAAAAGATCTTGAAAGGAGCTCAAAAGCAGGGAAGTGTTTGATTTTTGCTGAGTTCAAGATAACAAATGGCGCATTGCCCCCAAAAAATGTCCAACTAGCCATTCTAATATGGAGTCATGAATGGGGGGACATTATTTACACAAATTTTTCAATATGAAGAAATCTGCATAAATAAATTTCTATTTTTTTGTTTAATAAAATTCAAAAAGAAAGCAAAGTAATATCAAAGGGGGGCCTGGAGATTTGACTAAATGAACAAAAAAAAAGTTTTTTTAGACCCCGGGAAATGTCTCCCTTTAAATTTTTTTCTGGACCCAAATTTTTAAAATTTGGCATTTTTTTTTTAAATTTCATAAAGGGGCCCAAATTTTTTCCCAAATTTTTCTAAACCACTTTTTTTTTGGGTATTTTGAAATCAGAAAAGGGGCAGTTTCTTGTACTCAATTAATAGAACAAATGGATTTTCTAAAGAAATCCTATATTTTGGCCCAACTGGAAAAATTGGAATTAGCCGAAAATAGGGCTCAAATTGAGCAAAATCCCCAAATTTTCTTTAATTTCCCCCGAGTCCAAACTTCGCGAAGCGTAATTTCCCTAATTTTTTCCCTCAAAATTTTTTTAAATTTTGGTGTTTATTTCCATTTAAATTTTTTTTTTTCCCCATTATGGGACTGCGTGCTGCAGGATTTTTTCATATGGTTTCACACGAACCCCCAAAAAGACCCTTTCTCTCGCATGTGGGGCCTACCCCGGTTTTTCCTGCTTGATTTTAAGCCGCTAGAAAAATTTTCCTATAAATGTCCGAAAAAGTTCGGGATAAGAAAGTATATATACGAAACCAAAAAAAGTCCCAAAAGGGTTTTAAAACCTATATTTTCACATAAAAAATTTAAAGGCCAACGGAATTTTGGGGGCTGAATGGTGGGGCATTAAGGAGGGACAATTTTCGCAACCTATTGGGCCCCCAAATTCCCCAAAAAACATCTACCAAAACAGTAATACAATCCCGTTTTTTGAAAGTGGCCCCGAGTTCCCCCAGTTAGTGGGTGGGGAAAAGTTTGGAGTGACATCAAAATATCGTACTGAGCACCCTGCAAAGACAAGTGATTTTTGGGAAATTAGGGGGGAAAATGTTTTTTTTTTGGGGCAACCCCGCCCATTGAGAGATAGTCAACGTTTTAAAAAAAAAAATTATTTTGGGGATGATTAAAAAAGATTAAACAGAGAAGGGGGGCATAAAGTTGTGAATGGGAGAATTGGGCCCCCCATTTGCAGAACATTTTGGGGAAACTTTAAAACTAAAATACAAAACTAATTCCCCTTTTTATATATAAGGACATTAAGGGTTCATAAACAAATAAATTTACAGCGGTACTTATTATAAAAACAAAGACTTAAAATTGAAATTTTAAAAAAAAATTTGCCCCACCTAAATGAAGAATCCGGGACATATACAAAAAAACCAGGGCACGACTTAGGGAAGTTTTTGAACCATTGATCGTTGAACTCTCCTGCCCAGCATGCCCCCACAGTCAACTGTTTGAAGGAAATAGCACCACCTTTTTAAGGGGGTTAATTCACCTAATTTTTTTGAAAATTCCCCTCTAGGGAGGTTTCCCTTTATGCGGTGAAGGGGGTCTTTATCGGGGAAATTTGGGTTGTGCTCCCTTTTTCCGAATTGAGCCTAATGCCTCCCCTTCCCCCCCAGAGCTGTATAATTCCATGGGGTTTTCGCTCCCTGATTTTAATAATCTTTTAAAAAAGTACAGAGTTATAGACCCTTTTGGGTTTAGTCTTATATTAATTATTTCTTACAAATCAGTCCGTTTCCCACCAAGGTAAGGGACCCAAAAAGAAAAAACACTTTTCATTGTCACCCCTCTATCACGTCTCCAAGGGACAGTGAGGAGGAGGATGAAACAATAAAAAAAATTATTATTTGAAATGTATAGTAATGAAATTTCAGGTCAATTACTCATTAAAATTTTCTACCATGACAAAAATGGGGGAAAGGGATGTTTAATTTTAAGTTTCTGTACTGTACTGTTTCGTATTCTGGCAATACACTATTGAATAGTGATGCGGGAATTTACCACGCATTTTTTTAAAGTCACTAAATTAAATTCATTTTTCTTTGGGGCAAGGCATCTTGGCTGTTTTGTGGTTTTTCTACCTTCTCCTAGCCTAAGCCAACTACCTTTTTAACTCCTGGTAACTGACACTTACAATACAGATCATATTCATTTGGTTTTTTCATGCCAAAATGTCATGGTTCTAAAACATATAAACATTTTTTTTTAATTTTTTAAAAATAAGATCATTTGATTTTAAAAAATTTTCAGCAAAACTGACTGTAACATTTAAACACTGAGAGGCACTAACAGCTTCCTTAACCTGTTTTTAACTGTCCAAATGTACATCACGTTACTGCCCCGCTCCAAACGTAGATCAACATTTTTTTTTTCCCGCCTCAAAATTTGGCACGACTGGCCTGAGATGCCCGCCAGTATAAATGGGTCTTAAAACTTGGTGTGCGCAGTATTAAAAAAAATCTGGGACGCTTAGTACCTTGTGGGAACACCAGTTCAATTGAGCGCCAGCTAGAGCAAACACCAGGGATTCACTGATGTCATGTCATATTAATACTCCCCTTTTAAGAGGAAAGTGATGTTAACCCTGAGTTTAGTGGTTTTGAGATGAATGTGGCCACAAGTGGTTGAGGAAATATTAAAAACTTCAATAATAACCCATGTGCAACATTTGTGCAATATCCTTTCAATTTTTTATACCACTGGAAGTGTCATCCTGCCAGAATGTCCTTCAAACCTATGTCCTAAAAGAAACAATTCTGGAACACGTGTAATACGTGTTTGGCAGGCCAGCTGGTTGGCTGGCTGATTGACTTTGGCTATCTCTATCTCCATCTGTCTGTGTCTCTGTCTCTATCTCTGTCTCAAAGGTACACATAAATACAGTTTTTTATACATAGTATAAATTACCTAGGATAACATCAAAAAATAAGAGAAACTTTCGTTTTCTTTTTGGGCCACCCTGCCTTGGTTGAATACGGCCAGTTTGTTGAAAAAAAAAAAATCCAGACAAAATGCTATACTGTGCTTATAGATACAAGGTCTAATAAGCATGACTGGCAAGTAATACGCATTTTCACTTGTTCAGGAATCAGACGTGACAACACTGCATCGTGTGTAATGCCTGTTAGGTCATGAGTGGCTCTCTCTGACACAGAAAGAGTCAAGCAGACAGAGGCAGGAAGACAAACACACAGGCAGACAGATAAGCAGAGACACAGATAAACAGTTAGGTACACAGACATTGTTTATGTGTAACAGTGAAAACAAATAAAGCCAAGGCAGTGCACATCAAGTGTCACTCTACTGCTGCACTGTCAGCAGTGGAGTGACACTTGTCTTACACTGTGCATCAAGGAGTTTCATATATACAGCCTCTCCTCACTTTAATGATGGAGTTCCTTTCCTAAGACCACATCAGTAAACGAATTCGTCGCTGAGTGAGGAGCATATTATAATGGTAGTGGGTTTGTGTTAACCATCTTTGATATTGTTTTTAATGTCACTTTTGCACTATTTATAACATTCTGGTATACTATTTTTAAATGTTTATACAGTAGTACAGTATACTGTACATTGTATCAAACAGAATAGAGGAAATCAGCTCTAATATACAGTGAACCCTCGACCAACGATTTTAATCCATTCCAGACAGCTTGTCCTTAGCAGAATTTATCGTTAGCCAAATTAATTTTCCCCATAAGAAATAATGGAAATCCAATTAATCCATTCCAGACAGCCAAAAGTATTTAAAAGAAAAATTTTTTTTACATGAAATATATATTTCCCTACAAAGAAAACAATGAGACAAGCACAATAAATACATAAATAATAAAATGACACTTTCATTGAAGAGTACTGATGAGTGATGAGACACTTTTTCTTGAACACACTGGGATTTTCACTTTGCAATCCCCACTAGCATTACAACAAAACATGAGAGTTAGCCTGTCTTTCATAGGCTTGTGTCCTGGGAGTGCCTTTTCCTCCTGAGTAATGTAGGTCCTGTTTGGCATTTTCTTCCAGAACAGGCCTGTTTCATCACAATTGAACACTTGTTGAGGTTGGAATTTTTCAGGTTCACCATGCCTTATCATACTGTGTATGCCACTATTATTTTTAAATCTCTCAAACCAACCTTTGCTGGCCTTAAATTCACCAATACGAGCACTAGTTCCAGGCATTTTTTCCTGTTCACCTGAATGTTAGTCGACTGGTGTAGGTCGCATCCTGGGGGACAAGATTAATCCTTTCAGGGTCAATAGGCCCTCTCCCAGTCTTGTTCTCAGGGTCAACAAATTTAAAAAAAAAAATTATTTTTTCTTTTGAAAAGATAGAGAATCTTTTCCCAATCATAACGACACCAAAAGTATGAAATTTGATGGAAAACTTACGGAATTATGCTCTCGCAAAGTTAGCGGTCTCGACGATGTTTACGCATTGGCGATTTTGCCCACTTTGAGCCCTATTTTCAGCCAATTCCAGTGTACCGGTCGACAAAAATCATAACTATTTCGCTAGAACTCCATTTTTTCTATCGAATGAGTACAAGAAACCATACCACCCATTTACCGATTTCAACTATCCAATAAAATGGTCAGAATTAAGCAATTTTGCCAATTTCACACAAATTTCAAAAGATGCCAATTTCAAAATAGGGTCCAGAATAAACAAGACATTCCTGGCACTAAAATAACATTTCCTCTGTTCATTAGTCACATCCCCACGCCCCTCTTACATTTCTTTTGCTTTCCACTTTGAATTTTTATTCTCACAAAAAATAGAAGATTTACTGTTATGCAGACTACTGCATTAGTGTAGAAATGGTATAAATAATATCAGCGCACTTGTGAAAGAATATTAGACTCACCAGTTGACGTGTATTGGACGCATAGCATGATTTGTTTACTTCTGAACTTCGGCAAAAATCAAAGATTTCTGTTACTTTGAGCTCAATTTCAAGGTGCTTTTCATTGCAAAACCAATCAAAATTGTCTCAATTTCTGTAATATGTCTTCCATTCTATAAAATGAGGCCAGGAAAACTAGAATGCCATCATAAATACCATACGAAAATACAGTGCAAAGTCGCTGTTTTAAACCAAAAACACTGTCAAAGATTTTTTTTTTCTCATTACGCACTGTGTGCCGCAGTTTTTTTTTTTATACTGTGCACACTGACCACATAGACCCATTCTTTCATATGTAGGCCTACCAGTTTTCTCTCACTAGATCTGAGGGCGCTAGAATTTAGGCGTACTAGTAGGTCAAAAACCCTGGTGCATAAGCCGTACTAGTACATCAGAAACCCTGAAAGGGTTAAGGACCCCAGTGGAAATAAGTTAGACAGTCCTCGATGACGCACTGGCTTTCTTGGGTTATCCTGAGTGGCTAACCCTCTGGGGTTAATTGTTTCTGGGAATTATTTCTCGTTAACCCACACCAACAACACTCTCTCACATCTTTGAGTAATACAGCTGACAGTGGTGCAGCACGAGCAGCTGACTGTGGTACAGTAGCCCTTGATGGTGGTGCAGCAACAGTAACAGCTGACCATGGTACAGCAGCAGCTGACAGTGGTACAGCAGTAGCTGACAGTGGTACAGCAGCAGCTGACAGTGGTACAGCAGCACCTGACTGTGGTACAGCAGCAGCTGATGGTGGTGCAGCAACAGCTAACCGTGGTATGATAGTATTTCAATAGTATTTCTCACCCTTTTTACCACAGGGTTGGCACTAGAAGCTTTCTTTGGGCCCATGTGGCTTATTTAGCAGTTACAAGCACTAAAAACAATGGAATAAATACAAAATATATCGCAGGTATGCTTGAAACCGTCCACCCTGCTTGTAAGAAAGGCACACTAGCTGAAGCAGGGCAGCTGAGGCACTCAGGCTGGATGGACAGGCGGACACGTTCGGGATGACTGTTCTTACCCGAGTTTTTTCAGCGTTGGTCGAGCCAATATTTTTACACAATAACGCATCATTGCCCGATTTTATCGTTAGTCGATGCCATCGTTGGTCAAGGGTCCACTGTACATTATTTAGGTATGCATAGTGGTCAGAGAGCCCGTCGTAAGACCAAGTTGTTGGTAAAACGAGTATTGCTGGGACCTATAAATACTTTGTATATATCTAGACAATAGTATGTGACCAAGGCAGATGAAAATGTTCACCTGTCAGTGTGTTTGTGACACTATCTGAGTACTGTTTCAGTACCTAATACAGCCTCTCCTCACTTAGTGACGTACTCGTTTACCGATGACTCGGACTTATGATGGGCTCTCCGACCAGTTTGCATACCTAAATAATGTATATTAGAGCTGATTTCCTCTATTCTGTTTATTACAATATACAGTACAACAAATGTATAAACATTTAAAAATATACCAGAAATGTTATAAATGGTGCAAAGGTGACATTAAAACAATATCAAAGATGGTTGACACAAACCCACTACCATTATAGTATGCTCCTCACTCAGTGACGAATTCGTTTACCAACGTGGTCTTAGGAAGAGAACTCCGTCGTTAAGTGAGGAGAGGCTGTATTAGTGTCAGAACAAAGATTGGCTATGAAATCACAAGAACTACTACAAATTGTAATTATCAGAACATAAAAATTACATAAATTAAAAAAAATAAAGAAAGAAACCAAGGTATATTGGCAACATTTCTGCAAGCGGCAGGACTCCACATTGCCGTCAGGTGAGCATTCAGCGAGTACTGACTCTTAAATTTTTTATTTTTTGGTCTTATTACACACAGAAAATTGCCCTCTTTGAAATATAACATGTGCGGTAACGGTATTTTTAACTAGGAAACATTCACCACAAATGGCAAAACACTTCGTTAAGATATCCTAATACTACACATTACATCACATTTATTGATGTTATATATCATATCCTACCCAGGTGTCTGACACCTGGGTAGGATATGATATATAACAGACATTGCTGTAATATATAACTCTATCTCTATTGCATTCACACTCACATTTCTCATACTCTCTCACTTTCATACTCTCATTCTCTCATACTCTCATTCTTTCATACTCTCATTCTCTATCTCATATTCACTCTTGTTCTCACACACAGAGAGGTGTATGAGTAAATATACTTGAGAGGTATACTTACCACAATTTCTTCATGGTCAATATTTACCCTCTTCTCCCTAAAGTCAACACCTATAGTAGCTTCAGTTCTCTCAGGAAAGTGACCCCCACAAAATCTGAAGAGAGAAACATTATGTAGGATGAAAGATTTATTTACCTTTCATCTAGGAGACTGTTCTGGTTAGCATATCAGTCACCCCTACAGAACACTGGTCAAATACAAGTTCCTAAAAGCATTATAATTGTGCAGTTATAGGATCATGCCAGAGAATATATAGAAGTTGTAAGGAACTTGTCTCTTGTCTTCATTTATAAATGTCCTTTTCTGTCATCTCTTGCTTCTCCTACTCTCCTATTTACATGTGACGCTAGATTATACATTCATGGGCAAGCACTAAACTGAAAATGATTTAAAAAGATACTATGAGCAAACCTTAGGACATAGGTAGTAGAAAACACCATAAAGGTCCCCCAGAAACTAAACATTTTAGTGCTTGCTCACATACCTTTCTAAGCCATTTGCTGGATCAATTACCAAGCTATACCAACTCCAAGATGGCCATACAGCCTATTGTAGCATTCTCTCTTTCTTAGTTTATTATTCATTATTATAATCATGAGGAGTGCTAAACCCATAGGATTATACAACGCACGTAGGGAGGAGGATGGAAGGTATTCAGGCTTAATTCAGGGAACCAGAGCACAGATCCAATTCCCTAGATCAAGAGCCCCTCACCAGTATCAAAGAACCTCCCTTAAGGGGGTTTCTTAGTGTAACAAAGTGTACAAATAAAGTTTAGGAAAAAATAAAGATTGTTTATTATTATTATTATAACTTCTCACCAATTATGGCCTAAATAGCCAAATACAGGTTGGCTATCACTAATCTGGCAATCAGTAATCCGGTTCCATTAGTAATCCGGCACTAATTTTGGCTAGCATAATTTCAAATTTTCAGGGTTGCCACACCAACCTGCCGCTACTGTTTGGTGGCACTACTTCCTGTATAAGTCATTCCAATTTTTTTTCTCCATTTATTGTTTATAACCTGCTTGCTTTAGCCCTAGTCATGGTTCCAACGAATAAAAGAAATTCTTCTCGTTGTGTAAAGCACATACACCATATAGTGTCCATAGAAGATAAGGTGGCTTGAAGCTACTGTCAGTCACCATAAGCTCAGCTCACTCATATAAGCTATGACTGGTAAATTTGGGCCTACACATGAGTGTGGTAAGTGTGTGCTATATAAAAAAAAAATCCTGCAGCACTAAGTGCATGAGAAAAAACTGTGACCTTGGTGTAAAACAGAAAATTTGTGGTGTATTTTCGTATAGTTTTTATGGTTGTATTCTCATTTTTTTGGTCTCATTTGATAGAATGGAATATGTATTACAGAAATATATATGATTTTGATTGGTTTCATAAAGAAAAGTACTTTGAAACTGAGCTCAAAAAAGCAGAAATGTTCGATTTTTGCCGATGTTCAAGAGTAAACACTGTTCAATACATGTCCAACTGCGGTCTAATATGTAGTCATGAATGGGTTGACATTATTTATAACAATTATTACAATAATGCAATAGTCTGCATAACAGTAAATCTTCTATTTTTTGTGTAAATAAAAATTCAAAATGGAAAGCAAGGGTAATATAATGGGGCCTGGAGATGTGACTATGAACAGAGAAAATGTTATTTTAGTGCCAGGAATGTCTGCATTGTTTATTCTGGACACTATTTTGAAATTGGCATCTTTTGAAATTTGTGTGAAATTGGCCAAATTACCAATTTCTGACCACTTTACTGGGTAGTTGAAATAGGTGAATGGGCAGTTTCTTGAAATTGAAATGTTTATTTCTCTGTAACAATTTTGGGGTTTAAATATTACAGAATATTAATTACAATTTGTGGTTTACATATTATAAAATATGAATTACAAAGGCTACTAGCATGCCTAGGCATTTCGGGTACACCAATACTAATTCTTACTCTATATTGACACAGGTTATGGAGCATACTGATATTAAAGTTAGATAACTGTGGTGATTAAATAGATTTACAATAGTGAGGTAGTTCAAAACCTTTAAGAATATTACAATTTGTAAATTTAGTAATGAGAATGGTTTTTGTCTTGGCATGATACACAGTTTCTATTAAAGTTCCTAATACGGAGTATCTCGTAAACTTATGATTAGCTTAAGATTTATTAGGCAATAGCTATATTCGGAGTTTTATGTTTAAGTCATTTGGGTGAGTGTAAATGTAAATTAAGGGGAATCACAGATATTGAGAGTAAGTCTATTTTGTTTTGGATGTGTGCATGATATGAGTAATAGTATAGGTGGTTTTCATGTAGTTAGCTGATGGTGGGGTGTGTTAGGAAGATAAGATGTTCTTTAATGGTAATTCCGAAAATGTTGGTTGAGTCTGCAGTTCTAGAGTTTTCAGGCAGGAAGTTCCAGATTTTAGGTCCTTTTAGGTACATAGAATTTTTGTATATATTTAGCCAGACACTGTTAATGTCATAGAGATTTTTGTGTCTGGTACTGTGCCTATGGGTCCTGTCACAACTATGAAGAAAGTATTTTAGTTCAGGGTTAATATTGGAATTTATGGTTCTGTAAATGTAGTTGCACAGTAGTAAGTGTGGATGTTCTTTACAGTAAGTTTAGGCCTTTGAAGAGTGGGGGTGTGTGTGTCGCCTCGTATTGGATTGCATGATAATTCTTACTGTGGCTTTTTGTTGGGTTATTATTGCCTTTAGGTGGGTTGCTGTTGATCCCCAAGCACAAAGGGCATATGTGAGGTAGGGATAGATGAGTGAATAGTATAGTGTGAGTAGGGCTGATTGTGGTACATAGTAACGTATCTTAGAGAGGATCCCAACCGTTTTGGATACTTTTTTAAAGTGTTGGATATGGGTATTGAATTTCAGGTTGCTGTCAAGGTGTAAGCCCAGGAATTTGGCCTCATTATGTTTAGCAATAAGAGTGTCGCTAATCTTAATGTTCAGTTGTGCAACACCTGCTCTGTTTCCAAACAAAATATAGAAAGTTTTGTCAGTGTTAAGTGTAAGTTTATTGGCAGTCATCCAGGTTGATTTTTTTAGTAGCTCTTCATTAACAATGGTATTGAGTGAGGCAAGATTTGGGTGGGAGATGACATAAGTCGTGTCGTCAGCAAAGAGAATTGGTTTCAGGTGTTGTGATATGTTGGGAAGATCACTGATGTATAAGAGGAAGAGCAGGGGACCAAGGACACATCCCTGTGGCACTCCAGTATCAAGGGGTAGTGTTGATGAGGTTATGTCCTTAATGGAGATGTATTGAGGCCTATTAGTAAGGTAGGATTTGAAATATATAAGTGCATGGGCTCTTATATCGTAATGGTCAAGTTTGTGTAGTAGGATGCTGTGGTCTACTGTATCAAAAGCTTTCCTTAAGTCAATAAAGAGTCCTAATGGATATTCCCTATTTTCCAGTGCTGTGTAAAGCAGGTCTAGTATTTTTACAATTGCTTTTATTTTTTCTGAAGCAAAACTGGCAGGAGTTGAGTATGCTTTGTGCTGTTATAAACGAATATAATCTCTTGTGCATGAGTTTCTCAAAGATTTTGGATAGCAAAGGTAAGTCTGATACTGGCCTGTAGTTATTTACATCTGTGGGATCACCACCTTTGTGTACTGGTGTAACCCTTGCTGCCTTAAGTAGTGTCAGGAAAGTGCTAGTTTCTAGTGATTTGTTAAAAAATAATGAAATAGCAGGCGAAAGAATATGAGGTGCTCGCTTGTACAGTAACGGTGGGACTTGAGACAGATTCCCCGATTTATTTTAAGTGACCTGATAATCGTGGTGACTTCAATGGCTCGGTAGGTGCAAGATAGGAGGTTGGGAAATTCCATCTAAGTAATCACTTGCTCGGGCGTTAGTACTGGATTTTACTGGCAAGATTTGATCCTAGATTGAGAAGTCATTTATCTTGTTAACTGTACTAAAACTGAAAACTTGTACTCAATCAACAGAATAGCAGGAATACTAGTGAAATAACTGAGTTTGGTAGACTGGAACAATGGAATGGCCAAAAATAGTGTAAAGTGGGTGAAATCACTGATGCGTAAATATCGCCATTGGGTTAAGTGTATTCTAACCTAACCACTCTGTAATCGGCAAAATCACTAATCTAGCACCCTACAGGTCCCGATGATGCCGGATTAGTAATGGCCAACCTGTACTAGTTTTCTTTAGGCTAGGTTTCAAGCAATCATTCAAGTGTCTCCAAGACTTGACTGGAGATTATTCCACTCAAAAATTTTTAGTAACATGTGCAAAATTTCAAATCATATAGGAAGACACATTTAACATGCTACATTAAACTAACAGACTTCTGGTCCATTCTGGATCATTACTAAGTCAAAACTTAACAACAGGCTAGGATGAACTGAAAAACTTGAAAACAAAAATTAAAATTTTTTTCCTTGAAACATACATGGACGTTACAATGAATGGGTTTACAGCTCCTCTGGTTACAGTTCTGATACAATTGCATGCAAAAGTAAGCCATTTTACTGTATTATGCAAAGCTTTTCAAGCAAGCTACTTTTAAAACTTACAAACTGAGGCAGGGTGAATCAGTATCTTGATAAATGATATTCAAAAAATATTCTGTACTGCATTAATAAATAAATTATTTTACAAGCAAAAACCTTATATTTCCACTCATGACTGAAGAAATGTATACCACTGCCAATACACTATTCTTACCTAAATGTAAGACATGTCTTCCCCACACTGCTGTCTCCTATAACAATGATTTTGAAGGTTTTTTGTCTTCTGTCTCTCAAGAGTGCACCACTCTGTGCAAAAGTTTGCGTGCTGCTGCCATTCATCTTATATTTCTATCCTGAAAAGCATAAGTTTAAATAGAGATCCATAAATAAATGGACACACACATAGTCAAGTGCATCTGAAAAGAATAATAGCTTAAAATAGTGCAGAAGCACATACTGCTAAAAGGAAAGATATAAAATTTTCAATTTAAGAATTATTTAATGCAGAATTGTTGCAACCCTGAATGGGTTGCAATATATATAATGTATATTATGATTATGAATGTAATGTTTATTACCTTTCATATAATTTTATATTGCTTGTATTTGCGATAATAGCTAAATCGTAAATGTATTGCTTTATATTGTTATTTGACTTGGCTTCCTTTTGTTAGGTAGGATGTAACATATTATGTGCTCAGTTCAAGTCTTGATTGTCTAACTACTGTAATTATCGCTTGTGGCTCGTTAGACTGCCGGCTTCTGTTGCTGGGCAGTACTGTCCACGGAGCTATCACGTGATCGAGAGGGGGGGGGTGTCCTCACCTCGCCTGAAGTACTAAGTCTGGTCTAGACTCTCTTGGTGGTTGGACAGATTGTCTGTCTCATTATTCTTGTTAGTTCTGTAGAACTCTGTTCACAGAACATTGTATAGACTTAGTGATTTTCGACGTTGTACTGAGGTTGTGTGTCGCATAGACACTCTGAGCAACTCAGGTCCTGAGCTGTAGCTTCTGACCTAACTTGTACTGGTATCTGTGTATTATCACAGTTGGGGATTTTCTTATGCTGAACTTAGATCCAGTAGTATGGGAGTTTGGGTTTT